>CM034360.1:2652309-3252309 GCA_019925275.1 Mytilus edulis | reverse complement strand
ATAATACTTCGTTTTTGAGATATGGCGCGACATGTTAAAAAACCCCACATTCCTGTTTCACTTACATTTTCTGTAACTCAAAAAGATTTTTTGATTTTCACTAAAAGGTTTGCAGATCGTTTGACCATTATAAGAAATAACTATGTTAAATTTTAAGAAAATAAGATAAGCTGTCCTGAAGTTACGGTGCAACATGTTTATGCTGGACAGACTGATAGATAGACGGACAGACGGACGGACCGAATGACTGATAGATGGAGGAACGGACGGATGGAAGGACGGACGGACAGACGGGTGTATACAATAATACTTCCTGTCAAAATTGGGACGGGCGTGTAAAAACGCAAAGAAATGAAGAAAAAAAACTCGTAATTAAAGGTCAATAAGTTTTATTAGGATATCGGCCAAGTCGATTTATTTGTATATTTGTCTGCCTTATCATTTTTGCTATATAACTTTTATATATATTTGAAAAAATGTATAGAAATCGATAAAAAGAACTTGATATTCGGCATTTATTATTATAAACATAATCCAACTCGCATAATCCGATTTCCCGGGTATCCCTGTTTTCTCATTTCTTACAATATTTTAATTCGGTATACACTTTATAAGATAAGTGGCGAATCTAGATGACGTATAGGTTGCACGCCCCGACCCCACCTTTGGTTGCCAAAACTATATTGATTCCTGTATTTAACGATTTTGTAAAGCAAAAAATAATCAAAATATTGTTCGACTCGCTACGCTCAGCGGTATGTAAAAGTTGTTCGAATTACGTCCACTTTGAAATAAACTGAATCCGTTTGTCCGTATATATATTGTCAAAAAATATTGATCAACGTCAGTGTACGATCATCATAACACAACGGCGACAGTACAGACTCTTTTTTTTTTAGTAATGTTAACAAAATAATTATTATTGAATTTTGTCGATGACCTGAGACTATTTATTATACTAATTTGTACATAGCAGTATAGTTACAATAAGGGATAAAAAAATTATTTTAATGCATGGTAGTTGTAATCCTACATTTATTTTCTATGTCGATTATGCATGCATATACCAATGTCTTATTATCAACGTTTATCCTTAAGAAGATTTATTTTTAACGATTGTAGAAAAGATTACATACATAGAATGATTAGATTACTTATAAAGGTGTCCATCCTTTTGTGCGAAGAAATCACATATCAATTGTGTGTTTCGATTTTTAAGACCGTAAACTTAAATTTCAAGTTTAAACATGTTCAGCATATTTTCCCATAACTCATATAGAAAACGCATATTTAGAGAGCTTTAATCTCAATATGCTGTTAAAAAATTTCGGAATGCAAAGTATATTAAAATATTTGTGTTCTATAAGAGTAGGAATTCAAGTTTTTGCTTATTATTTATTTGAATCTGTGACTCATATAAATAATAAGTCGTTGTCAAGTGAACGAACTTGTTTTCCAACGACCAACAAAACTCCTTTTAAACGCTGAAGTAAAATAATCAATTATAATGTAATGCGATTATGATTTTTTTTATTTGACCAAACCGAGTTATGCATTTTTAAATCTATGACGAAACCGGGTTGTATACATTGACGAAACCGGCCAGTTCCATTTTGACATGACCCATTTATTTCGTTCCATACACAGAGATACAATTATGGAGATGCTCATAATAACTAAATTTGCAATCTCCGTGTCAAAATCTATCTTCCCGTACCTTTCTTTTCATACAATGTGAACAATTTAACGAGAAATTAAACAATTTCGAGGCAAGGTTCACTCAATTCGTCATTTTGACATGCATTTTGACTTATTTCTCCGTTAATATAGAACGGTTGTAGAAAATATTGCATCTCACAATAGAAAATAGTTGTATATGTATATATATTCTTCGATATCATAAAAAAAAATAAAAAAATAAGGAGAAACCTACCTTTCTTTTGTCTATTAGTGTTCCGTCATTGTGCCGGATGTTAGATACCATCGAGTCCGAGCAAATTTTGCCGGTGTGGTTTAGACACAGTGTATTTAATGAGTTAAAATCCAATAGAGAAATAAAAAAATAAAAACAAATACTGTGCTAAAAAAGTTTTTACAGTACCTTTGCAACTACCAATATATTGATTCATTACTGTAAATATCTGCTTCTGTAAATGGCAATAGATTGAAACATGTCCGCTACATGAATACCATGGTTGGCCCAATTGCAACTCAACATCGTAAAAGTAACCATTTTTCGCTGAATTCACTCGTAAGAATTCTGTTTTATTTATTCCCTGTAAGAATTATGTGTAAATTTTATTGCTTTGTTATTTAATTCTTATTTTTTAGTAACATAGTTCCATATTGTACTCTTATAAAATTGAGAATGCAAATGGGGAATATTCAAAGAGCACATAACACCTGAAGGCCGGCAATGGGTTTTCAATACAGCGAACAAATTGCGCATTCAGGGTTGTACCACTGCTTGGTCATTTATAAAAATGGACACTAGTTCAGTGAGAATGGACGTCATACTAAACCATGAAACATATAAATAAACTAAAATAAAAAATATATACAAAACCAACAAACTGACATAGGCCAGAGGATCCTGATTGGGGAAAGGCGCAAAAATGCAGCGCGGTTATTTTTTTGTTAGATATCAACCCTCCCCTATACAGCTAGCCATTGCAGAATAAACTATAACAATGTATACACACTGTAAAACTCAGTTAAAAAGAGGTCCGAGGTTTCTGCATACTGATTACAATAAAAGAATATGATTTGTTTATATACATCATTTTAAAATAAAGTCAATAGTTTGCTACTTCAGGTTTAGAAAATGTCACTTCCCGTTTAATGATAGCTTTATTAACACAGGTTCTTAACATATTTGGCATTAATATATTTTGCCTGAAAAAAGAGATAATGTGAAATTTCAGGTTAAAAAAAAATCATTTCCAGTGTCATATGATATCTGTAAAGGTTGCACTTTGTAAATACAGCTGTTTCTCAAACCATGCCTCTTTTGGGGAGA
The DNA here is from genome assembly GCA_019925275.1 of Mytilus edulis. NCBI lineage: Eukaryota > Metazoa > Mollusca > Bivalvia > Mytilida > Mytilidae > Mytilus > Mytilus edulis. The sequence goes on along the minus strand of CM034360.1, from coordinate 3,249,290 downwards.
CATGTACTATTCAAAGATATGTTAATTTGTTAACGTACTGGTTCCCATATATGATCTCTGTGTTTCATCTAATAGATACATCACTTGGGAATGTAATAAGTATAGAAAAACATGGTAACGCCTAAAGTTTAATTTTAAAGAAGCATTAAAGGATAGTAAAGAATTTTAGTATATATTTAAAGTCTTAGAAGATCAGGGCATATGAATGTTGAAAGTATGCCGCACTGCACTATGATTTGACCTTTGAATAAAATAGTAGTGTATATAAACTTTCCCTTTTGGGATATTATTTTTTCACGACACTTCATAGTAAATAAAGGCAGCAGTAGTATACCGCTGTTCAAAACTCATAAATCCATGGACAAAAAACAAAATTGGGGTAACAAACTTAAACTGAGGGAAACGCATTGAATAAGAGGAGAACAACGACACAACATTAAAATGTAACATACACAGAAACAGACTAAGCATTAGACAAAATCATATGAGAATAACAAATATAACATCAAAACCAAAAGGGTCAATGTTTTTGCCGCAAAAAGAGTTTGTATGGGAAATTGCATTGTCTATATTAACAGAATTTTAACTTATATCCACTGATTCAGAATATATATATATGTTCTATATAGTTTTGTTTTTAATATGAGAGATATTTATATACGTTTAGTCTATAGAAGATCAGATCTGGTCTCAAATGGTAGGTTTATTAAATGACCTTTTGATGAAAAAAAAATTTGCAAAAATGATTACAGCCAGTTAACTCAAGGTAACTTTCGGTTCTCATCTTTCAAGTTTTTTTGTCACTCAACATTTTGCAAAAGACCCTATGGCTTCATAATGACCCAAGTTGAAGTAATTATCAATTAACCTTATATAGAAACATTTCCTACCAGATGTCATTCGATTATCGTAGACCAAATGTATTATTTCTTCATCAAAATAAAGCAAACATTTTGAACTAGTTCTTTTTCCGACGTAGTCGGTATTAGTTTCGGCTTGTGCCCTTTGAACTTTAGGACGCTTCACTATGGCAACAGAATACGTATGCTCGAAAATCCTTTCTATGATTGGACAAAATGCTGTAATGGTGAGTGATTTGGTTGTGTTTGAAAAAACGTCTCGTTTATTATATCGTGATGGAAAGCAAGTAAAAAACTATAAATATTTGAACTAGATCTTACAAAGATTTATATTTTTATTAAAATAATTGTTTCTCCAATACCTCTTTGCATCCGTGAAAGCTGTTTATTCGGGACAATTATATAATTTTTAATGTAAACTTTGTTGTACGAACATACATGACTTTAGAACGCACCTACGCATGTGAGATTTCCGCGGGGTTTTGGTGAATGTAAACAGAAAGATACGAGGACCGAGAATACTGAACACAAACAGAGAAAACGCTATTTAAATGGTATCTTTGTGCTTCTGAATGTTATCAAAATGATAGTTTTAAAAATATACTCAAAGGAGTAGGTCCAGTAAGACCCCTTTTTGGCCCCAAAATATAGCAGTTTTACAAAATTGTTAAAATGTAAACTTTAAGTCATTTATTGAATAGTAGAAAGGTTCTGCTACATAAACATGGGCTCTTTTTGCCAATACAATGCACATATATTGAGAACTAGCACCATTAATTCATGCTAAATTACTTAAATCTTCACAATTCCAGCATTTTAGTTAAATTTTAGACGGTTTCCGTGTAAAACGAAAGTGGCCGTATTCGTGTTCATCCAAAATATTGAAATGGAAGTTGTATTTAATGATAATACATAACATATATAAAGATTGAGGATGAACACGGATGCGGCCACTTTCGTTTTTGACAAAAACCATCTGAAAAGTGACATTTTTTCGCATATTTGGTAGATTTCTCATATTTGAGCCAGAATCGGATCGTTTTAATGACTTAATAAGTTAAAATCTTTCACATAAATTAATTGCATCATATGAAATAAACACTTAAGTGTTAAAAAAGTGGTCAAAATCTTTCGTCAGATGAAACTGAAATTTGACGCCAAAATCGGTCCTTACCGGACCTACTCCTTTAAATACGTCAGATATCTTTTTCAAAGATAGTTCTTGTTCTTCTTGTTTATATATGTAGGACTCTAAAGTGCGATGGTACTCTAAAGTGCGATGGTCACGCTAAAGTGCGATGGTCTACGCTAAAGTACGATGGTGTCTCACGCTAAAGTGCGTTGGTTGTTTGTTCGCTAAAGTACGATGGTGTATCACGCTAAAGTGCGATGGTCCAAAGGGTAAGATTCGAGGGGTTAAAACATCGAGGTTAAAAAGGTTTTGCAAAAGCTAGTATGCTAAAGTATAACATATGTGATAGGCTTTATAATTTTCCGGTAGGCTTAAGTGATTGTTTCTAAATAAACAAGTTCGACGAAGTAATAATTGCTATGAAGGTACTAATTTATGTGTCGCAAAATATTAAATTTCATGTAAAATGAATTTTTAACCATTTGGAGCGTATTCATAGTATTGAATATTTGGATAATTGGTATATATTGTCGTTCACACCAATGTTACAACCTTCCTTACAGTCGTCATTGAAAAATTATAAATACAAAATTCGTTCATTGTCGGAATATGCAACATTGTTATTCTTTTATTTATAAGCTTTTAATCATGTCAAATGCGATAGAAAAGCAATGTTCGCCTAGCTTCCTTTTTCTTAGCGAGAACAAATACATGTTTTATTTTCCTACAATGTACAGTACACACAAACGTTTAAGCAGAAAATTTATAATTCACACCTGAAAACATGTATGTCTATTTTACCGTTGGACGTATCTTTTATTAAAATCGACAACATTTTAACGAGGATCAAAAAGTAAACTGCCACATAAACAATGCTTCAAATGTATCCGTTTGCTTCTAATAGAAGCAGGATAAGTATGCGTATACTGTTTTGTATACATGTATTTAGTAAATTTGTTCACTACAGAATACAAGTCCTTCCAGCACTCGAAAAAAATAAACATTGCGCTACAGCCGACAAAGAACGGTTAAGTTTAAATCAATTACTAGTATTAAAGTCATGGACATTTATTGTAAAAAAATTGTTAATAAAATATTCTGAATCTATCTTCCGGCATGTTCATTTTTGGTTTGTATAAACGACTGATAACGTCATAATCAAACTACGTTTCTTACGTCTATACTTTCGCGGACCATCGCACTTTAGCGTGTGGATGCATCGCACTTTAGCGTATACCATCGCACTTTAGCGTGACCATCGCACTTTAGCGTCCCCATCGCACTTTAGAGTCCTACATATATATCTTTAAAAGGTTCTTAGAAAATTAAAAGGCAAAATGCTTAGCATGGTTAAAATTGAATAGTACAAAAAATGTTCGATACAGCATATAAAATATCTAAGCCATTATGGGAAAGAAACATTTAGCCCAAGAACAAAAAGAGAACAATTGCAGGTCTTTTCAAATCAGATATCTAAATAGTGTACAAGTAGATATCAAAGTTACCATGAACATAATTTAGTACGCAAAACGCGCGTTTCGTCTACAAAAGACTCATCCGTGACGCTCATATCAAAATATTTATAAAGCCAAACAAGTACAAAGTTGAAGGGCATAGATGATCCAAAATTCCAAAAGGCAAGAAGTCTATTTCGGTTTACTTAAAGTTACAATTATTGTCTATTCATAGTTTTAGTCTGACTGATAAAAAACTATCTTGTTTCTATGTACTTTTGCCTTATAGATGAAAAATAACTGCTACTTCCTGTTAGAAATGTTATTTTCGGTTTCATAAGACAGCTTACTTTCCACAGATTCCGAAATAATATGTTGTCTATAAACTTTTTCATTAGCTCTTTTCGGTTTACAGAAGGCGGCTTTCATTTAAATGGTATTGTATGCGAATACATGCTGCGGGTTTAACATGTGTTATACCATCCTTTATACATCTAGCTAATGTAGAATAAACAAACACATAGCAATATCCACAGTATAACTCAGTTTGAAAAAAGTTAGAATACGATGTCAAAATAGGTAACAAAAGACGCTAAGCATGTATGGTTTAGCAGTGTCCCATCTAATACTCATAAACTGTACGATACATGTACAATATAAAACAAATATCTAAGTGGTATATTGCAAAACAAAAATTACACGCAAAAGAAAAACAAATGTAATCAGAACAAATACAAAAGTTCCTTCCAAAAAGTAAAATCACAGAAATGCTGAACTCCGAGGAAAATTCAAAATGGAAAATCCCTAATCAAATGTAAAAATCAAAAACTCAAACACATCAAAGACAAGTGGAAAGATCTTATTAAGTATTTTTTGTTTAGAACTATACAAATTGTATAATGAAATTAGTGTTACTTAAGGTAAACTATCGGTATATTTATGCTCAGATACAAATTTCTTATATTATATAATAAAAAGTATGGGTGACCGTGCTATTTTGTAAGATACGAGTTGTTCAAAATTGCTTAACTTTGCTTGGAATGTTCATGAAAAACACATTTATGTTGATAAAAAGAAATCTATGAAATAGAATAAATTAAATATAGGTTTCATTGCATGTTTTAAGAAAATTAAAAGAACAAATGGTGTCACCAAACTTGTTTTCTTGCCATAGGTAGAAAATAAAAAAAAAATCCCTATCAGTATAGTATTTCCTTAAATGGCTTAGTTTAAAAATGGAACATAAAAAAGCACAAATATTTAGTATTTGTTAGAAGATTTGGATGAAGCAATTAATAACTTAGTGTTCTTTATATAAATAAACAGTCTAACCAATATATGGTAAATCTGTCTCTAATCTGCAGATTTGAATTAGGAAATATATATTGTGTACAGCGACTGTACATCAAGATTACGCTTTACATAAATCTACCTTAAGATTACAATCTGAAATTGAATATGTCAAAACAATATGTACAAAATGTATGCCAAGGTTATATATAATTATATTTAAAATAATACAAACAAGTTAAAATTAGGGTTTACCTTTACATTACAAATGAATATAATAGGATATACTAGAGATTGCCAAAAGTGATATACACATATAATAGGATTTCTATTACCATCCCAGTGAGCATATAGTTCAATGCATTCGTTTCCAATTTTAAACGTAATTCAACACTTGATGACTTAATAACAAAATTCAAAGATGACAAACAAATTAACTACCTTTTTGTTGTAAATAAGAAAAATCAAAATTGTTTAACTGAGCTGACAATTAATTAAGAGAATATATAAAATCAAACAAATGCAGAATTCCATGGATTCATAATTTAAAGTAAAAATTAAAGTATACAAACAAAAGAAACGTACAACATAAAATATCTGTTGTTTTTTTTTTAAATGTAAAGTTACTTTTATAAGACAATAACAATCAAAACCAAGGAGTAAACAAAGACTTTAAACTAGTCGGGCCGAAAAATAATACATAGGGGTTACAATAGAGATGATATCTGTACCTGAGATGAACGCCGAGGAATAAAATATTAGAGTTATGATATACACTGCTAGATACATGTAATATTCAATCCAAAAGGATAGAAACATGAGGTGATTAAAATTGAAAACTCATGTCGTAGATCCCATAATATAACACGCATATTCAAGACGATATTATGTATGCTATAGATATCAAATGTACGTTATTAGGAAGTTCCTGATAATTGATTATGGATTTCATACATGTTTTGAGAACACTTTAACGAAGTTTACATGAAATCATACCCTTTTGATATGTTCTAACGTAATAGGATCAAAGATAAATAAATTAGAATACAATTCAATTTAAGCATTTATTGGACAACGTGGGGCCGTTAATAAAAACTATGTTAATATAGTCTTACAACATGTACATTTATATGAAAATTAGAGGGGAGGCTCGGATGCCAAGTGGTCTGAGTAGTTCTACTACTGTATTATCTAGTCAATCCAAACTGTTGTGAGTTCGAACCCCGTTTGGGCGGGTTTACCTTTTTCTACATTTGAAAATGCCTGTACCAAGTCAGGAATATGACAGTTCTTGTCCATTCGTTTTTGATGCGTTTTGTTATTCGATTTTGCCATGTGCTTAGGGACTTTCCGAATTGATTTTCCTCTGAGTTCAGTATTTTTGTGATTTTACTTTTTACTCGAATCCAATCCTAACTTATTACAATTGTCAGATTTCCTATCGATGGTCGTTTGTTTTCTCCGGGCACTCAAGCTTCCGCCACAAATAAAAAGTTGCCGCTACGAAAAAGCCCCCCAAAAAAGCTGGTGTGCACTGAAACATGCGATTCATTTGACTGTGTGTTGGCTTTGGTAGAATTAAGACAGACACAATCCGTTTCCCCGTCATAAGATTGAAATATCAGACATTCTCGTTATTCTCACATTAAAAACAAGTAACAAAAAGTTTTATTAATTGATCGCTATAATTAAGGAACATTATATGAAATACATCAGATAGTGGAAAACTTTCAATAAAACGTTTTTAACATTTTGTTTATTTTCTTTTGTTACATCTTCTGACATCGGACTCGAACTTCTCTTGAACTGAATTTTAATCAGCGTATTGTTATACGTTTACTTTTCTACATTGGCTAGAGGTATAGGGGGAGGGTTGAAATCTCATAAACATGTTTAACCCTGCCGCAATTTTGCTCTTGTGACAAGTCAGGAGCCTCTCGTCTTGTAGGATTTTTAATATTAGTTTTTTGTGTATAATTCCGAGTTAAGTATGACGTCCATTATCACTGAACTAGTATACATATTTTTAAGGGGCCAGCTAAAGAACACCTCCGGGTGCAGGAGTTTCACGCTACATTGAAGACCCATTGGTGGCATTCGGTTGTTGTCTGCTCTATGGTCTGGTTGTTGTCGCTTTGACACATTCCCCATTTCCTTTTTCAATTTCAAATTTCATCACATTCATGTTTGCGCTATAGTGTGTTTAAAACTATAGAATCGTATTTGTTTAGAATAGTATTTTAAATAGGAAGATGTTGTATGAGTGCCAATGAAACAACGCTCCATTCAAGTCACACCGCATAAAGTTTACAAATATAGGTGAAAAAAAAAACAATCTTCTACAACGGGCCTTGTCTCGCATAGAACAGCAAGCTATGCAGGGACCTTAAATGGCTAGTGTTGAAAGTAATAATGTGAGGAGGGAATATAATATTATGGTGTGAATCTCATTTTTTTTGTTAAGGTAAAAGAAAGAAAAAAACAGCTCTGAGAGTTCTTTAAATAATGATTGATTAATACATTGATGCAAAAAAGGGAAAGGACTTTAAAACATTATACTCAGTTGTTATCAACTAATGGTCGTAGAAAGGTGACTATGTTGTTTCAACCTATTCCTTGTTCATTTTAATCAAAACAATAATTTACTCCTCTTTTCTCCGGTCCTAGCAAAACTGTTTGTTTAATTAATATCATTTCTTATCATAAACAATACGCTGTTAAGCGTTTAAGTTAATTAAATAGAACAACAAACAGAGATGCAACCTTTTGTTAAAACATACGCGTTGATTGCAAAATATTTGATTATCTAAATGAATACATTATTTTAAAAAGAAATGTAAATTTTAACAAAGGATAAGGGGTTTATATCCATTACACAAAATCGGAGCATGTATAAAAAAAAACAAAAAAAGAAATAAAAAACACACACATACACACACAAAAACAACAAAGCAAAGACACAGTTGTTCTTCATCTCAAAGTTACAATGAGGCCTCCACATGGGGGACAAAAGTTTTAACCTCACTGCAAGTTCAAGACGACGCAAGCTTAGTTTTGCTGCATACATTTGTTTTTAATATAGAATATGACAGGGTAAACATGATGTCGTTATGAAAATGTAAGATAGAGAGACACAAACCTCGTTTCGAAAAGGGAACAGTACTGTTAAACTGAGGTTTAAAGCAAGGTTGATTTTGAATAATTTAATCAAGGACATAACATAGGGTTAATTTAATCACAAGACGAACAACATCAAATAATTTAAAGATACATTTTAGGTTAAATGTTAACCAAGGTTTAAGATGTTTAACTCTTGGTTTAGATTCCTTGATAGATGATCAACCGGGTCCTTGTCTCACTCAAAAGTCGAAAAAACACTGACAACGCCATAGTTAAATAAGAAAAAATAGACAAAAAACGAATAATTGATCACATAAAAAACCTCAACAACTTAAGATTGAGCAACACCAACTCCACCAAAACTAAGAGGGGATAGAAAGTTCCATGGAAGTGTTATCAGATCCTGCTACATATACTTGACCTTCTTGTGTATATTTGTAAAGTTTCATCACAAATCTATTTTTGTAATTTCCGGCAATAATGGCAATATGAGTCATTATGTTTTGATTGATCGATCTTTGTAAGTGCTTGATAAAAAAACAGCTCATTACATACTCATGAAATTTAATACCATGCATTTAAAAGCTAAGTTCCCCATGAAGCTGATTAATTTTTTTTTTATCGTAAGCAACAATTTGCATTAAGCTTTATTTAACTTAGATCTGACTGTTGTTGCGTTCGTTATTATGAGAAAATAGTACAGAAAATAGAAAAAATATGATTACTATAAAATGAGACGATATAAGGGTTCAATGTGAAGCATTACAAAACTCAACATTCGAAATTATGTGCTAAATACTTGAAAGGTAGAATATGAGTAAACAATTCCACCGTGTCGGAAATATATCAACATTTACAATTTTTAAATAATTTACCCAAAAATGATATAACGAAATTCCAAGGCAAAATCCATAAGGGGGAGTCCGATTGTGTGTGTTTGTAAATTGTAATCTTACCACTAATGATGCATAACACTGTGGACTTGGATAAGCATTTTTCATAAATACATGGATATCAATGGCGCGTCTTGATGTGAAACAGGTTTTATTAATGATATCCGGAACAGCTGCAAACAGATAAATATATAATACAAGAACAAGATGAGATAGAGCATTTCAAAAGAACTGATGATAACAGTATACCATGATATTAAATAGTTGTTAGTACACATATATGAAAATACAATGTGCAACTAAAGCTTATTGTTTGTGACTTCTTCTCTGGTCTTAGATATTTGACACATCTTTTTGGATTTTTTTATCCTCAATGATCTTCAACTTTGTAGTTGTTTGGCTTTATAAATATTTTGATATGAGCGTCACTGATGAGTCTTATGTAGACGAAACGCGCGTTTGGCGTACTAAATTATAACCCTGGTACCTTTGATAACTTTTAGCTGTAACGGTTACTTTTGCACCATGTTATTCATTGATATTTCTGGATTATGTATGTTTTAAATCTTTCAAAAAAAAAATTAAAATAAATCTATCACTGACATGTATAAAGTGTTGTTTTCAAAAACAAATCTGAACAAATCGTAGATCCAACCAAGTTATGATGAAGTTGTACAATCACCATTAGAAATGTATTGACGATAGGATGAATCTTTTAACTCACTTAAGAATAATGCAGGGCCCTCAATTAAACTTTAGTTACCATAATAAAGGCAAAGTATTTTACCACTGTTCAAAATTCATAAATCCACCTCTAAAGTGGCAACACTACACGACAGGAATACAGTACACACTAATGTTTATCACTCCGCACAGAGAAATAGACATATGAATGATAGTATACTACATTACAACATGTAACTAGACTGCTGAATAACAAGAGACATATACCATGAATTAGGACAGCACAGGAAACCAACAACTGCGCGTCCCATGAATGGATCAACGCTACACAAAATGAAAGTATGTATCATAAACGGTAATCTTAAAATTATAAGTGTTTGATCGGTACATTTATCGACTCAGCACCGTCCGTTTGACGAAAATTGAAAGAGTGTCAATTTGAATCTGAGGTAAAGCCAGACATGAACAACCTGTCGACACTTTGCGTCCTTGTGGTTCAATTTTGTGTACGTTTCCTTCGTATGTATCCTATCATATGCTTTTTAAGATCTGTAGCTAACTAGTAAGTGGTGGAATTCCATACCTCCGTTATTTGCAAGGCAATATAATATTACAATTAGCAAGCTGCAGAATCAATAAATGTACTTTAAAGAATATAAACTTCTTGAATTTAACGCTTGTAGAATATTAGATAAACGTTTTAAATATACTATAATATGTCCCTATGTATATGCATTTCAACTAAGATTATGATACGTACATACGAAATCTTTGTTGTTCAACTGTAAGTTACGTCTATATGAATTGATTCCGTAATAACAGGCATATTTACTATTGACATCCGTTAAAGAAAAATTACTGATATGTAGCTTGTATGTGCATGGTGCTTCGTCTTCGATTTGATATTTTGTGTCATCAATACATTCCGAGTTTTGACATAAAGATGTGAACTGTTTCCCCCCAATCCACTGGCGGAGTTGTTGGGTACATGCACTTCTATTATCTCCAATATAGCAGGACAGCTCAACAATACTACCAAACACAACAGGATAAGATGTTATATTCCAATGCAAGGAATCTGAAATTTTAAAAAGTAACCAGCTGAAAAAAATTACTAAAAAGAGGTTCTAAATTTATCGATACATACCATTTGTTTTAACGTTGTTTTCTTGCATCACTGTCCCAGGTAAAGGGGATTGTGGATGGGGTGGAGGTTAGTGCGGTTATTTTATTCTATAACGCAATATTCTTTTCGTTGCCTGTTCCAAGTCAGATGCCTGTATTTCAATGGTAGTTGATGGTTTATGTCTGTCATATTTGTTTTTCGCAATTTGCTTTGGGATAAAAAATTAAAAACAACACGTTTAATAATTTCAATGCGTCCGAAGCGCTTTTCTGGAAATACCTTCATCAGGAAAGCTCAAAGCCAAACATTTAAAATCCGAGGATGTATAAGTACCGAAACCGTTGAGAAGCTATATGACAAAAATGCATAAAATTGATAGCCAAATTCATCTAAAGTTAACTTTGCCTAAAGGAGTTGAAATCCTAGTTTCTTAATAATTTCAAAATTTATAAATAGACAATTTTTCGACAAACTGTTAAATTATGTTAGTACCAAAGTACTGACTACTGACCTGATGATACCGGAGGTAGCGGCCCAGTCATGTAAACAAATTAAAACAACACATTTAATTATTTCAATGCGACCGAAGCGCTCTTCTGGATTTACATTCATGAGGAACGCTCAAAGCCAAACATTTAAAATCCGAGAATGTATAAGTAATGAAACCGTTGAAAAGCTATACGACAAAAATACCTAAAATTAATAGCCAAATTCATCTAAAGTAAACTTTGCCTGAGGGAGTTGAAACTTTAGTTTCTTGATAATTTCAAAATTTTAGAAAAGTTTGTTAAATCATGTCAATACCGACGTACTGACTATTGAGCTGATGATACTCAGTGATGTTAAAAATTGAAAACAACACGTTTAATATTTCCAATGCTTCCGAAGCACTTTTCTGGAATTACCTTCATCAGGAACGATCAAAGTCAAACATTTATAAATCACGCAGTTAGTTTGCTCCATTGCAGTATTTCATGTTTTAATGTCATGGTTTTTTATGGCCGACTATACTGTTTGGCTTTTTTATTATTCGACAGTAAATATTGATTCAAACACAACTACTATTATCATGATTATTGCAGAGAAAACTCACCAAACTAAGTGATACCTAGAGCTACTGTAGGTAATGATTTTATTACTATGCAACTATATTAATTAAGCGATTAATCGTTGGTTTATGAAAATGTACATACATTTCATGAAATTTGAACTAGCTACCTCTAAAAACATAATGCAACACAGTCTGAACTTCCACATGCAAAAGGTGTCTTGTATTTTTTATATTTATTTCTATTCAGGCACTTTCAATTGGGTGTCCAATATAATTTCATATCTTATCTATGATTTTATATACGAATGAGCGTCTATCTTTTGGAATCATGTCCCATTTATAAATTTCTCAGCAAATTATTTACCAATTTTTACATTTTATAAAGACCAACAAATCATTGATAGTTAGCTATATAGGTTATAACATATCTGCGTAGTACTAAAACGAACTGGAGGTGAAGAACATAAATGTACGTGTAGAAATTCAAATGCAAGTATGTAACAAGCTTATCAAAATTTAGGGACCAATTTTAATACATTTACAGTATAAATTATTTTCTACCACTGCAGACTGCTAAGACTCTGAAATACTATAATTTGAGCTTCATCAGTAGGTGGAGCACACATTGTTCTTGGCAACACTCGACATAATCTCGTTCAATGAACCACACGACCATCTAACCTGGAATTGTGTAAGATCAATATATAGTGGAGATAGACGGGCTGATTCAGATCAACAAAAACTGAAACTACTCATAAACCACAACAACCACTGAACAACAGGCTCCTAATTTATGTGGCTGTTTCAAATATGTATCCGTGGTTATGTCAGTTTATGGATATGAATAGTATTCGGCAAAAATGAATCCTAACGTACAAAACATATTAAATGTAAAATAAATAAACATCAAAAACCATTCAGAAAACAATATCTGATAGCCGAGTCCCTGTGACACGGATAGGGTAATCACATCTTTAGAGGACACTAACAACGCAAGCTTATAAAGAAACGATTTTTTTCAACTTTGTAACTTTCATCAACTACTTGTTGAATTTATGAACCCTCGAAATTGCCTGTACCAAGTTAGGAATTTGACAGGTATTGTCTATTCGTTTGATGTGTTTGGGCTTTAAATTTTTTCATTTGCTTAGTGACTTTCCGTTTACAATTTCCCTCGGAGCTCGGTGTATGTGTTATTTTACTTATTGATGTATAACTAAATAACTTGATGTACAGCATTCTATCAAGGATCCCGTTGCATTACAGACTTCTTAATGTGAAAAAACTTATTTAACGAACGTTTGAGGGAATTTCAATAACACTAAATATAACACAGATGTTTTAATGTCGCTGATATATAAAGTTTTGATAATGATTGAATGAATATTGATGCGTGTACCGTGGATGAAAGACAGAACATGTGCAATAAATACAGAGATTCCCGTTGTTGGAGCCTCTTCATTCGCACAAGCTATTTTAAATGATCTCGTGAATGAGAACAAAGAACAATGTACATTTAAAAACCAAGTAACAGTTGATATACCCGTGAAACAGATTATTGATAGAGCCAGAAATTTACCTGTAGTAAATACAAAGGAGTGTAAAGAAAAGCATGAATGAACATATACAACGTGTGTTTTGTCTTGTCAGTAGGACCCAGAGTGTAGGGTAGTACAGCATTTTGAGATCAGTATAAACTCTTATAAGTTTGGAGCATATGAATGTGGGAAATATGCCGCGCAACCTTATTTTTTGACCTTTGAAAAAAGGTAGTGCATATAAGCTTTAAACTCTAGGATGAAAATGTATAGAAACTTAGAAAATAAAAGTGGTACAGTTTGTCCAATAAAGGGAGCTCATATTGGAAGTTGGATTGTATATATTAAGAGAAATGGATCCTACAAGTGGTAAAAAGTAATATCACAACAATACTGAACTCCGAAAGAAATTCAGAACGGAAAGTCTCTAAACAAATGGCAAAATTAAAAACTTTCTTAAAGTGTGATTGGATAACGTCGCTAATTGTCATGGAATCTATTCGCAATTAATGCTATGAAAAAGTACTCGCAAGCGCAGACGATGCATGATAGATTTTAAATGAATGTTATAACGTTATTGTCGATCAGTTTCATAAATGGAGATAACAATATTGTATTTTAAGCTCCGACGAAATCACTTGTTGATTTGATGGTCGCAAACACTCGTTTACTGGCTCCTCGCCGGTAAACTTAATTTGCGACCATCAATAAAGGCAACATTAGTATACCGATGTTCAAATCACCAATTGATTGCGTCAGAGTTTATATTATAATAAAGTTATTTCCTAAATGATGGATTAAACCGGTTTTTATAGCTCGCTTAACCTCGCACATGTATGACAGTCGTATACAATTCCATTATTTGGAAAACGATATGCGAACAAAACAAACAGTCTTACTATTGATAAATGTCAAAAATAGGTATACAGCAGTCACGTTTGTGTTATTATTCTTATCAATATAAAAACTAACAGATATGTAAAAAAAACGTTTACCATGATACAAAAAATGATAAAAATGAAAGACAAGCATACAAAATTCATAAAAGAACAAAAAATGTTTGCTCGGAAAGATCATTGGTATGAACTATATAGTTACATATATTTTATTAAAAAGCCAAACATGTATCAGTACCAGGACTCGCGAATCATAATCCAAAAAGGATCTAAAAACTATTGACAAAGTATCTGAGATCAAGTCTGCCTAAGGGAGATTGGTCTCTAATTTTTCTTTTTAAAGTGAAATTTCTAGTGAAACATATTCCTAATCCTATCAAAATCGTCATATATGTACTGCTATTAAATAGTTTTATCCTGCAATTGCCAAATTAAAAACTCGCATACACCTGGTTTCCTAGCCTCGTACAAATACAGCTGATATTTAAAGACACTAAACAGTTATTGTGTACATCTTCTAGTTCGCCTATTGTTTGTCGAATGCAGTTACTTTAACTACAAGATATATCGCACGTGCTAAGTAAAGACCATGGCGAAAGAATGTAAATAAAACGCGCACTTGAAGATAATAGGTAAATACTGCGTTCTTAAAGAACAACATGAATACACCAATTTAATTTACAACTATTATGAAGAGGTTTAGATTAACCTGTGGAAAAACATGAAAAAAACCAGTCCACTTCGCTCTATGAATTGACTTATCTTCTAAGTTGTCCATGACTATAGGATGATCTTAATCTCTGTCATGTTCCGACAACCGTCCGCTTAACAAAAAAAAACGAAAGTGAGTAAGATTTTACTCAACAATACCAGAAATAATATTAGTCGGTTATATGTTATAGATTAGTATGGCGTTCATTATCACTGGACTAGTATATATTTGTTTAGGGGCCAGCTGAAGGACGCCTCCGGGTGCGGGAATTTCTCGCTACATTGAAGACCTGTTGGTGACCCTCTGCTGTTGTTTTTTATTTGGTCAGGTTGTTGTCTCTTTGACACATTCCCCATTTCCATTCTCAATTTTATTGTAATAAACGAAGAAAAAAAAAGAAAACTGAAAAGAGGACTTAGTTTATTTATTGTGAATGCATCTGTTCAATAATTTCTTGAGCATTACATTTACACGAAGCCCTGTTGAATATGACTGAAAAATTGAAACAAACTTACCGATACTATAAACAACCGATAGAAAGAATTCAATTCGCCAAATGCACTTGATCAGGAATCTCATTACGCTACATATGTTTCAATCTACAAATAAATGTTTTAATAATATAATAGTTTACAGATGTACATGTACCAAGCTCATTTATATTTTCTGATGATGCAAAACAAGATAAAATATAAACGATATAAGTGTTTCTATTCTGTATGCAGACCCTGTGTTTGTCCGTATATACGTCTCCTAGATGAATATTTATCTTCATGACCAATCAAATGACAAAAGCTTTTTTTTCTAAAAAAAGACTCATCAATTAAATATATTTTTAAAGAATACATAATGTTCGAAGTTGAAGAGCACGCAAAAACTAAAATTTGAAAAGTTATTCCAAGTAAACTTAGTGTAGTTTTATGTTATTGTATTCCTATGGTAGAGCATATTTGCAATTTGAAATTCAAATTTGTAACAAATTGATTTTTAAATATGACTAATTATTGATAATTCGTGTCAACATATATCTGACAAATACGAAACATTAGGTACACTTGAAAATAGACGACTGTTCTATAATTTTAAGACCTATACCACATCATCAGAAAATATAAATAAGCTTATATGTCTCTTGATTGAGTAAAGCAATTTCAATTGATTTTGGTGAGTCTTTCTATGTTGTGACATTACACTATTTTATCGGTTTTGGTTGAAGGTTGGTACCTATTTAAACGTGTAAACCCGCTGCATTTGTTTGCACATGTTATAAGTCAGGAACCTGATGTGTAGTGATTTTCGTGGGTTATTTTGATTCAAAATGATTCTCATTTCCGGTTTTGTATATGATTAGAATTTTGGTTTTTCAGTTTGAATGATTTTACACTAGTAAATTTTTTACCTTTAAAAGCTTGCTGTTTGGTGTGAGCAAAGTCTCCATGTTGAAGGCCTTACTTTGACCTATAATTGTTTACTTTTTCAAATTGTGACTTGGATGCAGAGCTGTCTCATTGGCACTCATACATCAGTTTTCTTATATCTATGTAACAATCGAGGAATGCGACAGTTGTTGTTTTTCATTCGTGCCGTTAAATGAAAACGGTTGATTTTGTAAGATTTATGAACTTTCCCTTTTTACATTATTACATTTATACTTTATCAAGAGACATATAACTATGAACACAAACATGTGAATATACACTGAACGAATAAACATGATCTATAACTTAATGTAAATATAAAATCAATAAAATAAGGATTTGGATAATAAACAAGTTTAAAAAGTTAACCTTAACTTTGAACAGAATGCCGCCA
This sequence comes from Mytilus edulis, assembly GCA_019925275.1. Classification (NCBI taxonomy): domain Eukaryota; kingdom Metazoa; phylum Mollusca; class Bivalvia; order Mytilida; family Mytilidae; genus Mytilus; species Mytilus edulis. The sequence continues at coordinate 3,232,722 of CM034360.1, read as the reverse complement.
TGTAACGATGTTAACCTTGAACGATGAAAATAATTTTGTACAGTAATGGCATGAATGGAGAACGGTAATATTTTTTTACAAAACAAATAATTTTGTTGTTCAAGGTACGAGTACAGGAGGGAATATTTATATACATTTATCAACGAAAATGATGATTTAAACCGGCTTTAACGTGTTTAATCTAGATTTATTTCCAGCTTCTATGACAATTGTTGATAGATAAAATGTTTACAAAACTATGATTTTTTTTAACTTATTAATACTTTTGTTCCTCAACCGTAGATTATCTTAGCTCTTTTTGACAAAACTTTTATGAAGTTTTGGTCCTCAATGCTGTTCAACTACGTCCTCTATTTGACTTTATTAATTTTTTTTATTCGAGGTTACTCTTGAGTCTTGTTTAGACGATACGCGCGTCTGGCGCAAATACAAAATTGCAATCCTGACATCTATGATGAATTAATTAATATTGTTTTGACAAAACATGATGAGGAAAAGACAACATGCAAAAAACAGAAACAACACTAGCTGATTGGTATCTAGAAGGCAAAACTGTGTTAACATATATATATTTATATCAGAACTGACCATAAACAATTTAAACAAGCACACAACTTAATATAACAAAGACGCCAACAAGTAGATATGTTGTAATGAAAAGTTCCTTTGACAAAGACGCCGAAAACTTGCACGTTGGTGATAGTATATTGACAAAGACGCTGATTGAAAAAAATGTAGTTGATAGTAAATACTATTTATTTAGCAGAAACATTCTACTGTCCAATAAATAACTAAAAGTATACATTTTAACCATTTTGTAAAACTGCTATATTTTGGGGCAAAAAAGGGGTCTTACTCAACCTACTCCTTTCTTCCATTATCAAGCAGGGTATACAATAAACACACACACCTGCTTATGTTATGACTTACAAATACATTTGTAATTTGTGTTTAAAGTGAAGACGATCGGGCTATTTATAAAGTGCTATAATGTTGACGTTTCGATTATTGTAAGTACCTAGTTTACACCTAATGAAATCGATAATTATAAATAATTAAATTGTGTAAATTAATCTGTATCATACCTGAGTATAGATGATATTTCAAATGTTCACCAATTATGTTTCAATATAGAAGTCGTTTTGAAATAATCATAAGGACATCCATGTCACCACACACGTAAACAAATGGTAAATGCGTATAACTAAATTTATCATAACTTTAAATCACAACATTGATCCTCTCTCAAGTGCGTTATTATACTTGTGACCCGATTAGGGTCTAAATGTAAACATTATGTCATTTGTAATGATTTCAGTAGCTTCAAATGATTTAAAGCATCTACATATATCCCACGAAGAAGCTGTTATCAGTTGATTTTGTTTTCGAGATGGTGGCTTTGATATGATGCACTTATATCAATTATTACCTACTTTGAATTGATTTGTAATTGTATAATTGTTGATTGTTTTGGTGCTAAAAGTGCACGTTACATTTGTTACTGGACGTTGACTCAACATCTACATTGTTATTACTAGAAATAAAGTAGATAGAGGTAGATACCCTCAACAACAAAATACAATCTTAACACAGACATTGGATCATCTAAATTAGTTTTTTTAATCCTTATAAGATTTAAATCTTTACTAAGTGTCTTATTGCTGTTTTGATGTTGGGATGTACAAGTACCCGGTCAGGTCCACGTGTTTTTTGTTAATGTTTTTTTTTTTTTGTATCCATCTGATGAACTAAGCCTTTTTCAACTGACTTATAGTTTGTTCTTTTGTTGTATTTTACAGAACAGTCCCATGTTAGAGGGAGGATTAGGATCCCGCTAAATAAAAGCAACAGTAGTATACCGATGATCTAAACTCATAAATCGGTAGACAAAAACAAAACAGAGGGAAACGCATTAGATACAAGTAAATGACGACACAACATTAAAATTTAACACACACAGAAACGAACTAAGCATTAGACAAAATTCGATGCGAATAACAAATATAACATCAAAACTAAATACATGAATTTGGGATAGAAAAGTACCGTGACACGTCTTTTAATAATGTGAATTCACACTCATGCTTAACCCCGCTACATTCTTCAAAATTTATCTATATTTGAAAATTATTTTTGATGAATAATTTTTTATTTTCTCTGTTGAAACATTGACACATAGATTTTTATTTTTTTTTTGTTTATTTTTGATATATATTTATGTACTTGTATCATTGTTTTTTATGCATTGTTTTATTTTAATATATAAGCGCTATATAAGCACTGTAAACAATAATAATAATAATGTGCCTGTCCCAAGTCGGGAGCCTGTAATTCAGTGGTAGTCTTTAGTTGCTGTGTTTCATATTTGTTTTTCGTTCATGTCTTTTATACCCATATTTCAGCCAAAACTTACATCTCATATATCCCAGTGAACTTGAAATTAAGGATACTACTGATACTAGAAGGACTGCTTCATACCTTGATCTTTTCCTCAATATTGACGCAGATGGACGACTTCACACGAAAATCTATGATAAACGAGACGATTTCAACTTCCCAATTATCAATTTCCCATTTCTCAGTAGTAACATACCATCTGCCCCTTCGTATGGTGTTTACATATCACAATTGATAAGTAATTCTCGTGCTTGTTCACACTATACGGACTTCATATACAGCAGTGTGGTCCTTACGCAGAAACTGCTCCAACAAAGTTATGAGGAGGACAGATTAAAACTGACACTCCGTAAATTTTATGGACATAATCACGAATTGGTGGATCCATACGATGTGTCTTTGACTAAACTAGCTAAGGACATTTTTACCACATGGTAGATTATGGTTTGTCATGACGTCGTCTAATCTTTTAATTACCAAACGTGACTTATTCCCGATTGTGACTGTTTTGCTGAGTGTGAATTCGCATTACTATAAGACGTGTTACGGTACTTATGTATCCCAAATTCATGTATTTAGTTTAAAAGTTTAATGTTTTATTTGTAATTCTCATCGGATTTTGTCAAATGTGTTGACGTTTTTTCTATTATATTCATGTGTTATGGTAAAGAAAATTAATCACCGCCTTCATTTATTAGATTTCATTTTGTTCGACGTAATCTGTACGATGTTTTACGTTTGAAGTTAGATTCAAAACAAACGGGACATAGCTATATAATATAGTTAATTGCTACCTTAGTTTGCTATTAATAAGTATTGAAATTTGCATTATTATTAAATGTTATATCAGTATTTAGTTCAAATACAATCATATATCAATCCTAATTCTATCTTATTCATTCAAATGTGACGTCCTTTTTTTGTCATATTTTACAATTTCAAATATGACGTCACTTGGCGTTGACGTTTTGACTTATTCGGATGTGTCTATTTTTTGTTGTTGCATGTTGTCGGGTTGTGTTATGTATTTCGGTTGTTTCCTGTAATTAGTTTATACTTCAGTTTTATCATGTATATCTTTTGAATAGTCATTTTATAAAATTTACTGTTAGCAAAAGTATGCACAACTTTTTTGTTCTCTTAATTTATATGGGGACGGAGTCCCCTATAACAGTAGAAAAATTCAATAAAAAAAAAAAAAAAAAAAAATCCGGAAAATTTCCCGAATTTTTCATTGTACTAATGTACTCAAAATCGTTCAATTTTTTTTTTTTTTTTGTTGAGTTTTTAAATTTCCGGATCTGCGCAGAAATTTACTTCCGTTTCCGGTCTTGTTTACATTAGACTTTGAATAAAATGTATATTTATCAGTCTAAGAAAGGAACTAATACTAATTTATTTTAAAAAAATGTTTGTTATTAAAAAAACGTTACCTGATAACAGCGTTTCTTTGTTTACATTGCATACGACGTCATAACTTAAATAACGTCACAACTAAAATCCCTAACAACAGAACCAAAATCGGAAACGTTACGGTATTTCCGTTTCTCTTTTTAACATTGTTGATTTAAAAAAAAAATCATAGACTTTCGTCACCATTCACAGGTAATGCCTGCCTCATATTATTGTAGTCCTGTAATGTTGTGTTGTCATTTTAATGTTATATTTCAGATGGTCATAAAAGAGAAATGTTTGGCATGCCACAAAAACCAGGTTCAACCCACTATCTTTTCCTTTAAAAATGTCCTGTACCAAGTCAGTAATCTGGCCATTGTTATATTATAGTTCGTTTCTGTGTGTGTTACATTTTAACGTTCTGTTTCCATTGTGTCGTTTGTGTTTTCTTTTACTTTTGAATGCGAATTCACATTACTAAAAGACGTGTCACGGTACTTATCTATCTCAAATTCATGTATTTGGTTTTGATGTTATATTATTATATTTGTTATTCTCATATGATTTTGTTAAATGCTTAGTCCGTTTCTGTTTGTGTTACATTTTAATGTTGTGTCGTTGTTTTTCCTCTGATATCTAAAGCGTTTCCCTCAGTTTTAGTTTGTTACCCCGATTTTGTTTTTTGTCCATAGATTTATGAGTTTTGAACAGCGGTATACTACTGTTGCCTTTACTTACATGTAATAGGCCGTTTGTTTTCTCGTATGAATTGTTTTACATTTTGATTTCAGAGCATTTCTTAGCTGACTATGCGGTATGGGCTTTGTTCATTGTTAAAGGCCGTACGGTGACTTATACTGTTAATGTATGTGTCATTTGGTCTCATGTTGAGAGTTGCCCCATTGGCAATCATATCCTTTATATAGGCTTCAGACATCTGTAACCCATTTAATTTTAAATAAATCTATATTGTAGTTCTCCACATATCAGTTCCATATAATTCATAAGTGCATACGATACAGTTTGATTCAATGATGAAATATTGTTAAAGATAATTTCCTAATTTCACCTGTTAAAATCAATTATGTAATAAGGTAACATCTTCATGTAGTACACTTTTAACTAAAATCAGGTCAACATTTTAGATATTTGCTAAAGTTTTGGATTTATGGACCAATTTAACTTTCCACAGAAAAATATAACTGTTTTTGTTTTAGTTGAATTCTTTGCAATTTCTGTTTTATAAAAGCATCCTATAAATTTTTGCATTTTTTAAATTAAATCATGTTTATCAAATGTTCATGAATTGAAAGAAAAACGTCACTGTTTGCTTTGTTGACTTTTCATAAAAATTGGTACAAATAATCGTTAAACCTTATCAAACCAAATGTGATTTTAAAAAAGAAGGGGCTATGAACTTGATATCAATTTAAATAAGTTATAAGGATAAAAATCTGTCGAAAAATGCATATTTTTCAGATATGTTACAGGTTGACGTCGCGAAATTATCATTTTATTTAAGCAATTTTATAACCTCCCCTGTAACTGTATTGTATGTTCATAAGACGAAATCATGTTGAAAATATTCAAATCTTCATAAAGTCAGCTTAAAAAATAAAATTTTAATTTCCAAAAATGAAGACACGTTAGCGTAGAAATTAACAAGACAAGATATAATACTACATTAAACACTACATGGTTGATTTCTCCCATAATGTCTACTTGCAAATATGTCCTTTTAAAAACAAGGGACGAGTTAACAAATTGCATCGACCAGGAAAAAATCATTATGTGTCACTTCAATATGACAATACGCTGTAAAGAAACATAATTTGTTCCCTATAAAAATAACATTTAAAATAGGCAAGCTACTTTAAGGCGTTCCTTACCTCTTTTGTTTGCATTATAGAATCCAATGCTACCTTACGCTTTGATCAATTTTATAAAACGTCAGTAGTGTCAAAGGAAAACATTTATGAGTTAAGGATTTCTCTTTGAGCGTCTTACCCTCTCATAGAGTTCACTGAAATGTATTTAGACCTGATTAATAGATATTCAATGTCTACTGCCCAAATAAAACCGGCGGTATTCAGAATAGAGTGTATGTGCGGAAGATGCGTATCTTTTCATTTACTCAACAGTTTTGACTTTGGGTGTTCCTGATTCAGTTGGGTCATGAGGTGCCATGATATTTTTACTGTTTCGTTTTCAATTTTTGCTACCCTTGTATTCACATCACAATAATTAACAAGATTTCTTTATCAATTTATGAGATTAATTGTTTGATTCAATTGAAAACTTACGAATTATTTTTATTAAAGTAACAATGAGTTATATTGAAATCGGTTTATCCGACAAATACATGAAATATGAAAGGTTGGTCCTTAAGAAAAACGCTCTATCAATTTGAAGAACTTGGAGAGTTCTAATAAAATTAACGGTACTAATTTTCTTGCACCAGATGCGCATTTCGACAATACATGTCTCTTCAGTGATGCTCGTGGCCTAAATATTTGAAATCCAAAGCTTATATAAAAGATGAAGAGCTATAATTCAAAAGGTCCAAAAAGTATAGCCAAATTCGTGAAAGGAATCAGTAGTATTCTAAAGGATACAATTCTGTAAATACAGACAATGTAATTTCTCATAGGAACTTTTTGAATATTCATAATAAAGAACACGTTTTTAATATTTACTCTTATGTGCACAGTCCTACATTGATTATCGACTGCACGTAGTCTAACCCTTATTATACATGTACAGTTTAGTTTAAGTGTTGAATAAACTTAGTCCACACCGAGTATATATCATGTCGGAGTGAATTGAATAATTATTCAGTTACACATGTCTGATATTGTTAACACATTATATCATTTGTTCACTGTCATAGTGGGAAAAGTATAATCAGCTGTTTCAAGTGATTTCTGTTTGATATTGAACATATTTTCACATGTTAAAGTAGATATTATTTGTAAACATAACTGCTTGTCTATCCCGTGAAACTGTGCACTCAAATAGTGGTATTAACCAATTTTAGATTCGAAAAAAATCTTAGGAGTTTCTGGATTATTTATTAAATCTCGATCTTTCCCTGAAATAAATCGTATTAAATGTTTGGATTATCAACCCTGTACAATATACCATCATGTATAAACCAATAAAACACAAAATGAATAAACTCATCATAGATTCCAGGACTAAATCCATTAAGCCAGATAAATTATTTCACATTCTTTTGTAGACTCATATCTCTCAAATGGCATTAGCAGTCATCTCAGAACCAAAATCTATGACAAACGAGACGATTTTAATTTTTACATCATACGTTTTTCCCACATTAGTAGCAATCAACCTCATATGAACGAAACACTTCCCAACCCATTCGATTTTCAAGGCATAAGGCCTGAAACTACGTTCGGATTTAATAAAACGTCACAAGTGACTAAGCAGAAAGATCATGAACCAGGTAATGCCATAGAACGCCTCTTCTTTTTTATAAAGACGATACGAAGACCGCGATACTAGTAATTAATATTCACAATTACAAACCTGCTCGTGTATTTTTCATTGTTATTCAAAGCAAAATAATTATATAAGATACCTGGGACGATCTCATTTCACAAAGGATTTTTATTGTCTACTTATTGTACCTCAAACTTATTTACCCGGTGTAGGTTTTTAAGTTGAGGTTCAACCTACTTAAAGTTAATCAAGCATGACTAATTAGATACGCCCTCTTAAAATCAGGGGTTCGAAATAGGATTGGGAAAAAACACCAAGCAAAATACCATAATTTACAATGTAAAATTTTTTTTTATTAAAAGTGTTTTTGGTTGCTTCAATTATTAAGAAATTTTTAATTGATGTTTATATTAATGTTTCATGTTCTGTCCGACTCGGCTTCTGTAAAAATCATTATTTATTTAGGTGGACGAAATACATTTTATTACTATGTGGTAGAGACGGCAATGTTTTCTTAACCGTCTCATGAATTTGGTGCACGTGTTAATTTTTCAATCTCTGTCAGGTGTGTTCAGTCAGTTCCATTAGTTTGTGAGTAGCAGTATAACAGTGCAAAAATTCAAATCAATTTGGTAATATCATAACTTTTCACAACTTCCTTAAAAGGCCGACAGTTCGTAAAAGCGTGTTTCTAGTAAGAAAAGTAAGAAAAGTGAAACATCAGTTGTACATAATTCCAGTAATACGGAATTCACTTTTGACGAAGTTAAGAAAGATAAGGAAGGAAGGCATCAGGGCTCCATCAACTTTCACCAAAGAGCAGTTATTCAGAATGAGAATTCAGTACAGGATAATACAGTTATGCCCGAAATTCCAGCATTAACTCAACTTACCACCAGTTTAAACAACATGGAGCAAACTGTTCAAAATCAAAGAACTTTAATTCAGTCGCTTTTAGTTCGAGAATTAAATATAATTAGTCAACCTGCAGTCGTTAGTGATATAGATAATGGAGTACATCATGATACAGGATCTTATCACACTTCCAAGGTTTCCTCAGGCATGTTTCTGCATGTTCAAGCAGTGGCACCGAACGTTCGGAAGCAGATTTTACAAGGCAAGTACGTTAATCTGGCTACTCTATTTCACAATCAAGAAAACGTACAGGTGTAATACCACCAAATCATGATACGGCACATCCGGTTGCATACGAAAGTAGGTCTAAAAAAATATTCCCTTGAATTTGACAGTTGTAGAAAATTAACCCTGCATTTCAATGCACTTAATTTTTTCTGAGTCATAAACATGTATTTTGGGTGTCTGAAAGCATCATTCTTTGTTTATTTGATGGTCTTATAAAATATTTTGGAAAGTTAAGGTTACCTAGTTACGAAAGCAGGTAACCAGTAAATAATAGTGTAAAAATTGGTTACTTTCTTATATGCAATGAAATGTAGTGTGAAATTTTCACTGTAGCACTGGACAGGATTAAACTTTATTCATGCAAAGTATTTCTTTGGTTGAAATAAAGGTAAATACTGTACATTTTTTTAAAAGTGCCAATTTAACAAAGACTAATAGGGGAAAATCAATGGTGGTATTACACCTACAAGATTATAAAACCGTTGATGAATCTGATGGGTCCGTTCTGTTAATCAAACATCGCGATCCTCGCCTTCAAAGAAACTTGTTTATTCAAGAACTTCTAGAAGCTTTTAATATTTACAAAAATTTTATTTGTGAAAAGCAAGACCGACGCATCAAATTCGATATGCATATTCAAGATGTCATTGATATCTCTGCAGGATATAAAGGTCCCGTTTCACAAGGCTTTCGCAAATAAGGTAGCTGCTATCAAACTGACCCACGGTAAAGTTGTAGATTGGTCCTTCAGAGACGAAAAACTCTATACATCCATCACAAGTAGACAAATTATTAAGGAATGTGAAACATGCGGTAGTCTTGAGCATCTCACAGCTGTTTGTCAAACGTTACCAGCTTTGGTCAATCGAATAATCGATCCAAACCAACTTATAATGAAACTCATTTTCAGAAATAATAAGTTTGGAGTAACGGTCGTGATAATTCTAATACAGACATACGAGGACGCCCTGTTCTTTTCTTTCGTGGTCGAGAAGTGTGTAACAATTTCTTATCATGAACATGTTTCAAGGGGACAACATGTTCATTCGCCCATGTCAATACTGGATCATCTAGTGGTGCTACTCCGAACAGTAGGCCGTCACAAGAACAAGCGCAGGATAAGAATTTACTAGTGTCTACGCCTATTGATATTGATCAACTTGAAGTTGAACTTATACATTATCCAGATAAAAAATTTGTTTTTAATTTAATTAATGGACTTCGATATGGTTTTGACACAGGCATAAACGTACTATCAAGTAAATATTTGGAATGTAAGAATTTATTGTCTACCAAGAAATTTTCCGATGACGTAACGAAACTGGTAGATGACGAACTTCGTAAAGGATACCTTATTGGACGATTTACAAAACCTCAGTTTGATACGTATAGAATTAGTCCGATAGGTATTGTTGAAGGAAAATATTAAAAAAACCCGATTAATTCTAGACCTTTCTGCTCCACACAACAATGATGAGCATCACAGTATCAATGATTTAATAAATAAGAAAGACTATTCATTAACCTATGTAATAATTGACGACGCTATAAATATAATTAAGTCATTAGGAATTAAAAGTCAATTATGTAAGTGTGACGTTACCGATGCATTCAAATTAATATCTGTACAAAATTCTTTATGGCGATTTTATGGATTAAAATGGAATGACATGTACTATTTTCATACTCGATCAGCATTTGGTTGCCGTTCAAGTCCTTAGATATTCGATACATTATCAGTGGCAATATGCTAGATCTTACAAAATAATTACGGTTTGTGGCACGTGTTTCATTTAATAGACGATTTTCTCCTGATTAACAATCCTTACGTAGATGCTACACAATGTTGTAAATCAAATCAAATCAAATAATTTTATTGGTGTAAATTCCTATACAGAAATGATACCGGCCGACATTTACAAAATACAAATTCAAATACAAATATAAACAAACAAACAAACAAAAAACAAAATAAAACATATTTTTTCAATGATAAGAAATACATATTTTATATTTACATTGCGTGGAGGTGTTATTCATACAGTATTATTAGTTCAAGCTATCAAAATCAGCTTTAATACTATAAAAGCTATTAACAACATTATGTTGCTTTAATTGAATGTTCAAATCGTACATATCGCTTATTCCAGCTACACTTACAGTACTAATGTCCGTATCATTACTTTTCAAAATGAAACTAAACCTATCTTGTTCACACATATTAACAAAAGATGGAACTATATCACTTAAATTACAAAAGAGTACATTTCTATTAAGTTCTAACGCTTTACATTGAATGAGGAAATGGAACTCATCTTCAATTCCATCCTTACAAAATTGGACAAATTCTCTGTTCTAAAGATGTTCTAGTTAGTACCAACTTCTAGTAGTAATTTGCTAATACTAATTCTGATTTTTACCATTTTAGAAATAACACTGTTGTTAAGGTCCAGTAGAAGATATTTTCTCATTCAAAATTATTTTTAACTTTGCGATATGTTCTTAGTTCATTACCATGACTATTACCATTATTAGAGTCACAAAAAAAGAGCTTGTTTCCAGTATTTTATGAACTCCTATTCTAACATGTCTAATTTCTTTTGAAATGAAAAAAGTATTTTTTTCTTTGACATAGTATTTTGATTTTCCCAGACATGCTGAAACCAAGTTTACCTAATAACACTTTTAATTTACTACAGAAACCATTAGGAAAGTTTAAGTTTTCATTCTATGCTTTTTTTACCATACTCTCACTGTCCATATTAATGATATGAAGCCAGAAATTAATTGTATTTTTAAGGGTTGACAATAAAAGTGGGAATAAACCTAATTATAATGCAACAACGTTTGTAACGTTCATTTTGATTGGATAACGTCACTTTCTTACATGGCATGAATTGATAGTTGATGCTATGGGACGTACGCGCAAGCGCAGACGGCATATGACAGATTTTAAATACATGTTTTAACGTTGTTTTCTGTCAGTTTCATTAGAATGGAGATAACAATATTGTATTTTAAGCTCCGACGGCATCAATTGGGAATTTGATGGTCGCACATACCCGTTTACTGTCTCCGCTAACGCGTCGCCAGTAAACTTACTTTGCGACCATCAAATCCCCAATTGATGCCGTCGGAGCTTAAAACACAATACAGTTATCTCCTAATTCAGAAAGTACAGCATTATTACTAGCACCTTTATTTACACTCAATAAAATATGTTATATGTATTGAATAGTTTTAAGATTCCTATCAGCGCTCACAAAACAGTTGGTCCATCTACTTAATTAGAATATCTCGGCATAATTCTCGATTCAATGCATATATGATTGCTAAATTACCTAATGAGAAGCTTGTTTGAATTAATGATATTTTAAACAGCTATCTTAAAAGACGTTCATGTACTAAGCGTGAAATGTTAAGTTTATTGGGTCATCTCAATTATGCATGTAAAGTAATTATACCAGGGAGATCGTTTGTGTCGTACTTATTGACATTAGCACACTCTGTTAAAGAACGTAATCATCACGTTACAATTACAAAGGAATGTAGAGATGACATGGCAATGTGGTTTAAATCCTAAGTCAGTGGAATGGTATATCATTTTTTATCAGCGATAACGTTAATGCGTCCGATTTTCATTTATATACGGATGCTTCATCAAGAATCGGATACGGAGGTTATTTTAGGAAAAGGTGGTTTCAAGACATTTGGCCCGACGAACTTTTTTTGCCCTATCAGAAGCCTTTTGAATGGCTTACTTAGAATTGTATCCGATTGTTATATCTGCTATTTTATGGGTGCATGAATGATCTACTAAACGCATTCTTTTTCATTGTGATAATATGTCTAGTGTGTACATTATTAATAAGTGTCGTTCAAAGTGTAACGTAATTGTGAATCTTGTACGCCGTTTAACTTGGTGTGCGGCTAAATTGAATTTTGTTGTACATGCTGTACATGTACCAGGGAAAGAAAATAACATAGCAGATGTTCTTTCTCGTTACCAGATGAAGCGGTTTCGACAATTGGCTCCGGACGCTTCGCCAAATCCATGCACCTGCCCTCCTCATTTCGAAATTCTGTGGAGTTAGATCAAGCAGTCGACAGCTTATGGAATAAAAGTATCAATGTGAATACCCGCAATGTTTATTCCACAGGATATACATGTTTTATTCAATTTTGTGGTGATTGTATCACTGGATTCAACTCGAGAAGCTTCAATATGTCTAAAGTTTCGGAAGATTTATTGATCTATTTTGTGGCCCATTGCCAATCAGTGTTAACACTGAGATATTCAACAATCAAATTATATCTCGCTGAAGTTCCGTTTTTATGGAGTTAATTTTGAAAATGTGAACCCTCTTTGTGATAAATTTGGTCATACATACCAACGCTTGCAAAATGTGTTAAATGGAGTTCAAAAATCTAAGAGTAAGCCATAATGATTACGTCAAAAGCTACCAATAACGTTTAAAATTTTACAGGAAATAGTAACTAGTTTGCAATGTGGATTTTTCAATCATGATAACAGTGGAGATCACTTCTAACCTCTCATTCGAACTGTCAGAATATCTGTCATAGAACTGTTCTAACCTGTCCTAGAACAGTTCTACCTAGAACAGTTCTACCCTAGAACTGTTCTAAGTAGAACTGTCAGAATTAGTTCTAGGTAGAACTGACTAAATCAGTTCTAGGTAGAACTGTCAGGATCAGTTCTAGGGTAGAACTGTCTAAATCAGTTCTAGGTAGAACTGTCCAAATCAGTTATAACCGTAGAACTGTCAGCAGAACTGACTAAATCAGTCAGGTATGTAGAACAGTTCTAAATGACGTCACTGCAGTAAGGGCACTTTAGAATTTAGAAGAAATAAATCACTTCCAATTACTTTATTTTCTATATTTTTACTGATCAATAGTTACATATACAAATATCGAAGTGAATAGAAGGTTGTCCAACTCATCGGAGAAATATTTTTATAAGATTGCATAGGAAACACCATTGTTTACGTTTCTTCGTTGACTTCCCCGTTTTTAACAGTCTCCTCATAAATATAACTCTGCATTTAATTCATGGAATTTTAATCGTAATTTACCTTCTTTGCCTTGGATTTACATTCATTTAAGATTCTGTTTTGACAAATGTTCAAACGAAAATTGTACAGTGGATGAATTATGATATTAATGAAAAAAGTGCTGTATTATAACGTAACAAAAAAAAACTATATACATTTGCACCATCTCGTCAATTTAGCCAGACTTATCCATAACGATTACAAATGATATCAGGGAGTCTGGAACTCAGAAAAATATACTCATCTGAACATGAATGAAACATTTGCCCCTGGACGTTCGGCTACAAACAAAATCATGCATTTTTCTTTGCCTTCTTCAAATTATATTAACAGTATACTTTTCCAAGAAGAGAACTCCCCATACATGTACTTTTTATTTTAAAATAAAGTATATGAATCAGTCATATGAGTGCTGGATGATGCTGTAAAATAGTTTTGTTTAAAAAAAAACATAACAAACCTGAGACTACTATATACTACTATATAGTAGTCTCAGCACAAACTAACGGACTTAAAAAGTCACTTTAGGGACAGTTCATTTTTATGGATACAGAGAGGAAATAACGGTGCGCTAAATTTTTAGATATGGTATAAATACACCTTATCGCTATTTGTCTGCCATTACTGGATATCACACAGGTTCCCGTAATAATTTGACGTCATAAAACAAAATATCTGACGCCACAATGGAAAAGTGATTGTTGTATGCTTCAAAAGTTCAAGAGGCAGGGTCAGCCAGGATAAGCAATAAGGTGTATTGTGTTCCAAAGTTGGTGTCATTTTTATCATACGATCCGTCCTGACATAGAAATATTATTGGGTTACAATGACTGAGGCCATATATATTTACATGACAAGTGTAAATAAGTTCAGTTTTGGTTGATATGGTCAAATAATTTTGTTAAAACGACTCTGTCTGATACATGTATATCGAAACTACTAAAATTTGTTTACATTTCAATATTTTGAATAAAAAGAGGACTTGCAGAAAATTGCTGGTTTACTCTAAATTAATGTGGACATTTTTTTTGTAGCCAATGTGTTACAATATTGCTGTCATTTGAATTATACAATCCATCGTGATATGTAACTATAAGTGATTTACTATGCGGCTATATATATATATTAAGATTTACATTATAAAGTGTAAATATGGTCAGTTTTGGTTTTGCTGTCAAATATAAAAAAGAAGATGTGGTATGATAGCCAATGAGACAACTATCCACAACAGAACAAAATGACACAGATATTAACAACTATAGGTCACCGTACGGCCTTCAACAATGAGCAAAGCCAGTCTGGGGTATGAAAACTACTGATATTTGTTTCTGATGCGATATTTTGAATAAAAATAGGAAATGCTGGCACCCTCAATTAATACGAAAAAAAATTTGCGGTCATTGATTTCCAATATTGCAGTTATTTATATACTACAGTCCCTCTCGACCTAAAATTATAACTGCATTGCTGTGCAGGCACAGTGCAGCTATATAGATTTACATAATAAAAAGCAAATAAGGTAAGTTTTGGTTGATGCAGTCAAAAGATTTTATTACACGACTCAGTCTGAAGTATAAAAACTACTGATATTTGTTTATGATTCAATATTTAGGATCAAGGGGAGGGGGTCCAGGGGTTGGAACCCCTCTTTTTTTTTTTAACATAAATGCATTTGAATGGGAGCATATAGTTGGACCCCCAGCCTTTTAAAAATGGCTGGATCTGCCCCTGCATGCTGGCATTATAAATTGATGCGAACAAAATGTTTTTCCAAAATTGCTGTAACTTGTATATTACAGTCCCTCTAGACCTAAAATTAAAACTAAAGTACTGTGCAGCTATATAGATTTGCAGAAAGAAAAAGCAAATAATGACAGTTTAGATTGATGCGGTCAAAAGATTTTTGTTTAACAGGTCGTCCGAGGCATGAAAACTACTCGTAAACTGATATTATATTGGTTACTGAGGTCCGATAATTTTGTTGTGTGATAACGAGCCATCCTGACTCCCGGAATAACAAATGTAAAACAATTCAAATAATAATGCCCCCCCCCCCCCCCCCTTAATACTAACGGCCTAATTTATGTACAAAAAATGAAAGAAAAACAAATAATTTATGTGACACATCAACAAAAGAAAATCACTGAATTACATGCTCCTGACTTGGAACAGGCACACACATGCAGAATATGGCGTGGTTAATAGGTTAAACATGTTCTCTTGCCGATTATAAATCTGAAATAAAACCGGCAAAATAGCAAAACTCTATATAATTTGAATCGCTTTTTTACCCAAGCTTTTATATTAAGGCAAAGAGTTCTTAAAACTTATATTAAATCAACTCTAGCCGTAGAATTTATAAATCAGTCAATTTTAGCCGTAGAATTTATAAATCAATTTTAGCCGTAGAACTTATAAATCAATTCTGGCCGCAGAATTAATAAAAATCAATTCTAGCCGTAGAACTTATAAATCAATTCTAACCGTAGACAGTAGAACTGTTCTAGAAGTAGAACTGACCACATATTTGGTCAGTTCTAGCTAGATCTGTCTAAAACTGTTCTAGGGTAGAACTGTCAGGATCAGTTATAGGTAGAACTGTCCAAATCAGTTCTAGGTAGAACTGACCAAATCAGTTCTAGCTAGAACAGTTCTAACCTAGAACTGACTAAAAGGTGTCAGGCTGACAGTTCTACGTACTGTTCTAGAACAGTTCTTCTGACAGATTTAATGAAGGGTTAGAAGTGATCTCCACTGTATATGGATTTAAAATTTCAAACAGCGTGTGTTCTTGCATTTTATGGTGTCCTGAGATACAATGAGTTTACATGTAGAACTGTTTTTGATCCAGATTCAAATTTATGCGTTTCTGACATAAATTTCGTTTCAAAATGCGAAGGAACTGTTAATTTAAAAACTACAAAGACAGATATATTCCGACAAGGTATTATAATTTTCTTGTTCAAGATAGGGGCGTCGTTTGTCCGTATAAATTGCTATCCCAGCTGATGAGTGTAAGACTAAACCTAAACGCAAAGCACAATGATTCGTTTTTCGTTGAAGAAACCGGTAAACCATTTTCCCAGAACTATTTTATAAGCAAGCTGAAAACAATACTCGTAGCATTAGGATATAGTGACAAGGATTATAGCGGACATTCTTTTCGATCAGGTGCGGCCACAAATGCTAGTTATCAAGGTATTAAGATCAGTATTATACAAACACTGGGACGTTGGAAATCAGATTGTTTTAAACGTTACATTAGAACTTCTAAATTGGATATTAAATTCGCACTGGAAAAGATTAAATAACAAAGATACAATGCAGAAAAACGTTTTGTACATTCGGTTATAACTTTGTAACTTGTCCTCCATCCTAGCCTTGTGTCTTTTCTTTTCACGTTGATCTCAATATTGTGGTTAAGGAATTTTATATTGACATTTAATTTTCTCTAGATTAACTTTAATTTTAACAAAACACAAGGCTTCATCAGGAATAAAATCTTCAATTTCTTGGGTTACACAATATGCAACTTGGGCAGGCAACATAACGTTACATATTTCGTTTTGGGCTATGATATTTAATTTTGCCAAATATAATATCGTTTCCCCAAAAATTTTCTGATTAGTTAGGGTGACTACGTACCTTAACGAAGAATAGTCTCAAATTGATTGTTCAAGAGCTCTATTTCACGTCGGTCTATGCCCACAAAAATTTACTCTTATGCGGTACCACATTGAAAATCAAGTAAGGCTATACCGCTCGGGAACGGATTGCCCAAGTACTCTGAGACAAGTAGACTGATAGTCGAAGACACGTGTATGCAAATACCCCTATGGTGACGCATTTCTGTCAAAGATATGTGGCTAGCTCAGGCACAGTATTTTAGCCGCAAATTATCCTTAGTTATCTGAGAACATTTTATGTACATACTGTGTGTTTTGTGTCAACTGCAGGTAGCATGTAATTTGTTATGTTCTTGATTTACAATATGACAAAACTGAGTGAATTACATGATACTAGAGAAAAAAATATCCTCAAGCATTCACACAGTGTGCCGCGCACACTGCTCGGATAGTTAAGTATAATGTTGGCGTCAGTTAGTTTACATTCATCGCTTTTTATTCACTGACGCCAAGGAAGTTTTCTGTAACATAATTTGTTGCCCTTAAGCCCAAATATTTGTATAATAAAAATAATTATTTTATCTTGTTTTATATTTTTTCAGTTCTTCAACAATATCAGACTGGGTATCTTAAAACACTTCCTGTCGGACGTTTACAGGCTTTATATCAACAATAACTACTTTTGTAATTATGGTATATTGTCTGTGATCGTTCTTATAAGAGCGGTCATTAAAGCTATCAATTATCTGCGGTCAAGGTTTATTTGTATTTATTTGTATATCTCTAATCATTGTTCACGCCTGTAATTCTCTTATCATGTTGTATATTAAGGTCAACGCATTGAAGTTTTGTTAGTTAATTGGCTTTGATCTGCTGTGTCGATATTAACTTTGGATTATACGCTTGATGTGTATTTTATTATGTTTGAAACATGTTGTGTAAACTCCGATCAAAAATCAAACGGTATTTTGTGGAAATAATAACCTGTCCGGAACCCGGAGAGGTTGGCTGCAATAGGTGTCAGACCACCAATTAAAAATCCCTATCTGTTCAACCAAATTCTGCAATTTTCACAGCTTTCTAAATATTTTACCTTAAGTTTAACTTCAAGGAAACCAGGTATATCCTGAATTGTACATGTATCACCTTCCTACATGCCAATTTTCAACCAATGTTTAAAGTCTTGTAACAAATTTCTGATTTTGAAAAGACAGGTACTACCAAAATAACTCCCGGTTTTCTGGAAATCTTAAATTAGTGTACTATGTAGCGCATTAATTCTGAATTTTTAATGCAAACTCATAGACAAGTGAATTTTGGCTCAAAATGGTCTAAATATATTTCCCTTTCACCAAAAGTTTCATTTCTGCAAATTTGTTGGTTAGTTTAAGTAAACAATCACATCAAAAGCACTATTTTGTGTCAAAGTAGGACTACTTTTACATACGTTCTAAATTGGAGGGAGTAATTGGTGGTCTGACACCTAAAGAGCCAAAAAAGTTGCTCAGAAATCTTTGCTTTGCTTTATTCTTAATCCTTTGTCAATTTGAAGTCAGAAACATCCTATCTGAGCATAATGTGACTTATATTACAAATTTCACAGCTCAATTTAAACTGACTGTAATGTATGACTTTGATAGAAAATACTTGAAAATTTCATTTTGGACTACAGGAACATAAACTTTCAATATCAAGATCAGTTTTGTTGATTTTTTTCTTGTTTGTTCTACTTCTTAAAAGACTTTCCACAATTTTTACAATGGGTTAAGTAAAAAATTCAAGGTATTGAAGAGTCAAGGAATATTGACCCCCCTTTTTTACACCTGGTGTAAGTAATGGGCCTATTAAATGATCAAAAGTGCAGTCATGGTCATTTAACTGTTTTTATTTTCTATCAGTTGATAACATTTAATGGCATCAACTTTATTTGAGATAATAAATGGGATTTTTGTGAGTTTTGCAATGTTTACATCAGGCTATGTTATCTGCCAAATACATGCTATGACGCAATGATATAAGGGATAAAATCAAATAATTCATTAAATCTTGATGTCAAGAACTTTTTTTGGTGATAAAATAAACATGTTTAATGTTAATACCACAGAAACATCTTGCTGTGCATTTATAACAATTTGGGACATTTTTTATGTGAAAGCATATTGTCAGGGTGGAAAAGCTAAATAGCACAAATTCAGGTCTAGGCTCTAAATTTGCAATATGTGACTTTTGACCCCAAAAGATTGAAATGTGACTACTATCACTTCATATGATTAGTTAAGTAAAAAAAATCAATTGTTTTCTGAATTTGGGGTTTCACCGCATTTCCCTTAAAGTGCTCAGAAATCTTTGCTTTGCTTTATTCTTAATCCTTAGTCAATTTGAAGTCAGAAACATCCTATTGAGCATAATGTGACTTATATTACAAATTTCACAGCTCATTTAAACTGACAGTATGTATGACTTTGATAGAAAATACTTGAAATTTCATTTTGGACTACAGGAACATAAACTTTCAATATCAAGATCAGTTTTGTTGATTTTTTTCTTGTTTGTTCTATTCTTAAAGACTTTCCACAATTTTTACAATGGGTTAAGTAAAAAATTCAAGGTATTGAAGAGTCAGGAATATTGACCCCCTTTTTTACACCTGGTGTAAGTAATGGGCTATTAAATGATCAAAAGTGCAGTCATGGTCATTTAACTGTTTTTATTTTCTATCAGTTGATACAACTTAAGGCATACAACTTTATTTGAGATAATAATGGATTTTTGTGAGTTTTTGCAATGTTTACATCAGGCTATGTTATCTGCAATACATGCTATGACGCAATGATATAAGGGATAAATCAATATTTCATTAATTTGATGACAAGAACTTTTTTTGGTGGTTAAAATAAACATGTTTTAATGTTAATACACAGCAAAACATCTTGCTGTGCATTTATAACAATTTGGACATTTTTTTATGTGAAAGCATATTGTCAGGTGGGAAAGCTAAAAATAGCACAAATTAGGTTAAGGCTCTAAATTCAATATGTGACTTTTTGACCCAAAAAGATTGAATGTGACTACTATCACTTCAATATTAGTTAGTAAAAAAAACAATTTTTTCTGAATTTGGGGTTTCACGCATTTCCTTAAAGGTTCAGACACCAATTAAAAACCCCTATCTGTTCAACCAAATTTTGCAATTTTCACAGCTTTCTAAATTTTTACCTTAAGTTTAACTTCAAGGAAACCAGTATATCCTGAATGTACATGTATCACCTTCCTACATGCCAATTTCAACCAATGTTTAAAGTCTTGTAACAAATTTCTGATTTTGAAAAGACAGGTACTACCAAAATAACTCCCGGTTTTCTGGAAATCTTAAATTAGTGTACTATGTAGCGCATTAATCCTGAATTTTTAATGCAAACTCATAGACAAGTGAATTTTAGCTCAAAATGGTCTAAATATATTTCCCTTTCACCAAAAGTTTCATTTCTGCAAATTTGTTGGTTAGTTTAAGTAAACAATCACATCAAAAGCACTATTTTGTGTCAAAGTAGGACTACTTTTACATACGTTCTAAATTGGAGGGAGTAATTGGTGGTCTGACACCAATAGGAATTTATTTATAAAAAAAAGTTCTTATCTCATTTACTCATAGTGGCCGTTAGTGATTGTAAATTCATGACGTCTTGTTTATGGCATTCGTCTACCGTGGAGTAAAAAGAGGGAAGGATGACTAATAGCTTAACTTACGAGTTCGATCACATGGTTCAAATCAATTTTATTACGGCATACGTTTTACCTCTATCGAACGCTTTGCCTTATTGTAAAAAGTGACACTCTAAATTTTTAAGCATTTTCTTCAGATTGACCCACTTTGCATCTAGTCGATAATATATGCCTGACATATTTGCCACTGGACAAAAAGGAGCAATAAATTAATCAGCTGCATTTAGTGATGTATAATCATTTGTCCTCAGTTGATTATTGTCTCAAACAGTTTTCCAATTTATATATTTCATTTTTATTTACATTTGAATTTTTAAGCGTAAATCTTAAAATTTCTTTCGCCATTTTTCTATTTACATTTAATCTTTCATTTTAACATTAAAAAACGTTGTATTAGTACACATCATGATCAGGGGTTACATTGTATCCTTTTATATCCTTAGTTATCTGAGAACACACTATCATTTTATGTACATACTGTGTGTTTTGTGTCAACTGCAGGTAGCATGTAATTTGTTTTGTTCTTGATTTACAATATGACAAAACTGAGTGAATTACATGATACTGAGAAAAAACATATCCTCAAGCATTCACACAGTGTGCCGCGCACACTGCTCGGATAGTTAAGTATAATGTTGGCGTCAGTTAGTTTACATTCATCGCTTTTTATTCACTGACGCCAAGGAAGTTTTCTGTAACATAACATGTTGCCCTTAAGCCCAAATATTTGTATAATAAAAATAATTATTTTACCATGTTTTATATTTTTTCATCACTTCAACAATATCAGACTGGGTATCTTGAAACACTTCCTGTCGGACGTTTACAGGCTTTATATCAACAATAACTACTTTTGTAATGATGGTATATTGTCTGTGATCGTTCTTATAAGAGCGGTCATTAAAGCTATCAATTATCTGCGGCAAGGTTTATTTGTATTTATTTGTATATCTCAATCATTGTTCACGCCTGTAATTATCTTATCATGTTGTATATTAAGGTCAACGCATTGAGGTTTTGTTAGTTAATTGGCTTTGATCTGCTGTGTCGATATTAACTTTGGATTATACGCTTGATGTGTATTTTATTATGTTTGAAACATGTTGTGTAAACTCCGATCAATAATCAAACGGTATTTTGTGGAAATAATAACCTGTCCGGAACCCGGAGAGGTTGGCTGCAATAGGAATTTATTTATAAAAAAAAAGTTCTTATCTCATTTACTCATAGTGGCCATTAGTGATTGTAAATTCATGACGTCTTGTTTATGGCATTCGTCTACCGTGGAGTAAAAAGAGGGAAGGATGACTAATAGCTTAACTTACGAGTTCGATCACATGGTTCAAATCAATTTTATTACGGCATACGTTTTACCTCTATCGAACGCTTTGCCTTATTGTAAAAAGTGCCACTCTAAATTTTTAAGCATTTTCTGCAGATTGACCCACTTTGCATCTAGTCGATAATATATGCCTGACATATTTGCCACTGGACAAAAAGGAGCAATAAATTAATCAGCTGCATTTAGTGATGTATAATCATTTGTCCTCAGTTGATTATTGTCTCAAACAGTTTTCCAATTTATATATTTCATTTTTATTTACATTTGAATTTTGTAAGCGTAAATCTTAAAATTTCTTTCGTCATTTTTCTATTTACATTTAATCTTTTATTTTAACATTAAAAAAACGTTGTATTAGTACACATCATGATCAGGGGTTACATTGCATCCTTTCCAGCAAAAGTAATAGGGGAAGGGATATGAACAGTAAAACAATCTTCATTGAGTGGCAATACCTCATACATTGAGTGTTTAATGATGGCTGTCTCGTCTAGGTGACAACATTTGCTAGTTCAAGTTTATTTATATCTCAAACTGGTATAAAAGTTGTCATAAAAGCAACAACAAAAAATGGTAAAAAAAACGTTTTGTTATCTTCCTTTTCATCTACTATTGTCCTAGCAAAAGTCACAAACAAAGTTGTTAAAATCAGCAATGTGACTTATTTGAAAAGATTTAGCTGACCTTTTTTATTGTTTACACAATTCAATCATTCAACTCGTGCGTAGATCGTCTTTCCCTCTTATGTTTTTTTTTAAAGGTATAGATAGCTTGAAATTCTCCCTACTGTGAAATTCTCACTACTCAGACATCGGATATACATTCCTATTATATTTTGATCGGACAAAGCAGCGTATTTATATACCCGATAAGCCAAACGAACGCATCCATTTAGCAAGGGTATACTGTTGGACGGAAGAGGTGCAGAGATGTCAATATTTATATATCCATGGCAAGTGAATCATTTGGTCTTGAATTAAAGTAGACAAAGGTATACATTAAAGCGCCAGCAACCCAAAGACACAGATAAATCAAAATATTTAAAGTCAACATTTAGTCTTATAGAAAGATACGTACACAGAATAATAAGCTCAAAACCGACCCATGACTAATGAATAGTTATACGGAGTTAATTCAATAATATTGATCGTCAAAAAATATATATCCGAAAAGGCATAGTTGATTTAATATTATTTACCGTCAAAGATATCCCAACAAACAAAAGTGTTTGGTTAAAAAGTTTCACCTGCCCTATTTTAATTTTGATCGGTGAACATTTAAGAAGATGAATATAAAACACTTCACTGTATAATACAACGGTAAAATAAATGATGAAAATGGATGACGCCCATCGGCAAACAAAATTAATATTCAGAACGATAACATGTAAATATAATAAGAGTATTAACTCCGTTTTTTTTTTATCGTGTAAGTTCACAAGATATTAGTTCGCAGGAAAAAGATTACCCAACCCGGACACATTTCCGACTCTGAGCCGGCCAGTTTGTGCTCTTACTCTATGATGCCACGTGTTTAGCGTTGAAATAGAATACACATTTAATTAACTTCTTTGTTTGACCCGTTCGGGATTCGAACACATGACCATCCGCTCTCGAGACGAGCATCCCCACACGAGACCAACCAGAGAGCGGTACTGATCGGTAGTACAGAATATCATACCAAAAACTAAAGTACAATACACAATACAGTTTCACAGAATTCTCACACTTGCTAAAACGAGATAAAAGTATCCAACCTAAATTGGATGCGTGAAATGATATTGTAAACTACACGTAAACATCGATGATCGACTTCAGAGTAGATTTTATGGATCAACGCTTAATGCAAATTAAAAAAAAAACTCTTGCAACTTCTCTTTGAGTTGTCCGAATGTGGCCACCTGTTGCAAGTCTAAATTTCTGTCCTTATTCAATATACACTAATTTTCAGGTGGTAAATTAAAGTTTCACGTCTAACCGCATTGTCGACCTCCTATTTCACGACATACCTATTATATTTAGAATTTATGTGTTATAGTCATGAACATGCATGAAATATTTGCTACTGGACGTAAAGCAAACAACAATCAATCATCTTAATTAATTTCCCTGTACCAGTACTTAACACACAAAGACAAGATCTTGTAACTTGCTTTAATGTACAATTTCCATTTAAATTTGTTATGGGTTTTTTTGGGTTTTTTTTGTCTTCAATTTATTAAATAATAAACCCATCATAGATATCAGTACATGTATAAATGACTGCTTATTAAACAGTTTTAAATATTTTTTTACTATGGTTTTTAACTACTGGTTTTAATACGATTTATAACATATGATTTTTTTGTCAGGCAAGAATAAAACTAAGAAAGAAAACGTTTTTTTCAGGTGTTTTGCTTCATTTAGACATGAAAAGGGAATAACGACTGAATTAAAGTGTTTGTTCTCATATAATATATTGAATTTGCGAATATATCTCACCCAACACGTTTTGGTTGGGCCAGTGCAACATAATTTAATACGGTTTTATTCATTGAAGTCTGCATGCATATTAAAAAAAAAACAAATAAAGCATGATCTATTAATTAATTGGACTGAATAGGCAAAACTAACTATTTTCATTCGCATGTAACGTAATGTATATAAATTACCAAATCAGAAACAAAATGAACTTTAACCGGATGAATATTGTGAAGGACCTTATATTCATCTAGGTCTGTCCTATTAGAAGTTCTGAAACAAGCTTTTTAAAAAGCTAATTGTTGGAAGAGTTCACTTACTGTTTTCTAAGGTCTGATCTTTCCGAATCTATTTAATGATTACTGACAGATCAAAAACATCAAGTATATATAGCAAGAAGTTGTTGTGCAGAATATTCATTAGTCAGATATAAATGAGGTCTGTATGGGGTTTTGATTGCTTCATTTATTAAGTAAGAAATCGTTATTTTGAAAAGTTGGCTTAAATTTTTTTTAATTGACCCCCCTTATTTTGTAAAACTATCATTTCGTGTTATTCAAATTCTAAAAATATTATGATAAATAATTATATGATGTAATGCCATTAAATCGGTCCGTTTACATTGCAATTTGGTAACTGTTAATTGTATATATCAGTCTGAGTACTGTTTAACTATAATTTAAGTTGAACATATTTAGTCTCGTCCAATTCAGGGGAATTAGGTTTCTACAAATGCTTTTTATGTACTTTTCTTATATTTTTGACGGTTTGTAAGTCAGTAAAAGTTCAATGATAAATTTATATTGACATTAAAAGACCTCCTCACAACAAGGGCTGTTCAAATAACCTCGCCCTTCGGTCTCGCGGATCTGAACATCCCTTTTTGTTCGGAGGTCTTTTAATATCAATATTAACTTATCATTGAACTTTTACTATTACATAATACATATTGGTCTTGATGTATTGATTTTAGGTACTGACATTGTTAACCATATTAAGGATGTACTAAGGTGATCTGAGGTAAAATTAGATAAATCAAGAATTCAAAATTGATAGTTTATTCTGAAAGATTATTAGTTAAGGATCAAAATAAGCTAAAAATATTGATAGGTCATGGAGCTCTTTTTCGATATATTTGATTTATAAAATATGGCGGGAAAAGCTGACTCGGACTTTTACCTTATACTTGCGTTTGTATAATTTGGGTCTCAAATCAGAAGAAAGAAAATCAAGAATCTGCTTATATTTTGTCAAATGACCTTTTAAGTCATCTGTTAAAAGATAAATAGGTGTTATGGGGCAAAATATTTTACCTTGTATCGTATGGAAAAACACCAAGGAGTCCGAACATTTGACATTTATTCCAAAACCTAACCTAAGTACAACAAGTCATCCTTAATTATGTGTTATACTTTTTTTCTTTATTTTTCTTTGTATATTTTGAACCTTTTCTGTTGATTTCATTTTTGTTTATATAATGTTGGCGTTGATCGGTTTTTATAAATCATGTGGTAACTTTTGTATTT
This sequence comes from Mytilus edulis, assembly GCA_019925275.1. NCBI lineage: Eukaryota > Metazoa > Mollusca > Bivalvia > Mytilida > Mytilidae > Mytilus > Mytilus edulis. Next base: position 3,206,574 of record CM034360.1, on the reverse strand, counting down.
GTTTCTATCATTGTTGCCTTCTTTGTTTCTTGAGTGTCTGTATGCCCTATTTTTGTTTTTTGTTGTTGTTGAAATAACTATTTTGTCTTTATAGCGATTAAGATTATAACCCAGTGTTGACTGTTGTACCCCAACATTCCACAATTATACCTAAGTCATTTCGTATCTCTCACATCTTGTTCTCAATATAATGTTTCTACTCAGACACTTGTGACGTTTTATAAAGTCCGAGACATGCGACTAGCATGCAAGGAAGATGTTTAGATTTAAAACCAGGTTTAATCCACCATTTTCAACATAAGGAATACCTACACCAGGTCAGGAATGTGACCCTTTTGTGTTTTGGCTGTTTATTGTTCCATTTGATACATATCCCGTGGAGTCCAGTATCAAAGTTATTTTCCTTTTTCCTTTCTATTTGTTAGTAGTACTAGGCATTTTTATAAAATAAAATATGTAAAATTAGAAAATATAGTATAAGCCATTACTTAGTCCAATATGGCGATACAAACAACAAATTCAAACCTGATTGTGTTTCATGAGCAACATAATTTTATTAATAAACGCACAGTGTGATCTATTCATGGGTGTGGAAATATCACTCTGTATTGTAGTATAACGTGTATGTAAACAAAATATATGAGTCAATGTCATATCCACATATTTCACCCACTTATGTCTATATATGAATATAAGTATATGTGGGTAAATGTGTTCTAAACAAAGGTTTACATACAAGTGAGAGGTTAGGCTAACTATAAAATCAGGTTCGATCCACCGTTTTCCACATACGAATAAGCCTGTAACAAGTCAGAAATAGTAAAGTTGTAATCCATTCGTTTGATGTGTTTGAGCTTTTGATTTTGCTTTATGATTAGAGACATTATTTATTTTAATTTTACTATGATTTCAGTATTTTTGTGATTTTAATTTTTACCCCTGTTGCCTTTACGTAGGTATGGAAGACAAAATTTAAAATTATAATGATCTCAAACGAAACGTATAGTACCTGAGAAAAATATTGTCTATCTTTTCTGAAAAGAATATTTAAAGCCTCATCTTAATGGGGACAACGAGGGTTGTTTTAGTTTTAACAGAATCCACGGCCGACACTCGGCTAACCGAGAGATTGGTCGGTTAATCTATATTGAGTATGCGGCTATATGGGCGATTGGTCTGTTAATCGGGTTGGTTATACGTCTGTTAAGAGTAAAACGCTTATTTTAATGTTAAACTCTATTTAATATACAGATTTTTGGCATGTTATAGGAACCAAATAAAAAAAAGAAAAGTGTCTGACAAAATGATATCTATCATAGAACATTTTGCACTTGTAAAAACAATTCTTAGTATACACAGTTTTCAGTAAAACTAAAAGGCGTCGCGCAAGTATGTAGTATTTATGCTTATACGCATAGCAATTTTTTTAATAAAAGACGAAACAAACAAATTTAGATATGATTTAAAGCACAAAAATAGTACTGTGGTTCTAAAAAAAAAATTGACATTTAGTAAATATTTCATAATTGTAAAATAACGTGAATAATACCACGTTTTAGTGAAAATTATGGGAATAGAGTCGGTTAATGGGTTGGACAATTGAAATTGTGTCACTTAAGAGTTATTTAGCCATGACAATAATTTTTCTACCTTTATATTTTCCCCTTGAAAAATTTAAGAATGAGATGTTCCTGAGTAAACACAAATGACAATACGGTGCCACAGTATCCTAGAAAGAACATTTTTATTTTGACTTTCTTTGCATTTTATTGAAGGGTGTGTCACTTCAATATAGCGTGATATGGATTGGCCTCTGGAATATGCACGAATTTTTTATTGACGTTTTCAATTCCGACTGAAAGTGTCTTTCTAATACAACACAGGGTACATATAACGTGTTCTCGTTCTCATATGAACATGATATTTGTCACTGGATTTTAAACCCTAATTCGTCAGCATCATCCAATTGGTTCTTTTCTTCTATTACTTAATCATATGTGGTTTACAAATCATTCTAAAGAAGTAAACGGAAAGGAGCGAATGCATCTATATTTAGTTATTTTAAGTTTCAGTTCATTTTATTCCGTTTAGTTCCTTTCTACAGAGTGCAGAGGAGAACTACAGTTGTCTATGGTGGCCGGTGAAGTCCATTTCGCGTTTTTCGCCTTTCATATTTTATAGGGCGAAAACCCGACATCGCGAAGTGGAAAAGGCGAAAAGGCGAAAACGCATAATCGCGAAAAGGCGAAATCGCGAAGTCGAAAACGCGAAAATGCGAAGTCGAAAACGCGAAACCGATTGTCTTTCGCATTTTCGCGTTTTCGCCATATAGAATATGAAAGGCGAAAACGCAAAATGGCATTAACCTGCCACCATAGTTGTCCGCATGTAAACTTCTAGAATTTGTCACCAATATAAGTACCTCGCAATCCGTTACTGTTTCAACAGCCATCGGTGTTTCATGTGTGTATTCTTAAAACAGTATTATTTTTCTCTCGTTTTTAGCAATGTAACACTCTCTACTGTCCTTATCTATTATTCTAATATGACGTTCTTATTACGCTTTGTAAACAAAGCCGTGTTTTAATGAGCACGACATATGTTCGACACATGCGCACGAACTTACTGTTTATATTAACGTTATTTCCATCGTTATCCTTTAAAATACATACATTTAAGCAGCTAACATAAACTTTTATTATATATCTTTATCAAGCAACATATATTTACCCTGCTCGTAGTTTTAAAACTTATCAAATATGATATGTAATGTACAGACTTCCGGGGAGGAAACGGGAACAGCCAAACAATTTTACGGTATTTTCGTACGGTTCGACCTATAGAAATACTGTATCTGTCCTATAAGAATCGAAATAATTCCTCAGTGTAAAATATCGACAAATATAATGCCTACCCATGTTAAAATGAGCATAGAGCATGACATAAAGGAATTATCTCTTAATTCTATATTCTGCGTTTCCATCCAGATTCTCGTGTATACCATGAGGGTCCGGATTGGGGGTATTGTTTATTTCTGTATTCTTTAAATTGTTATGTCATTTTTTTCTACATTTTATTTATCTTACTCATTATTCTTTCTTTATTTTTCATATTTTGTCATCCCAATATATTTTACTTACTGATGTTAAGTTACATTACGACGTTTATCTCTGATTTATATACTAGTTACCAATTTAAATGACAAATTTGTGTCATTCAGTGGCGGATCCAGAGGGGGGGGGGGGTTCCCCCCCTTTATTTTTGCCGATCAATGCATTTGTATCGGGACATATGTTTTGCACCCCCCTGCACCCCCCCTTTGCCCTGGGTTAGCACCCCCCCTTTCGAAAATTCCTGCATCCGCCCCTGTCATTCATGACAATTAAACAGAATCAACATGATATATGCGATCATTCTTGGATGAAATTAATATTACTTTAATATTAGACTTTTTGAAACCATTTTTAATTTCATGTGTTGTTTCCGCATATGTTATGTTTTATTCCTCATGTGTTGACTTGTTTTCGTATATTTTAGCCGCTCGTCTTGAGCCTACCCATTTTATCCAATACACCCTATATATCAATAAAATTATACTTTTATTGACATTCATAACTCTTAACAGACCAATTAACAGACCGGGTTTTATACATCCGACCCATTAACAGACCAGGTTTTAAATAAAGATTGATTTATGTCACCAAAATACAGATTTTCGTGTAGATTTGTCACACAATGATATCAATATGATTAACAAACATAATGCCTTTCTTTTTTCGTTGTTCAAAATATTGAATGCAAGTAAATTTAACCAATGTGTCATTTTGTGTACATTTTATGTGTGTAAAATGTGTATAAATTTATTGATGAGTAACCCGTCTTTTCATTTTATAGATCGTACATCGAAGCTAGAAAAGTAATAATTACACCACTGAATTCGGTACATTGAATTGTTTTGTTAGACGTGATTACTTTTTATGATGAAAATATATTTAGAAAGTTATACAATGAAACATGCTGAACTTTCAATGATTTTCTCGATAACACCTGATTAACAGACTTTAGCCAACCCGATTAACAGACCAACCGCCGATATAGCCGCATACTCAATATAGATTAACCGACCAATCTCTCGGTTAGCCGAGTGTCGGCCGTGGAATCGCTGATTGTGCAGATGTATTCGAACATTATAACTAGCGAACTTTACTGCCAATAATATATATTCAATACTTGTAACTATATATATATAACTATATTTGTCACATCCTTGAAAAGAAGGAAATTGAAACCGGAAATTGTTCTTAATTATTTTAATTTCGACTGCGTAAAATGAACTAATGAAATAATCAAATCTATCTATGAATCAGTGCGACTGTATGCTCTCGTGAAATTTGCCTTTATTTTTTTCTGTGTAATTGGTTAATATACAAACAGGAATTATATTACATAAAGTTAGCGTTCTTTTGTTTTTTTTTTCGAACAGGAATATGGCCATTTGTATAATTTATACAGTGTTTAGTGCAGTCCTTTTCTTTACAGGTAAGTACATAACAAACGTGTAGAAAGTATCTCCCAAAAGCATGTAACATCGATATTATATGTACATAATGAACTGTAGGTGGGTAAAAGTCCATGGTTTTAAAAATATGGTTGTTGCTTAAATATCCAAGTTGAAAATGCAATATTTCAAAGTAATGTCTGTCAACCGATAACAGTGATTATAGGATGAATGCTATGAAATGACTCCTTTTCTGGAAAACAAAAATATAAAAAAAAAAACATTCGAACAATTCTAAAACAAAAAATCACAAAAAAAAAACCCCAACTTAAATAAAATCAAAAGCAAATGAAGGTATAAATGCATATATTTTGGGATAATTCTCACAGTCCTCAAAATCAGATTTTATCTTAACAATAGGTATATTTGATGTATTCACAATACAACATACATGTAAAACATTTCTTGTCGGATGATACTCGCAGACAACTGGTACTGCCTTACTCTATAACACTTAAAACATATTAAGTTACACATGTATGTATGTCTTAAAATTTGTTACGAATTAACGCCATTGGTTAAAATCATTTGCACAATACAAACTATCAATTATTTGTGCTTCGTATTTTCAGCTTCGAGTACCGTATGTAAAGTTACACCAAGATATGTTTATTCGACAATTGGATCAACTGTTGATCTAACCTGCATTCTTACCGTGGAAAGAATGTATCTCACATGGCTTGGTCCACCAAATCTAACGACCTACGCTATAGGAAGTGAAACAGATATTAAACAAGATTCCAGGATAAGAATAACTGGAAATGAACAAAAAGACCAGCATATTCTACGGATTACAAAGATGCAAGAAAACAATGAAGGTTTATATAAATGCACATCAATTAAAGGAGAAGAATGCTTTCTACTTCTAATTCAAAGTACGCAATACTTTTGATATGTTTGTTGTATATGTTGTATATGTTGAATATCACCTTCATCTTTGATTCGGGTATACAATATATTATATTTTTATCATCCAATAATATAAACAAACGTGATCTTTTACCAAGAAATGAGTATGTACAAGACAATTGATGTCGCCATGCTGATACAAATCATCAACTAAGATTGCTTGTCGGGCCTGGTAAATACTGAAAAAGACGGACTTGCCCTATGATGAAATGGGATGTTCGATTCCGGTTTCAATATTTTTACGTTTCCTTTGCACGTATTTCAATTCATTACTGCCATATTTTCCATTGGCCACAGGGCAGAACGATGATCTTCCTCTTTTTTTTCGGTTGTTAGTAGTTATATAACCTCTACCTTTACAGTGAACCTTCATGTCATTTTGAATTTTCCTCTCTTTTCCGGATCTAGTGGAGCCCTATACTGCTTCTCTTTCTTTATGCCATGTCAAATCCACCTCCAGTGTATTGTCACTATTGTTTTGGCTACATTGTCCTGTTGGCGTCTGGACGTATTATTACTTTTGTTTTATTACATTTAAAGACTACAAATAAAATATAAAACATTAAAACAATGTTCCATGTTCCATGTTATATAACGATTCGAAACGGGATTTTTCGACAGCTTTTACGAGTTAACGTTCGATTATTATCACCGTCCATTTTCGATAATCTATCATGATAGAAGAATGCATACTATTAAAAGAGTACGGAAGGTTAGCATGTCAGATTTCTTCTTCCAAGTTACTTTGTATTTACACAGATCACATGACCGCAAAAAGACATATATTTTTCATGGTTAGTTTCTTAACTCAATTGAGAAAAAAATAATCATTTAGTGTTTTGAGCCATCTGTGTCATCTACTTACCACTAAACATACATGCATGCTTTTTTTTTATTTAAAGACGTCAAAATGATTTTATTCTTTATTCTTTGTTCCAGGACCACCAAGAAACATTTCAATATCTAAGAGCGACAACCGCAGTTTTGTTTATGGTGTTGCTAATCAGCAATTAAATTTGACATGCAATGTTCAAACTGGAAAACCACCTGAACGTATGCAGTGGATGTATGAAAACGATGTTGTTGCAACTGGTGGGCCTGGGTCGCTTACTTATTCCTTTATACCAGATTTTGTAAATCATTTTAAACAATTTCGATGTGTGGTTGTTAACAATTTCACAAGAACAGTACTTACTGAGACAGTGATGTTATATTTGTGTAGTGAGTATTCTTCCTAACTACTCAACAGCTATTGTAATGTAACCATCTTTACAGAATCCACTTTTATTTTTCAGTCAGACCTTGTTGATGTGATTTTAAAATAATTTGTATGACGTTATCTGGAGTTTTTGACTTTGGGCGCTTGTAAATATGTTGTACAATGATATCGTAGGGCATATATATTGTCGTATATCGGACATAAGTTTGTAAAATAAGCGGAGTATTATCAGAATTATTGCAGGGTATTTTTCATTTCAGATGTATTATAAGCAGAAGAGCCGACGGCTCGAGAGCTGATAATATATCTGATATTAAAAACTACATGGTATGATCTTTTTAGTATATGCTTCAGTAATGGAGAAAAAAACCGTTTAATACATTGACCATTTTAAGTGGTTCTAAAGTAGAAGTTTCCAAAGTGAACATTGTATGGACGTCGGACAACAATGTAATACATCAGACAGTAAATTTTTCTCTCATATGCCTCAACAGAGGAGATAACAACAGTAAAACACGTGTCTTTATTGACAATAAAAAATCATAACGGACACTAGTACTGTTTTGAAAAGTCAACATTTAGAAAGTAACTCTCTATGTTATATTTGCAACTTTTAAAAAATGCATTAATTGAATCACTAGGTTTTTTAATATTTTTTATTGGCATTTTACATAGTATGAAAAGTAAAATAACATTGCTGCTTCCTAATAATTGTTTGGAAAATTGAGAATGGAAATGGGAACAAGTCAAAGAGAAAACAGCCCGACCAAATATCAAACATTTTGTAGAAAACAACCAATGTGTCTTAAACCCAGCGTAAAAATCCCGCAACTGTAGGTGGTCCTCAGCTGACCCATACTCTGTAATTGTTTTCACTGAAATCGTCTCATTGAGGGAGTCTTCTGAAAGTTGCCAAGTAACGCCGGAATGCCATGCTATAACGTTAAAGATAGCCGTATGCTAAAAGTCAGAAGCATGTGATCATTTTTATGGCCTCGCTACGAAGTTGTCGGTGCCATATAGTTTTACCCTTGTCCGTCATTCCGAAATTCCGTTATTCCTTTATTCCGCAACAAACCATTATACGGAGTTTTTTCTAAATCCCTTCAGATTTTGGGCTGATTTTTGGTATGTGTGTTAACCATGATGAGTTACAGATCGAGTTTAAGTTTTGCTCCGCTCCGCTAATTTTTGTCAAAATTACGGGCCAAATTTGGACTATGATAAATTGTTGAAAATCACAGTTATACGGACATTTTTTCTAATTGCTTTCAGATATTGGGATGAATTTTGGTATGTGAGCTAACCATGATGAGTTACAGATCAAGTTTAATTTTCATTCCGCTCCACTTTTTTTCCAAAATTAAGGGTTTACAATTTTAAAAATTGTTGAAAATCAGTTATACAGACTTTTTTTCTATACGCCTCCAGATTTTGAGCTGATTTGTTATATGTGAGACTACCATCATGTTTGTGTCTATATGTGTTATTGAAATAGCACATTTTTCAAAATTTTGAGACGGGGCCATTCGTGTCGCCTTGACACATCTAGTTTCATACAAGTCCGCTAAACCCCATTTGAATATTGATAAATAGAATTGATGTTAGTTTCCATAGAACCAGAATAAAAAGAAGTTGTCTTTATGCATGGTGACGTCAAATATGTTTTTTTTCTTCTAAATTGCTTATGTAAATACATGTACTCTAAATCTAAAAAATAAAAAAAGAACAATACTTTGATATAATTTGATATATCAATGTCCTTCTCATAATACAACTAGTAACGAGGTGTAATGTTTCCTGTGTATAGATATAAGAAGATGCTTTATGATTGCCGATGAGACATTTCCATCCAAGTTTCAATTTAAAAAAGAAAAACTATTACAAGTAAATAATTAAACTCATCATTATAGGTCCAAATACCCTATATAATGCTTGGTTTGTACTTAGGTTTTAGAAAATAAAGTAAATTTCTGAAGTGGGATTGTTTGACAGTTGCTAAAATGCTTGTATATCCGATCATGATTTCTTTGATTGAAGATTGATGCTCCCAAGGAATCTATTAAACCACGAGAAGTGAAAAGTGAAGTTGGAATTATCACTACATAATGTTTGCAGATGCAATCGCTAATTAAAACATAGTCATTTTGGGGTACATGTTTCACAAATGATAATAGATATGTTTCATATGTATCGTTAACTCAATTCCCTCCCGTGTCTCCGAAATTGACCTTCAGAACTGAACCGGGTTTGTACTAACATGAAAACACCTTGGGCACGATATTTTTTTTGCTATGTTGTGTTTCGTATACTGTCTGTCTTTATTTCGTTTAGCCGTGAATTTGTCAGATTATTTTCGACTAATGAGTTTATATATCCCTTTGTTATCTTTTGTCTCTCTTTGTCATGAAGTGCAGTTAACCCTTTTGAGCTAGCGCTGCTATCATGATTCGAAGCTTTTTCAGGAATAATGGGATTTTGACCTTTTCAAATATTCTGAAAAATGACATGCTCACGCTCTTCTTCTAAACTTATTTGAAAGCAATAATTTTTACTTGATACTATTAGGTTCTATCATGTTCAGTTGACCTTGCTTACCGTCATTTGATCGGAACATTATTATAGGAGTTATTGGTGTCAGATTGTTATTGAAGTATTGCGTCGATAACTCCTTCTCAATCTACAATTGTAAACCATTCAAGATCTGAAACCATAGTTTTTATTTGAGGAAAGTTAAAATGACCAACCAATAATTCATTTAGTCATTGTAAGTCTTTAAGTCCACTTTCAAACATATTTACAGTGGTAAACTCTGTACTGCGAAGAAATATATTTTGCAGTCACTTAATATAATTATGTTCAGCTTATCCAGTAGTTCGTATTCACGCGTAAACACTGTCACCAACACTGAATAGTCTATATTAACATAACTGAACGGAATTAACTGCGAAGACACGGTACTGAACTAACCGAAGTGAAAAAAATTACTGGAAATTGACTGAAAGTCTTAACATGAATAAATAATTTATGTTTCAGACTTGTCGGATGTTAAGATGAAAATATATTAAAAACCTGAGTTATTTTAAAAAAAAGCTCTCATACTTAATAAGATTGTTTGTCATGATATATAGCTAAGGATATGATATATACGATGCAGTGGTAATTTTCAATCTTTCCTTTCTGATGATATGTAATAATGTATAATAATAATAAACAAACAAATGACCTTTTTTGCACTACAAGGTTGATCTTTAATTGATTTTTTTCATATATGTCCGCAACTTTCATAAAAATATATAACTTACATATCAATCTTAAATGTAAATTCCAAAAAAGGGAATATCCATTTTAACTTACAAAATCAAAGCAACGGAGCTGAAGAAAATAACTGTTTGAATTCATGGTTTGTTGCATGCATGCATGTCCCGAAGAAAAAAAGAACATTGGTTTAGTCCTGATATTATCTTTACCTCAAAAGGGTTTCATCTTTACCAAACACGATAAAGTATGTTAACGTTTAGTGAAGATCTGATAAAAAAAGGAAATTATTGTCGAATAAACTTATAATTTCAATGCTATTTGGTATAGAAAAACTTTGGTTTCGGACGAACTGAAATATAAAGATAAGAATCCATGAGTAAAACACATGTTTAGTAGATAAACTTTGATTTTAACCAAGCTAATCATTCAAACAGATTTCTAATAATTAATCAAATTAGCATGTCATTATCTTCAATGAAACACCAGTGAAGTAAGGTTACGTGAAATTCTATATAGATGATGTTTGCTCAAAAGATGGCATGACATGATATATTTAAAACATTTTGTACACAAAGCTTAAACTTTAAATTGTTAACAAAGAAGACATATGATCTGCATTTTTCGTTTTTTTTTGAAAGCACATGTTAAATGTGAGTTATGTATAAAAAGCAACAAAGTGTACCTAAGAGACTCTTGTCTTTTGATTGTTTCAGAATGTAAATGTAAGATAATATTATAGAAAATTACAAATATATCTTATATTGTACAGAGACTATATCAGTTAATGTATGAAATTGTTGTTAATAACTATTTTTGTCGTGTTGCTTCGAATAACTCAAGTATAAACGAACACAAGAATAATAAAGTTAAATAGCGGATATTAATTATTACCAAATTTAAAGAATTTACATTACAAAGATATCTTTTTTTTCAGTTGAACCAATTGTGAAAATAATGACTGACCGAATTGTAAACATCCGAGAGGACGATACATTGCTTTTAGAGTGTAATTACACATCGAATGACAATAGGGATATTACGTTTATAATCTGGAAATACACATTAAATTACGAAATTAAGTATTTACAAGCTAACAAAACGTTAGAGCTTGACAATACCAAAAGAACGAATGCAGGGGAATACACATGTATAGTTTCCAATTCAGCTGGAGAGGCAAATGATACTGTTACAGTTAATGTGTTATGTGAGTATAAACGTAGTACTTGATTGGCGGGATTCAACGAGGTAAAACAATGTAATGAATGGAGAAATGTCATAATCTTGATTGTCGACTTACTTACATCTCTTGTAATTAATAAGGGTTGCCAACAGTCAACGAACCAAACATCAAATACTCACAACGATTACCGGTTAACCATACCTTTTTGAATTGTAATAGATTCGATATAAATATGTAGTGCAGTCATGTATTCATACCTATGATGAATTTTCAAATTTTCAAATGATCATCGTACTAATTAATGTGACAGATCAATTGCCAATAAGGTCAGCGAACTCATGATGGAGTCCGTAAAATTTACGAAGAGATGATGTATATTACGTTTTCTTAATGGTATGAGTTACATAACTAATCATTTCAAACAACAATAAAATAAAGACACAAAAATACCGATCTATGCAAGTCGTTTCATCTACAATAGACTCACCAGTGACGCTCGAATTTAAACAATTTTAAAAGTACAAATAATGTTTTTGTTATGTAGAAAATATGCTAGAGTAAACCTGGTTCTGTAGCTAGATAAACTTCTCACTTATATGACATTCGCGTACAATTTCATCATATTAACAACGATGTGTGAACAAAAAAAACCCAGACATAACACTCCCAAGACGTTCATACTCTTTCAAATCCGCCAAAATCCAGAAATACAAATATGGATAAATAATATGTTGATTAGATGGTTTATTGATATAGGAAGATGTGGTGTGAGTGCCAATGAGACAACTCTCCATACAAATAACAATTTAAAAAGTAAACCATTATAGGTTAAAGTACGGCCTTCAACACGGAGCCTTGGCTATAATCTTGTTATATGTGTACCTACCGTTCACACCAATATTAAAACATCAAAAGAAAAATAGACAAATATATTTGAAGAAGAAAGGCAGTTACATTATTGTTACTTAAAGACGCTGTTTAGATTAACCACGTATTAGATTGTGGGTTGTCATTACGTCGTCTGATCTTTTTATTTCCGAACGTGACTTATTCCGAATGTGACTGTTTTGCTGAGTGTGAATTCGTATTGCTTTAATACGTGACACGGTACTTTTCAAACCCAATTTAATTTGTTTGGTTTTGATGTTGTGTTTGTTGTTGTCATCGGATTTTGTCAAATGTCTTAACGTTTGTAGTTGTAAATCGTATGGTTTTTTTCTGTTGTATTCGTGTGTTGTGTTGGGGATAACTACTCATCCAGTTCATTTGGTAGATTTAATTTTGGATCAACAAAACTTACACTATAAAGTTCGTTTCTGTGTGTGTGTTACATTTTAATGATGTGTAGTTGTTCTCCTCTTATATTTAATGCGTTTCCCTCAATTTTAGTTTGTATCCCGGGTTTTTTTTTCTATCGATTTATGAGTTTCGAACAGCAGAATACTACTGTTGCCTTTATTTACGTACATATTATCCTGAATGCAAAATCATATTTTGATAGATTCACCTGCTATTTATATAACCCTCGAAGACAAAAAAAACGATAAAGTTTTAAAGTGTAATGCAAATGGAAATCCTGATGATTACGAGTTTTCAGCTTGGGAACATAGAACCGAATATGGTGACCATATTCGTTTTCTTAATGATAGTGGTAATGGACATATTAAACTTCATCATACATCCGGGGAAACAGAAAGACACCATGACCAAGGAATATATATTTGTTCTGTTTCGAATGGTGTTCCATATGACGGGAAAATGAACCAGCTAGCCAACTACACTCTAAGGCAAAAAGGTATACACGCTTAAAAATCATTGAAATTAAATCGTTAGGTGCACATCATCCTGCTCCTCCTGCTCCTCCTCCTGCTGCTTTTTATGTTTTCCTTTCAAACTAAAAGCTGAGAAAAATGTGTGTTTTCGGTCATGATTATGCAAATTATTGATTGTATATAAATTGTACATAAATTACAAAATATCACCATGGATTTCTGCCTATGAGTCTTTAATAAAAATTTTCACTTTTCAAACAATTATGTAGAATTATCTTTGTTTCCAATTAAGTAATACTTGGAATGCGTCAAGTTTTATCCTGTCCAGTTCTATAGACACAATGTCACATATCATTTCTTTGTATATAACATGCATAAGGCAAGCAGTCATCCCTGTAAGTTAACCAATCAAGTGGTCAAACTTTTTTTGCCTTTGTACAAGCTTAAGTAACCTTATGATCTCATGTTTCCAAAATATTCTATAGAAACACCAAATAAATTAAAATGGTGCTTTGACCCTTAAAAATGTCTTTGTTTATGACTCAGAATTATGCATTTCAATCAGCGAAAAACATATTTTAGAACACCAAGAGTTTTTTTTTAATCGCACATGCATAGTCTTATTAAACAGTCATGTAAATATAAAAACAATGCTTCGTAAAATTATCCTTGTTACTTCGTATTTATTCAAGGTTTGCTTTATGTTGTAAACACAAATAAGGAGATACAGTACGGACTTCTAGGAATGGACCACAATTTAACTTTGAATGTTGTTAGCTATCCGATAATAAAAACTGTCACCATTTATAAACATCACCAGAAGGAAACGACGGATGTACATTACGAAACGGAATTGACAAAAATAGAAGATGTTATGTATGGAAAAAAAGTGAACATCCAGGGTTATAAAGTTCGTGTTCCTATCAAAATAGCTGTACAAGAAGATTTCATGATTTATACTATTGTTGTAACAAATGACTATGGACAAACTACCACCAGTGTCGACTTCAAACCTGCTAGTACGTATGTTGTTCTATTAAGTTAACTTAAAACTTAACTAGTTGTTAACCTTGATTAATTGTTCACCAGCATGTTTAAATAATCTTTCTAGATGTGACGTTATTATCCCATGTTCAAATACTTAATAATTTTCGTAAATAGGAGGCAAAAGATACCAGTGGGACAGTCAAAGTCATAAATCGAAAATAAACTGACAACGCCGTGACTAAAAATGAAAACAGAAACAAAAACAAACAGACGTCAATAGTACACATGACACTACATAGAAAACTAATGAATAAGCAACACATACCCCACCAAACACTGGGGTAATCTCAGGTGTTCCGGAAGGGTAAGCAGATCCTGCTCCACATGTGACACCCGTCGTGTTGTTCAAGTTAAAACAAATCCGATAAACAGTCTGAATTCGGTAAGTCTCATTCATGAAAGAGTAGGGGATTGTAGTTACGATGTAAGGAACATATCCGATATCATTTGTGAAACGGTTATTCCATAACGGTCAACCAACTCGTGATGGCGTTCGCAAAATTTACGAAGGGGTGATTTCAACTTCACCATTTCGTACTTTATTTGGCTTTTCAACTTTTTTGGATTCGGGCGTCACTGATGAGTCTTTTGTAAACGAAACGCGCGTCTGGCGTATATATAAAATTTAGTACTGGAATCTATAATGAGTTTATTTGAACTCTTGGTTTAATAGCTTCCCTGTGAGCAGCAACCCTCTATCAAGACAATCATGATAGGAAATGCAATAACGGATATATCGTATCAATTGGGAGATATATACCCCGTGTGCGGGTGCAGCTGGAATGTTGCTACTTAGAAAGGGAAAGTTGAAATCATTTCTTTTGTTGTAAAGTTTTGTTTTCAACCGACCCTCCTTGTTAATTTCTAGATTTTAGTCAAGATATGAGGCCGACTTAACTGTATCTGTTGTTTCTTTATTTCTAGTTCGACGGGGTAGATACGTTCGACAAAGTCACCAAATTTAGAATTATTTAGTCAGAGAACACCATCTATATAGCGGAAAGTAAAGTTAAAGGATATTGCTAACTTCTTATCTTTTTTCCTAAGAAGTTCCTGAATGAAGTCGGCCTCATAATAATAACGAAAGAAGTCGGCAAGAAGATGGACACAATTGGTTCCCATTGGAATGCCGACAGTCTGTTAAAAAAGTCGTCCTCCGAACATAACAAACATGTTGTCAATCAAGAAAACAAGTATCTTGATAATGTCAGTTTCAGAGAGTTTTATGTTTGAATCAGAGTGATCCTTTACAAAGAAGGACTTATCACTCCCTAAAACAAGATACCTGTATCTACGTTTGCCATACTTTGTTTATGAAACAAAGCAGTACCAACACTTTCAAGTTATTTTTAGTTTGGAATAGGGAATACTTGTGTAAGGTGTAGAAAAGTCAAATGTTTTAATACTATTAATAGATGAAAGAGAGTTAGATTGTATTTACTCTAAAAGATCTTTGGATGTTTAAGTATTCCCATCTGATTCACGCAACCTCTAGAATAGGCAGTTTTACAATAACTTTGAAGACCAGCTTTGATTGCTGATAAAAAAGATGGTAATAATGTAGAAAGAGGTTTCGTGGATCACTAGGAAGACTCAGCAGTTGTTTGTAAGGACACTTTTGTAGATTAGGTATCCAATACAGTGATGGAAGATCAGGTCTTCATCTTTAATTAAATTCCAAAGAAAACATAGAACATACCTTTGATTATCTAGGATTTCCTTTTTGGTAAGTGTCGGGAGGGTATGTGTTGAGTTTCAAAGTGAATTGTCAATAACTTATTCATTTATCAAGCAGTTACTGTAATGAGTTTTACACACAAAAAAGATGTTGTTTGGGGCTATATCTGCGGGGATAACAACATATTTGTCATGGGGTAGGATAAGTGTTTTGCAACATTTGGGTCTTTAAAGATTGATGAACATGATAGTGGATAGTTGCCTCATTGGCAATCATACCACATCTTCTTTTTTATATGATAGATCAATTCAGTTTCTTAATTCTAATTTGTATTAACGACCTTACAACCTTAATCAAACCATAATCCATTAAGAAAGAGTGTCTAAGTATTCCTTCTCGCGCTTAACCCATTGCCTGGCATTATTATCGACTGAATCCATCAAGCCTTTTTGTCAAACGAGAAAGGTTAATATGTTAGAAATAGTAACTGGAGTGGGAGGAAAAGGTTAAAGCCTTTAGCAAATTTGTTCCTATACTGTAATGTATCACATTTTATGGCCAAACTCAGTCAAGATCAGTCTAAGTTACATTGTTCTGATAAATAAAACACTTTCCGTTATCAGGACATCCCTAAAAATATATCAAAAATTACCCAAAAATCTTAACCTAAGTATATCCAATAAAGCAATAAGTGTCCTTTTCTAGATTTGAACTTTTTAGGTTTGAACCTGTCCAATAACTCTACATAGATATATAACAAACATATGCATAATGTATTTCTTTCCCTATTAATGATTTGCCTTTTTGGCCGATGACAGTCCTCTGGCAACTTCTTATGGTGTTTATGTATATCAACTGGTTCGTTATGCCCGTGTCTGTAGTAACGTTTCGGATTTCTTAACCACAAATGTCTTAAAAACCGTTACTATTTCTTTCATAAATTGAACTATTTAGTTTGCAAGTTGAATGTGTAGGTTCTGATGCGGCAAATTTCACAAGTTTAATGAAAAAAATACCTATGCGAAGGTCTTCTGACAATATTATGCACAATTAATAAACACTACAACTGTTCTTTCTTGACCTAGTAGAATTATCATGTATGTCATTACGTTGATAGGAAACACACATTTTTAAGTTCTGTGCACTTTCAATACGCAATTAACAAAACAATGTTCTCCATTTGGGAAGAAATAAAAAAAAAAACTCAATTACTATTTCCAAAGTTTGACAATCACATAGCTCTGAAAAAATTGCTACGAAAAGTTAATGATGTATGCTGTCAGCATGTTGCCTAGTATGAATGATTCGTTACCTGCAAGTCTCACTTTAAGTCATTTTTTCTCTGAGGAATAAATAGAAATAATTTACATTTACTCTGGGCATTCACATTAAACAATGTATATAATAATACATGAACCTCACTTTTCATTCCCTTTTAGGACCACCAAGTGCACCAAACAACATAAGAGCTGTTGCATTAGATAATATGATATTAATCAAATGGACTGGTGACTTTTCCGTCGAATTACAAATAACATTTTTCTTAGAATACCGTAAGCATTTTGAAACTTTATGGAATACAGTATCTGTAGAAGACAAATCGTCAATTGTACTTACTGGACTCGAATTCGACACTATTTACCTTTTACGAATATATTCAAAGACAATGGCCGGTGAAAGCAACACAACAGATGACATACTAATAAAAACAGGTAAGCAATGTCTTAAAAAGGCAAATATATCAATATGATGATGATGAACAAGTCAAAATTATACCATCTCATTTTCGTTTCGTCAAATAAGTTAATAGTGAAATTAACAGAAGATGCAGAACACAGAAGGTTCTAGTGATTTTGTTAATGAATATACTTATAAAACAACTTTAAATTATCGCACGCCAGAAGTTACATATAATATACGAAACCATAACTACCAATTGTTAAAGGACGTTATCACATTTTTGGTTAATTAAAATAGATAGTCTGTAACAGTTGTTTAATTTTATAAAAAAAATCATTTATATCTACAAAAAGGCAAACTGTCGTTCAAATTAAGGAAGTGTTTTGTTTTTTTTCAAATCGTCGTTCCAATGATAACTAGCTATGCTCTTATCTACATGTTTTTCAGTTCATATGCAGTTAACCTCAAAAAGTAGCTGCTTATGACAAATAAACAGAAGCTAGCATTAACCTATAACCTCACTTTCCGCTATAAAAATGATGTCCTCTCATGGAATAGTTCAAAGTTTGGGTGATTAGGATGATTTTATTTCACGCTTCTATCACATCGAACTAGAAATACAGAATACACGTTTTGAATTCATCTTCCGCTTATCTAACATCTAGAAATTGACAATGATTATCGGTTAAGAACAAAGGGTACGAAAGACATCACAAGTTTGTTGACCTTTATAAAATAATTATTTCACAGATGACGACGGATATATTTTAATCGTCATAAACACAACCCCGTCTTCCTTTTCCTCCAACCGTGAACTTCCGAATTATACTTATCAATGAGTTTGTACCTACATTAACTACACGTCAGGTACTATGGTATCATTCCGAGGTACCTGAGATTCCCCCAGTCTAGTGTTGTTAAATTTTTAGTTTCCTATGTTGTGTTTTGGTTGCCGTTGTTTGTCTTCTAATATCTTTTCTTATCTATTTGCAATGAAGTTCTCAATATATTTTCGACTGATGAGCTTCAGTGTCCCTTTGGTACCTTCCGACTTCCTTTTTAGAAGGATACAGATAAAATTAAAAGAAGCCTCCTTAATTACAGAAAAACAACCTCCTAAGATGCAAATGATTGCTGCAAAATTTTCGTTGATGTTTGGAGCGGTGCTTTTTATGAGTTTCCTATTTTGGTGTGGATTCAAAGGTAATTTGTATATAGAAATAAATATGAGATCACACATATATAGATAAAGGAACCAGCGCTAAGTGAAGTGCATCCGAAATACATAAGAAACAACAGTGTACAGTAGTATATATTCTCCCGTATACACTTTTCTCAAAACGTGAAGAAAATATTAATCGCAATTTTCTATTCTAACAACAATGCGTAAACATTGAGTATCGAAATGGTAGTATTGCGCATAAAAATTGGTACATTTTACAGCTTTTTGATAGTATAGCCTCGTTTTGTCGTATTTGATAGGGATATTGAACATCAATGGTGAGTAAGGTTTTCTAAAAAAGCATATTTTTGTTTGTGTATCAATAAACGAATTTGTTCCACGTGTTTTTTTTTATCATATTTTAAATCGATGATATCATTTCACCATTCAGCTGACTAATGTAAAGTTGCAAACTATGTTCAATCGTTTTAGTTTCAAACCCACCAATGCTGCACCAATATTCGATATACGTTGTAGACCTGTATATAGTCCAATATATATAGTTAATGTTTATCTCTTTCTAAACATGAGATAACTAAGGTGTGATATCCTCAAGTTAAAAATTAGTTCGTTCTTCTAATTATGAAAGTGAAATCCATATGATACTGACAATATATATATTAAATAAAAACAATAATTTTGTATATGCTTACCAATTGTTTAGCCTTGAAGAAGAGACAACAGTTTTGCAGACACATACATTGGTATAGTATTTTTGCAATCAATTGGTATCTTATACTTGTAATCAAAAACCTTATACTCTTAAAGTTACATCAAGAATGACTGTTTTAGAATTTGAAATACATATACATGATATAATACGATACAAACAGTAACAAAATGTGTCACTCTCACAATTAAAAAAATACAACATACACGTGTAGCACAGTTTTATATTAATTATGGTACTCCTCTAAATAAGCCTGAACCCGAGTTTAATGACAGTTGCACAATATATAATAATTAGGGATGTCAACGAGTACTCGAGTACTCGAGTATCGCTCGGTAGTATCGAGTATCGACTAATAGGTTTCCTGGTAGAATGTTGTTGCTTTCTTAAATTTAAGAAAACAAATATTTTTGAGCACCTCTCGGTACATTAAATATTTTTTTAAATTGATAAAAATTTGAAAACTATTCGAAAGTTTGCGTTTAAATCATTTGATATTTCTCAAAACAGTGTGATGTGTATGTGGGATATATGAGCAAGAGGATTTTTTTTAAAGCTAACAACAACTTTGTACTGTCCGGGCATATATTTTTATCAGCAGGACTGTGGAATATTCGCTACGTTCTAGAAAGATTATATTTTTAAATAATTACTATTTCGTTGCTACTTGTATTGACCCTCAGAAAATTACTAATGGCATCAGTAAGTTATAATAACAACCCCTTTTCGGGTCATTAAATGTGTGATTTTACGGTTTCCAAATACTGTTTTTTCAGTAATCATTTCTCAATTATAGATATTAATTGATTACTTGATTAGATTAATACTCGTTTACATAATTAGTCCCGGTAGTAAATGAGCTATTAACTTTTGTATAAAATTTCTTGAACTGTTATCTAGGCTAGTTAATAATGTTGAGGGTTTTGCGATCATAGGACAACGCCCTTCAATACATAACATAGTATAATTTAGTGTTTCCATTTTGTAAATGTTTAACCGGGCGAGTTCTCGACTATCGCTCGGTAAATCGGACGAGTAATCCATTAGTAGATACTCACCGAGTTGACATCACTAATAATAATCTATTTAGTAAGTCTCAATGTATTTGAGTAAAAAAATGAAAGTTATAACGATTCTTGTTGCAGATTTATTTTTCTTACCAACTAGTTCGGATGATCAAGGCGTGAATTTGGATTGTTATTATCCTAGTAAAATTGTTCTTTAGAAATGATAAGTGATTATATATCGTATATATCTTTAGGTTTTTAGTGTTAAAAAAATCATTTGTGTATGAACAGGGGGAAAGAATCACACAGAAATGAGGAGCCACCCTTAAGACCAGCTCATTACGATGAAATTGATAGCATGTATTATAACCCAATAAACGCTGCCATTTCTCATCAAGTCACCACAAATGTCCAATTAGAAATACACAAGGCGTTACATGCAAATTTTGAGGATAATGAAGCAAATAGCAGTTCAAGTCAAACTGTACTACCTAGTACCGTAAATCAATTCGAACTCAGTGAAAAGACCAACTCTCAAAGATCGTCATCGGATGAATCTTATCTCGTTCCCTGCAGGAGTTATATTGATTTTGATATTGAGATGGTGAACGCCGACAAACAACCTCAAGATATAGGCATCGAAGAACCAAATATAAAAGAAGATGCATCATCTATTTCAAGTAACAACAGCGAAACGAATATCAAGGTTATTCGAAGATACGAAACACTAAACGTATCTGATACAAATGAGCATTGTTACAAGAAAATACAATGATATTGATGTATACTCCAATCAGTTATGCAAAACATTTGTGTTTTTTTCCGAGGTGAAAGATATTATTTTTTCAAGAAGTGTACAATTATTAGTATCCATAAAAGAGATTATTTTTACTAAAACTACCGGCTTTTGCTTTATTTGGATCTAATTATGATTTTGCATGTATAGCAGGATCTGCTTACCCTTCCGAAGCACCTGAGATCATTTCCAGTTTTTGGTGGGGTTCGTGTTGCTTAGTCATTAGTTTTCTATGTTGTGTCTTCAGTACTATTATTTTTCTGTTTGTTTTTTTTATTCAAAGCCATAGCGTTGTCATTTTATTTCCGATCTATGAGTTTGACTGTCTCTCTTGTGTCTTTCGTCCCTCTTTTGTATGCAGAATCGGATTGAAATATTAAAATTATTATCAAATCAATATGCGGTTAATTGCATGACGACCAACTCAATCATGGCAAAACAAAGAGGAGAGAAACCTGTAACCAAAATACCTTTATTTAGTGATTATTTCTGCTGCTACATTATTTAGAAAAATGCTTAATGATTCTGATATAATTCTTTTTACAGAAATTGGTGAAAAGATCTTAAAAAATTACAAGCAATATTAGTGTTCTTTAAATACTTATATGCACAAAATCCTGTAAACGAAAAGTTGGCAGTTTCATTTAAGCGATTTTAACGATTGATTTCTGCGCACAGTCTTAACGTGTTTAATTATTCAAAACTATACTTTTGAAAAAGAAGATGTGGTATGATTGCCAATGAGACAACTCTTCACAAGAAACCAGATGACACCGCTATAGGTCACCGTACTACCTTCAACAAAGAAACATATGTCCATATCGCATAGTCAGTCATAATCATTCAGGGGCATTACTTAAACAAGTAACAATTAATATAACCTATACAATTAATGTTGAAAACGAGGCTATTTTAGATATCACTTATATAAGTAACTTTTCTGAATACTATTTTTATAGGCGTCCAATAATACAGATTTTACTAGCTTTAACAAATTTTCACAGTCATATGGTTATTTTTCTCATTAAATATAAAATCTAATCCTCCTGAAGGCCACAGACCACAATTAATTCCTCTATCAGTTCTTTATAACTTTTTGTCGCATTAAAAAAATTGCACCGAATCTTTTGTCCAATTTTTTGTGTGTGTAATGTATAGTACTAGTCCAAATATATATCCAAAATTCAGAAAGATTGCAGTCACACATCTTACAAATTTAGCCAATACACATCCATACCCCTATTGACAAGTCAAGAAGTGTTCCGAAAACTGTAAATATTACCTTTCTGCACTTGGCCTAATCACTCATTCCAAATCAAAATCAGTTAAAATACAACATCCAAAAATTTATTTCACCTCTCTTCTTTCATTTCCACCAAAAAAAATCTAAGAAATAAGTGAGGAAGGGAAAGAAAAAAAATTAAGGAAAAATACACTCTAATTTAAAGGAACTATATTCGTGGACAACGAAAAGCGGGGTCATTAATTGTGGTCTTGGGCCTATTAGGGGCCTAAAACTTGACCAATTCTAATAAAACTTCGCATGATTCAAGCTTAGTATATTATAAAACAGTTTACAAAGTTTCAATGCCGTATGATACCAAATAAAAAAAATGTGGCATTTTTTATATCTGAACTTTGGGTGCTGAATTGTGGCGTTGAATTAGAACAATTTCAACTATCAAATTTGAGCTTCTAAAAACCAAAAGATACCAAAACTAACACTTTTTAATGTCTCTATGTATAAGTTAACATCTATTTAAAGCAACAGAAAGCATACTCCATGTATCAGACTTATGAAAAATGGCCAGAAGTTAATTTTATATGAGCCTGTGCCAAAAAATAGAGGTTTTCAAATAAAGTGAGGCCTTATATCAAATGTAATATTTGTCACTTACCACAATTTTCTGAAGTTGTTAAGGTATCAAAAAAAATTTAACATGTTATAAATGTACTTTTAATGGAAATATAAGTTTCAAATAGCATAACACATGAGGATAAAATGGTCTTTAGCTATGTCATGCTTAAAAAAACAGGTTGTCAATTTAGGCCGTTCCCCTCATTTGCATATTAAAAGACATATAAATGATATGGGAGATGGAGATATGCTTCTTTTTGCTTAAATCTGTGCTTAGATATGATAAAACATGGAGCCTGGATGTAACAAGACTGTCACTTTCAACTATATATTTAGACAGTATGGTCTGATGCAAAGTTTATTAACTTTACTGTTTAAAACCTGAATGAAATTTAAGCCTCAGAAGGCCAATATTTTAACCACTAGCTATCCAACAGAAGAAAGTAAAGGTAATCTGTGAAACAGAAATGGTTAAGCAACCAGTAATAAGTGTTTTTGATATAGATTCAGTGCAATCTGTTTAGGAATACAACTTTTAAGTGAATAAAACTTCACATTTCACCCATACCTGTCAACTCACCCGTTTTTTGCGGGTGACACCCGTTATTTTCACCTCTCACCCGGGAGTTTTTCTTTACCCGGCGGGTCCCGGGAATTTCTAACATTACCCGTTTCACCCGGATTTCTGACCGGAATTGTTTCCGGTATTTAGAAGTAATGCGACCTTCGGTTTTATCGGTCTTTTTCAATGTAACCAAACGTCAAAATGTAGGACTGTTTACCTGAGCTGTGAAATAGCTTCAGGTTATTCCTGTGGAAAAACTAAAACCACCCAAATAGTAAAGAGGGCCCTTTCAGTTGAAAATAACAAAGTGGTAGTTGAAAACAAGCCAAGATTTTTTGTTTTGTCAAAACTTGCTAAAACATTACTGGTTTTGCCAAACAGCAATGCAGACAGTGAGAGGGCATTTTCTTTAGTAAAGAAAATAGCTACAGAGTGTAGGGCTGATCTTAATAAGGATACACTGTGTGCTCTTCTTTCTTGTAAAATGAATACACATTTGCATTGCTATGAACTGAAACCAAGTGCAGTTCTTTTAAAGAATGCCAAGTCTGCTACATTGTACTATGGAATATAACAATAGTCTGAAATAAACTTGTATACATGTTCTAACTGTTTCATATACATATTGACTATATAAATTATATGTAAACATATTTTTGTTCTTCAATTGAGCCCGCAAAATGTCGTACGCGTTATGACCTGAGATTTTTTTTCTCAATGCAGGTCATGACCTGATTTTTCATTTTCAGAGGTTGACAGGTATGATTTCACCTGCTGTGTATACTGACCGTTAGACTTAGACTATTAAAACAGCCCATTTTGCACTCTTTTTATGTTTTTATCTACTTTTTTGTGTGTTCAGAGTTCACAAATAAGTTAAACAACTGAAATATAAACCACAAACACAAATAGATATCAGAAAAAACCTGTCAGAGAGAAATTAAGCATGCTGTTTTTGAACAAATATTGAAAAAAGTGAAAAAGCTACATTTTGGGCATTTAACCTGAAAAGTGACTTTTTCACAAAAATTCTATCAAATGAAAGTGAAAATCATTTCTTCTCATGTAGTTTGACAAATTAATACCAATAGATCATTCAGAGAAGATGCCAAAGTAAAAATTCAAAATTTGCTGAAATGCACCTCTTAGGCCACAGACCACAATTAATTCCTCTATCAGTTCTTTATAACTTTTTGTCTCATTAAACAAATTGCACCGAATCTTTTTGTCAAATTTTTTGTGTGTGTAATGTATAGTACTAGTCCAAAAATATATCCAAAATTCAGAAAGATTGCAGTCACACATCTTACAAATTTAGCCAATACACATCCATACCCCTATTGACAAGTCAAGAGATGTTCCGAAAACTGTAAATATTACCTTTTTGCACTTGGCCATATCACTCATTCCAAATCAAAATCAGTTAAAATACAACATCCAAAAATTGATTTCACCTCTCTTCTTTCATTTCCATCAAAAAAAATTTAAGAAATGAGTGAGGAAGGGAAAGAAAAAAATTAAGGAAAATTACACTCTAATTAAAAGGAACTATATTCGTGGACAACGAAAAGCGGGGTCATTAATTGTGGTCTTGGGCCTGAACCACTAATTTCCTTTCTGACGCACTTATCTTTCATACCGACGCTTCTGGGTCAAAGATTGGTCTCTTGGGACTATTACATTATCATTTTCCTCCAAAATCTTGATGGTAGACTGATATAAATAGATAAAGACCAGTAAACTAATTAAGACTTGAAGTTATTTATAGTTTGTAACTGAAGTAAATTACATATGTTCTTTAAATAAGTGATATTACTATTTTTTTTCAAAAACGTATAAAATAACTTATTCAAGTAATATTTTTGTCATTATTTTTAAAGTGACCATATATCTTTATACTGCTCTCAAATCTAATAAATTCTTTATTTTATGATAAAAAATGGTGTAAAAATTACTGAAAACTACATTTAGTTTATGCTTCTACTGAAACTTAAATACTTTATTAAGTGAATTTATTATTTTTACAACAACAAATACTTATATAAATAACTTTAAAAAATAACTTATTTAAGTAACGCCCTTGACTGATAATAGGCTTCGAAATCACAAAATAAATCAATTCAAACGAGAAAAATGTAGGCATAATATATAAAGAAAAAACAAAAAAATAGAATATTTTCATTATACAAAGACACCTGCAGTTGGCAGCAACTGTTGACATACACGTTTTTTGGGAAGTTTACACCATCCAAGTGCTGTATGTAAGGAGCATATCCGATTTCATCTTTCAAACAAGAATTCTGGAAGAATACCGTAAGAATAAGTGGCCGATATTCTTTACTGAATTATATGACTGTATAGACGATTTAAAAACAATGATGTGCATTTTCAACAAATTCATTATCACAAATTCTCTAATGACAAAATTTTGTTTGTGGTTTGTTTCCTGGTGATTCGAAGATAAATCGACGGCAATAATTAGTGTAAACAATATTTTATTATGAAAAATACAAGTATAACTATAAACACATTCACAATAAGGATTTAAAAACAAGCAATACTTGCTTATATTAATCTGTTTCCTTGATAAATTAAATACATTATACACAAATAAATCAAAACTACATGCTCTGTTACATAATAAAAATATTGATGACAATAACAATACAATATTGAGTAACATAATGAACTGAAAAGTAAAGAAAAATGCAAATGATAAGACGAAATGCTTATAAGTTTATTGTATGAATCTTTAATTTATAAACCTGTTAGTTTTGATAATGAACCTTTGTACCATGAGAAATAAACTAATGTTTTCTTCATTTGAAATTGTATTTGAGTCATTTGATAGAAATTCGGTGTCCATTGGTACCCTTTATTTTAGGCTTCCAAATGATATTATCCGTTCTTGTCTTATGTCCTGAAAAGACAAATAGAGTATAATGGGCAAAATAATAAAACAAAATGTGAGATAGTTTCTAAGTCACCACAGCGACATTTAGGGGAAGAAACTAAGTTTCTTGGAGACAAGTGACAGTTTAAAGAACTACTATTCATTCTAAGTCGCGCGTGAAGAATTTGGCCTTTTCGACATCCAGCATAAAAGAGGGACGAAAGATACCAAAGGGACAGTCAAACTCATAAATCTAAAACAAACAGACAACGCCATGGCTAAAAATGAAAAAGACAAACAGAAAAAAAAATAGTACACATGACACAACATAGAAAACTAAAGAATAAACAACACGAACCCCACCAAAAACTAGGGGTGATCTCAGGTGCTCCGGAAGGGTAAGCAGATCCTGCTCCACATGTGGCACCCGTCGTGTTGCCTATGTGATTACAAATCCGGTAAATAGTCTAATTCGGTAGGTCACATTCCTGAAAGGGAAGGGGATTGTAGTTTCGACGTAAGGAACATATCCGATATCATTTGTGAAACGGTTATTCCATAACGGTCAACCAACTCGTGGTGGCGTCCGTAAAATTTACGAATGGATGATTTCAACTTCACCATTTGGAACTCTTGGTTTAATAGCTTCCTTGTGAGCAGTAACCCTCTATCAAAAAAATCATGATAGGAAATGCAAGCACGGGAATATCGTATCAATTGGGAGATAGATACCCCGTATGCAGGTGCTACTGGAATGTTGCTACTTAGATATGGAAAGTTCACAATTGGAAAGCTGAAATCATCCCTTTTGTCGTAAAGTTTTGTTTTCAACCAACCCTCATTGTCAATTTCTAGATGTAAGTCAAGATATGAAGCCGACTTAACTGTATCTGTAGTATCCTTTATCTCCAATTCGATGGGATAGATGCGTTCTACATAGTAACCAAATTTTGAATTGTTTAGTGAAAGAACGTCATCTATATAGCGGAAAGTAGAGTTAAAGGATATTGCTAACTTCTTATCTTTCTTCCTAAGAAGTTCTTGCATGAAGTCAGCCTCATAATAATAAAGAAACAAGTCGGCAAGTAGAGGGGCACAGTTTGTTCCCATTGGGATGCCGACAGTCTGTTGAAAAAAACGTCCTCCGAACGTTACAAATATGTTGTCAATCAAGAAATCAAGCATCTTTATAATATCGGTTTCAGAGAATTTTTTGTTTGAATCAGAGTGATTCTTTACAAAGTATGATTTATCCCTCCCTAAGACAAGATACTTGTTCTTTTTTTTTAAGCAAAGTAATACCAACTCTTTCAATTTGTCTTTTAGTTTGGAATGTGGAATACTTGTGTAAAGAGTAGAAAAGTCAAATGTTTTAATACTGTTACAAGATGAAAGAAAGTTAGATTGTATGTACTCTAAAAGATCTTCGGAATTTTTAAGTATCCACATCTGATACACGCCACCTCTAGAATAGGCAGTTTCACAATAACTTTGAAGCCCGTCTTTGATTGCTGATAAAATAGATGTTAATAATTTAGAAAGAGGTTTCGTGGAGCACTTGGAAGACCCAGCAATATACCGTTGTTTGTAAGGACACTTATGTAGTTTAGGTATCCAATACAGTGATGGAAGATCCAGTTCTTCATCTTTGGTTGAAATACCAAAGGAACAAAGAACAGACTTATGATTATCCAGGATGTCCTCTTTGGTAAGTGTCGTGAGGGTATATGTTAGGTTTCCAAGTGAATTGTCTATACCTAATTCGTTTATCAAGCAATTAATGTAGTGACTTTTACAGACAAAAACGATGTTATTTGGGGCTTTGTCTGCGGGGACAACAACATATTTATCATGGAGGTGGGATAAGTGTTTAGCAACATTTGGGTATTTAAAGATTGACGTAGCATGGGCATTGATGAACCCATTCAGTTTCTTAATTCTGATTTGTATTAACGACCTCACTGCCTTAATCCATTCGGATAGAGTGTCTACGTCTTCCTTTTCACGTTTAGCCCATTGCCTTGCATAATCCTCGACTGAGTCCTTCAAAATTTTAAAGTTGTATTTCCAATTGATGGATTTAGGCTCACAATATTTCGGACCTTTCGATAACACATTTCGTAGAGAAGTGTTATTAACAATGTTAAGGTCACCGGTAATAACGTGGCCAGCAGGATTATATGTGAATTGGGAACTAGCACAAGTGCAATCAGGAGGTTTAGACTTGAAGTCGTCAATATCGAGATTCTGCAAAACGCGTTTGTAATTGAAAATTTTAATTGCAATAGGTTTGGTATAGGTATAAGAAATTATTGGTACAGACTGGTCTTTGAAATAAGGAGGTATTTTCGATTGAACTAATTTATGATGAAGGATATTGCCTAGGTTGACGCCATCGAGACCTTTGTTGGCAAAGGAAAGATTTAGAAAAGATCTTTTCTCTTTTCATCTTTTCCAATGGTAACTGGCTTGAAAAGTCTGTGACTTGCAATATCCGAAATTATAGCTTGAGGTTTGTATTGGTTTGAATGAGGGTTTGTAACAGTGGATTCCAAACATAAATTGAACAGAGAATGAAGTTTTGAAAGGGGTAATGAATAAAGTTTCGTGCGAATGTGATGAATACCTAACGGCTTTTGTATGAATGACAGCAAGTCATTAATAGAGACATCATGCAGAGAAGGTGATGTATAATGACGATGACTATGACTGCGTCTACGTCGAGGAGTCGAATTGAAAATATTCATCACATTCACCGAGTTACACGAAGGACTAGATAGTATACCTATACCATCAATTTTGTCATTGCAGCCATACGGTGTTGCAGTTCCCAATTGTCTAATCAAGTAGTTTTCTTTTTGTCTACGGAGAGTCGTTGAAAGATTGGGATTGTTAGAGCTTTGGTATATCTTTTCGATAATGCGAACTGTCATAGAAACGATGGAATGATCGGGCTGATTGAAATGCTGGTATAGAATGTCGTAAAGTGGAAAGGGACGCGATCGTTCTGATTACAAAGTTGTTTCGTAAATAAAGAGAGAGATTCACATTTTCTAACCCTTATCGGTAAATGATTCCATAATTTGACTGATGACGGAAGGTAATAATGTGAATAAAGTTTGTTCGCGATTTGACCTGTAATGGATTATTACTTTGTTATGTACTGTGGTCGTGTCGACCTCTGACATACCCAGGCAATAGCTCTTGCAAATAGTTTTGGGTTTTATTATTTACAATTTTATGAAGCAATATTAACTTGTGGTTACTTCTTTGATCTGATAGTTTCTCCCGTTGGGTTTCTTTATGTAACATCGACGTACTTGTTAGCTTAGTCCCCCCTGTAACTATACGAGCGGCGACCAACTGAATGTTTTCAAATTTTTTCATTAAAGATTGATTTCCTGAATCCCAAATAACATCAGCATATTCAATGATAGGTCTTATAAACGAAATATATATTTGTCCAGGGTCATTCTATCTAAAGTGTGTTTTATTTTCCTTAATATATCAAATCTTCTGTATGAATTCTGTACAAAATAATCAATATGGACATTCCATGAAAAAAAAATTGACTCCTTAGTGGTTTTCATCTACATGTAGTTCTTCCTTATTCATGTTTAAAGGTGGGTGATAAGGTTTTGCAATTTTATGGGAAATAGTCATGGTTTCAGTTTTCTTGGGGTTGAATTTTACAAGCTATTTCTGGGACCATTCGTGAATTTTATACAAATCGCTATTTAAAATTTCAGCGCCCTCTGTTGGGTTATCAACAGTTAAATATAGACTTGTATATTCAGCAAAAATCTTAATTTGGGCTTCAATATCAGTGAATATATAATTAATAAATACCAAAAACAAAAGGGGACCTAATATAGAACCTTGTGGGACGCCAGCATTAGTAGATAACCAGTCAGAATTTGAACCATTTATAACTGCTCTTTGAAACCACCCATTCAAATAGTTTTCTATCCATTTAAGTAGGTTTCCAAATATACCATATTTCTGTAATTTAATGAGAAGACCTTTATGCCAAACTCTATCAAACGCCTTACTAAGGTCACAGAACACAACCCGTATATCTTTGCCACTATCCAAAGCTTTACGAAAATCATTCGAAATATCTACTATCTGATTTACAGCAGAGTCCCCTCTGGTGAAGCCAGACTGGTTTTGCGTAAGAATGTTATTCTGACTTAGGTTATTATAAATATGTTTATAAATACAGCGTTCTATACATGTTGATAAGACACTGAGAAGAAATATAGGTCTGTATTTTTTAACTTCGTTTGGTAAACTATTTTTAAAGACAGGTATGACATTAGCTTTTTTCCATTGACTAGGAAATTCAGCTTCCCTAAACGATAAATTAAATATTTGCAAAGAGGACATTTAATGATCGATGAAGCCTGTTTTAATAACCTTGGATTTACCATGTCTAATCTAGGTGCTTTAGACGGATTTAGAACATGCAAGACATCCTCAATTTCTGTTTCATTTAATTCAATTTCGTGAAAGTCGTTAGCAGCATCGGTAAGGTTACTATCGGTCGCTATGTCTTCTAAATTAGACTGTGAAGCATAGTAAGAGTTAAATTCATTTGCTCTTTTAATATCATCAAATATTTTAATGTTCCATTTCGTTCAATAGGTGGTATACCATTATCGCTAGGTTTTATACCATAAACTTGTTTAACTGTTTTCCACCAGTTAGTGCTAGACGGATTACCATTAATTATTTTGTTTATAAGGTTATTATTGTAATCTTCTTTAGATTTTCTAATAAGTCCAGTGACTTTGTTTCTTATTTTTATCAAACTTATTCCAGTCAGATTGTTTATTATTTTTTTTAGCCTTTCTGTGAATTCTATTTTATTTGTCCTAATTATTTTATTAACATCATTTTTTAGCCAGACAGGACTGTTTTTTCGAACTGTAATAATTTTATCGGGGATACTTATAGCAGCTGCTTGAAGTATAGTATTTGTTATAATCTCGGTTACTTCGTCTATGCTGTCGGATGCTATTATCGTATTCTAGTCCGCTTTCTTTAGAGTATTTCTAAATAAATCATAACCGCCTTTGTCATATAACCATATCTTACGTTTAAAAGCTTTAAGTGGATTTTGTTTTAGAAGTTCAAAAGGCCAACAACTGGACAGTGATACCGAATTTGGTCTGTCAACGATGGGCCAACGCAACAGCAACGGTAATAATTAAAACATTAGATGCAGGAAATGAGGTAAGGATAATTGTTTGTGATTCAAGTCGATCATACAACGGAGTTTAGGACAAACGATTACTTTATTAATAAGCTTTAATTATTAAGCATCAAATCAATTTAATAAATTGATATTATCGTCTGCTAAAGTAGAGTTATTTTTCCTTAATTTTGAAGAACTTAAGCGTCTTTTGTTAACCTATATAATGTCATAAGCGGTTTTCCCGCTTTTATTTGGTATACAATTGCATGCTTTTCGTGATTTGTTAATTGCATGATTTAAACTCTGAAGGAACATTAAAAGGACAGGTGGATTCGGACATAAGTAGTTACAAGGATGCCAAGAGGTAGATGCAGACGTCGGCGACAGGACCAGGTTAGAGGTCAGAAAAGTAAGAAGGCGTCTGCCAGCTGATGTGGAGCAAGAAGCACATTTAGGAAGAAGACTGCGGGTTGATGAAACCCAAATTGGTTGCCATGCACTCTGTTGATATTCGAGTGAATGATCCACAATAAGTTGCCTTAGGTGAGGTTTATGATTTTGATGAACCTTTAATGTTACCTGTCTTTAATGAAGTTGACACTTTTATAAGCCAAAAACTTAAGGATAAAATTTGTGGAATTTTGAAAACATTGATTTGTCTCTTATGCATCGTAAACATTTTAACAGCCAAACAAATAATGACAATACAATTGTCATTAATGAGGGTATGCTAGCTATTCAAAACAAAGTTTAAAAAACCCTATGCCCAGGTCCTTATCGAAAGGTATCCATGAAAGGTAGGTGAACTTTTCTCGTATATTTCCATATTAAGGGGTGCAGCAGCTTATCGTCCTTTTGAAAAAAACGTATTCTTATTACCAACAATTCCGTTTAAGGGTATCAAGGGATCATTCCAAAAAAAAGTCATCCATAAATGTTTTATTTTTTGTTGTGGTTGCGTTTTCAACCGCCAATATTCAAAAACAAGCTAATGTTAGTAATAAATGCCATGATTTTAATTTAAAGTTTTTGCAATAAACGCAATTGCAAATACAGACCTGCATGTCTCAAATGTGGTTTTGATCATTCTGCTTTAAGATGTCTTCGATTTATTGACAATGAATTTGATACTGATCAATCTAAGTTTAATTGGCATCACATTGCACCTTTGCTAAACACCTCTAATAGACATACCCAAAAGCAAGTTTTAACAAAAGATAATTTACATATTTTCCGAACTACATCCAGACAAGTTTAATATTAAGGCTCGAGGAACATCTTCGATTAATATAAATGAACTCTTTTTTATTTACATTTGGACACTGACAGTGCAGGTGGGTTTCTATTGGGTTGCGCAGTTTATTTGAATGGGTCTAGGGCGTTTTTACAATAGCCATATAATTGGGACAAATATTTTTTTAGTGAAATCACTTATTTGAAAACAATACCTATGCTTTGGTTATCTTTTTATACATATAATATGATTTTCATTTTGATAATATGACGTTGCTGAAATTTAAAATACAAAATCTTCAAAAATGACAGGTACTTAATCTGACTTATCATTTATAAAACTTAGAGTGCTTGTGATAGACTTCACAAGTCTTGACCTCGGGGTACCATTATATATTGATATTTTGATCGATTTAATGGGGCTTTGAGGCACGTGTGGAAATCATATACCTTCAAACAGCATTTAACTTCGCATTTGCTGCATTTTAACGTGTGAGTGATTTTTCCACGTCATCAAATTTTATTGTAGTCTCCGAGGGTATCACAAGCCCAGTAGTCAACTCTTCGGTGTTGACATGAAAATCAATAATATGGTCATTTTCATAAATTTCCTGTTTACAAAACTTTGCATTTACCGACAAACTACGGATTTTCTTATCCCAGGCAATTTACTATCTGTCGATACATTTGTGTTTGGCATTGCAAAAGATTAACTGTAAAATACTAAATCCCAGGATTGTGTTTTAGTTGATTTTAGTCTCTGATGCATGATTTTTTATTATTAATTATTTTTTGCTTTTAACTAGCTGTCAGTAACAGGAAGTACTCTCAAATCGTATTTTCTTGTTAATTCGACCTGTTGATACTGTTTAAAATGTTTTTTTGTTATTTTATATTAATATGGATCTTGTCTATATACCAGCTTTGATTATTTGGAATATCTTCTAATTTTCACTTATTCATACTACATTTGTATAAACTATTCAAAAGTGATTATTTTCGAAGGGTTAAATATTTCGCACTGGTGTCTTGTCATGCCTTTGTTTGCTTTTTGGCCTTGAATGTTTGTCCATAATACTTTATTAACTGTGCATTTGTATTTAGATATCGCAGATCAAATTTATTTGTTCATAATATGTTAATTTACGTTTTTTGATTGAAATAAGCCTGCAAATTGATATTTTATCGTGTGTTTTTCTATGTTGTGATGTTATGCTAGTGTTTCAGAAAAAGGTAGAAGGTTTGGTACCATTAAAACGTGTAATCCCGCTGCACATGTTTGCACCTATCTTAAGTGAGGAATCTGAAGTACGGTAGTTTTTTTAATGTACGTGTTTCTCGTTTCTCGTTTTGTATATACATTAGACCGTTAGTTGTCTTGTTTGAATGGTTTTACACTAGTAATTTTGGGGCCCTTTATAGCTTGCTGTTCGATGTGAGCCAATGCTCCGTGTTGAAGGCCGTACATTGACCTATAATGGTTTACTTTTATAAATTGTTATTTGGATGGAGAGTTGTCTCATTGGCACTCACACCACATCTTCCTATATCTATAGATTACCTTAGGCGTATTTGGCACAACTTTTTTGAGTTTTGGATCATTAATGCTCTTCAATTTTTTACTTGTTTGGCTTTATAAATATTTTGATATGAGCGTCACTGATTAGTCTTATGAAAACGAAACGCACGTCTGGCGTACTAAATTAGAATTCTGGTACCTTTGATAACTAATTATATATGAACATGTTGAATAGGCGAGATGTTTATATTGATCATGTAAAATCAGCTTTTTGTTACTATAATTTTTTCAAAAAACTGATCAAAAAGGGATATCCATTACTTTAAAAGTTTGTTGATAAAATAAATCAAATGAGACTTGAACTCTACAAAGTTTGAAAGCTTATTTACAAATAAGACCTGGAAATAATGGTCCTCTTTTATACCATATTAATGGGAAATCCTTTATAAGAGTTCAGATTCGGATTGTGTTAAACTATGACTCCTGTTTTTGAGTTTTAACACGCTTAGATTTAATACCCATTCGTTTAGAATAGAAAAACGCCATCTGTCTGTTTGTCTGGTAACTTTGAAAATCAGATAAAACCATGGGTCGATGGATGTCTTCATCATTCCAGAGCTACATTAGAATTCCTCATATTTAATGTTGGTTTCAAACAGTGCAGTTGAATATACAATTGGGTTGTATGTGAGATTGTCGATGAATACAAATTCGTTGGCCGGTTGATAAATAGTTGAACTGTCCTTATAAATCCATTAAAAAAACATGCTTAATTCAAACTTACTGTTTGATGTTTTTATTATGATCATGTATATATTAAATATATTAGTCTTACAATTTGTCAAAAAAAAATTAACAAAGGTAATATGGAAATATAACGAGGGAATTCAAAGAATTTGGGTTATCTGTCGAATATTTGATAAATACAAACCAACTGTCATTGTTGGAGAAACGTCCAACATGTGTCCAACAATTTATATTACACTGAGCATATATAAACCGGGGTACCCAAAGGGTATATCGTGCGTTCTATTTTATTTATAATTCATAGAAATGCTAATGTAATGATATATAATGTGATATTAACGCCGAAGATTACGCTATACAGGGTCGCAAACACGATTAGTGTTGAACCATTTAAATAGGAAAACACTACCTTATCTATTTAAAATAAAAACGAGAAAGAGAAACACTAATGAACAAACGACAACCAATATACAACAAGTTTCTGACATACATAAAGAGACTGTTGGCAAAACATATCTTTTAAAACACAAAAACAAAACAAATTCAAACAAATAAAGTATATCCATGTCACATATTCTATCATATGGAAACAAATGCATTATATACGTCCGTTACTGCAGTTAAGTAAAAACATGTTTCAAGCCCTGAATGTTCACTTTTAACTGCTGTATTAATTAATTCGTTTATGCTTTCCCAACATCCGTTGGGTAACATTCATAAATGGGGTTTCAATGCCGAACAGAAGAGTCATTAAATAACCACATTTATATACCCTAATGAACACTGTATGATTCTCTAATACGTTAAAGGAAAGACATTGTGTTGGATGCAAACTCTTTTAATTTTTTAATTTTAAATGCAAAAATCAATTGCAACACTTCAAAAAAAGAGATATAGTTCATACTACGTCTTATTTTGTTTTGTTTTAATGTAACGGCTTACGTTTGTATTTTAACAGAATATTTGTATATCGACATATATGGAAATGACCTGGGTTTTTTATTATTGAAAAGCGGTATGCAGGGTTTAATGACATGCAATGAGGAAATACTTTAAAAAAAATCCATTAACAGGATCCAATTATATATATGTCAATTGTGTTGTCCTTATTTCTAAACCTTAGTGGTTTCGTTTTCCTGTTTTGATTTTTTCTAACTTTTGATCAAGTGTTTATGTACATGCATTGACAGACGAAAAAAGATCAAATTTAATGTTTTATATAGGTCAATGTACGGCCTTTAACACGGAGCCTTGGCTCACACCGAACAGCAAGCTATAAAGGGCCCCAAAATTACTAATGTTCAACCAGTCAAACGGGAAAACCAACGGTCTAGAATCTATATAAAATAAAAAATCGAGAAACGAGAAACACGTATAAATTACATAAACAAACGACAACTACTGTACATCAGATTCCTGACTTAGGACAGGTGCAAACATTTGCAGCGGGATTAAATGTTTTAATGGATCCAAACCTTCTCCCTTTTTATGAAACTATAACATAACATCACAATATAGAAAAACACATGATAAAATATCAATTGGCAGGCTTAACTCAATCAAAAAACTTACATTAATACACTATGAACAAATAAATTTGATCTGCGATATCTGAATGCAAATGCACAGTTAATAAAATATTAGGGACAAACATTCAAGGCCAAAAAGCAAACGAACAAGTCCAAACAAATCCATGAAAAGACACCACTGCGAAATATTTAACCCTTCGAAAATATTAACTTTAGAAAAAAAAACAGTTTTAAAACAATACAGGTAAATCTTGAAGTTTATACAAATGTAGTAAGAAGAAGTGAAACTTAGAAAATATTCCTAATAATCAAAGCTGGTATATTGAAAAGATCCATATAAATATACAATAACAAAAAAAAAACCATTATAAACAGTATCAACAGGTCGAATTAACAAGAAAATACGATTTGAGAGTACTCGCAGTTACTGACAGCTAGTAATAAAAAAAAAATCATGCATCAGAGACTAAAATCAACTAAAACACATCCCAGGGATTTAGTATTTTAACGTCATGAACAGTCAGAGAAGACATGACTTGTACAATGCCAAAAATAAATGTATAGACAGGTAGTAGGTTAGTGAGGAGCGACTTCTATAGAGATAAAAATTAACGTGTCTGTGTCTCGCAACATCCCGCCTCAAAAGAAGATACAATTTAGTTATGTTTTAATTTGCTAATGACAAAATCGATATTAGTGCCAATATAAACTATATTCAGAGATCTAATAACAATATTGGTACGATAACCCTGACTTATAAGTTTGTTTAAAGGTTCGATGAGTTTACACGGATCACATAGTGATTTCCTTGCTTTAAGTACAATATTACCATAAAATTTATGATTTGAAATACCATTTTTAATAAGATTTCTACAGGTATAGCCAAATTTACTAATCAAATCTTTGTATCTATGCAAGAATTTAGTAAAAGTTTTAAGTAATTTATGGTATCGAACTCCCTGACACAATAATTTCCCAGTGATGCATTGATGACGTTCGTTAAATTCTTTGACATCCGAACACACACGGGCAACCAAACGAGCTGGGATATATAAACACCGTATGATGGAGCCAAAGGCACATCGTCGTCTAAAAAAGGAAAATTAACAATTGGAAATGAAAAATCGACTCTTCTGTCGTAAATTTTAATATGAAGTTTCCCGTTTGAAATTGAAATGTCTAAATCTAGAAAAGGACAACTGCTGCTGTTTATGTTACATTTAGTTAAAGTCATATGAAAGCTCATTTTTGAAAAAAAAAATAGACGTCACATTTCAAAGTTTATATTGAATAATGATAATTAAATATGTCCTAAACACCGAGATTCGTGTTATAACCTTAGGCTCGTATGAAACAAAAACTCGAGACGGTCCCAGCGTCATCTTTCCATGGAGTTCTCAAAAATTATGCAACGTCACCGTTTTCGGATTTTTCCGAAGCTGAATTCAACTTTTGACCTTTAGGTACTTGATTACGCAACATTGAAGCTGAGGTAAGAAAATGTATATAAGCATTGATGCTAGTGTTGTTTGAACGTTATATAGTTGAATAGAAAACAATGGTATTGCTTGCAGAGGGATCTGAAATAATTAACGTGTCTAGATGAGACAAATAAACTGAAGGTTATAGCATACGCCATAAAATTTCTTGAGGACAAGGCTATTTAGGCACCAATAGGGGTCCATCCGGAATTTCGTTTTTTGATGTTCTACCTGTTAAGTTCGAAAGAATATTCTTATTATTTGTTCTAATGAAAATATCTCACACTATCTTCAATAGGCCACGCGAAAATGTGTTAAATAGGGAAATATACGACATTTTCTTCTAATGATAAATGTTCATATAACTCGAGTTTCAACGGTGTTTTTATTTGTTTATTGTTTTGAACACAAATAATAATTTCACGTTTAGCCTTTTATAGCTTACTATACGATGTTGGTTTTGCTTACTTTCCGTCTTTATCATCTTTTTTCTATAGCATACAGTAGCAAGAACTGTGTTTACCCCCTTTCCATTATCACTGTGCTTAAACGGCTGTGGGTAACTTAAGTTACCCACAGCCCAAGATGGCGGACTCTAAACTCGTTGATATTTAATTCGTACAAAATATACCTTTTGCGACGTTTTTCATGCAGAATGTAAATATTTATATGATTATTGAATAAAGAAATGACTAACAATTACCATAAATTTGTTAATATAGAGTTCACTAAAGCACAAGGCCAACTTTAAAAAATGCATAAGATGTCCGTAACTTTTTGATCGAAATTAAGCAGACTGTCCGTAACTTTATTTTAAGATGTGGGTAACTTTTGATTTAAAATTTTAAGAATTATAATTTCAACAATTAGAAGACAATTAACATCATATTTGTAACCTTCGCGGCGTTTATACTACTCATTCACCACCAAATGTGATTTTATTAACGCATCATACTTACACCACAGAAGTTTTATGTGGGGTTTGTGGTACTCCATCCTGGTTATGGTTTGAACTTTTATTTACTGATGTGCGTCTTATCGACGTTTTTCGCTTCAGACCAAGGCTTTTCCATACTATTTAATGTTTTGAGTTTAATTATATGTTTGCGGTTTACCTTCACCTCTGTTTCTTTCTATGTGTAGTTTGATGAATACTCTTTGACGCGGCTCGGTATTTATACATCCAACCAGTTAGTTATAGTGTTATGATTTTTTGAATATGTTTCCTAGTATGTTTTTTCCTCTCTTTGTATGTTATCAGGGGTTGTTAGACTATTAAATTACCCTGTTGTCCTACGTAGTTATTTATATTTTTATATACTATGTAGAATTGTTACACTATGTTGACTGCTCTGTTCCTTTTATTGTCACTGACTTTTACCTATTGTGTCTTTTAGTTTCATTCAGTTTAATGAGATTTAATGCAACTTGTGTACAAATGAAATATGCAGCTAGCTGTAAAACTAGGTTTATTCATTGATACAAAATGTCCTTTTTTAAAGTTTTCCCATTTACTGCAAATCTTGACCAGGGTGCCGCAATATCACCGTGCGCAACGTCCCAGTGTGTCCAGATTGACACCCCTTTTATTTTACTGTCAATGCTGATGGGATTTGTTTTTGTGGGGATGAGAGAAAAGTGTTTTTGGCTTTTTCAAAAAGACGGAAAGAAGTTTGTGCACTTAAATCTCGTATAGTCTATCCACTGCATGCCTGGGCAATTTGGGTTCCCCTCCAAAATCCCGGATTCACGCTAACCTTGTTGTTGCTGGCAGAAAATCAGTAAGTCTATACATGCTACATGTATGTGTAAAAAATACTTGTGTAGTCTACTTGTTCAAAAATAAAAACGAACAATGATGTTTCAACAGTTTATCTGCTATGATCGGAAACAACCCTCCGAACTAGCCGATATGGGTATACGTTATACAAAATGAGACCCGAGTTTTGCGGATTTATCGTGCTTTTTTCATTTTTTTCCCAATTTTGTCTTCCATCGATACAATGAATTATATCATACTAGACATCTACTTCGTTTTGTGAATATGTATTCGATGCAATCTCTATCATCAGTTTAAACATTACATCCGCGTATGTCGATTCTTTGAAAGTTACGGACATCTCTATTGGTATGATGAAAAAAGTTACGGACAAGTTGTTTTGAAGTTACGGACAGCCTAAGTGTTTTTTTAAATCGTGCTTTGATCGTTTATTTTGTAGAATTTAATCACCTTTCCAGTTTAGGGGTTTCCCTTAACGATTAATACAACTTTTAAATTCAGTTGTTTAATTGATGCATTAATGGTATTGTTATTCTATAGAAGAAAAGTATCTAACCGACGCAAGGCGGCTCCATCTGGGGCTGTGGGTAACTTAAGTTACCCACAGCCGTTTAAGCACAGTGATTATTTTGAGTAGAAATATTAAAACTATTTCTTCAGTAGAAATAATAAAATTATTTCTTTTCTTTTCTTCGGAATTGTTTTTTTTTACACGAAATTCAGAATCAAAAATTTTTTTGTAGTCCACAGGAATAATTGGTGTCTATTTTTTAGAATTTGCTATCAAATATAAAAAAGAAGATGTGGTATGATTGCCAATGAGACAACTATCCACAACATAAACAAAAGTAAAATCTTCCAATACTTTTTATCATGATCAAGAGTTGAAACAAAGCGACTATATTTTCACATTTTTTAATACAAAATCTTCGGCATTCATTTTTTTTTTCATAGGGTCACAACAAGAAATTTAATTTAGTGTAACTCCATTTTCACATTTTTGTACTTGATATTTGATAGAGTTCAGCCCAATCTAGATCTAGATCATCGAGGTCATCATCCCCGGACTCGGATGAAACACTAGTTGTTAGAAGAGTAAGGGGTAGAGGCAGAAGCAGAGACAGACGTAGAGGTAGGCAGACAAGAGGAAGAGGACAGGGCCGTGGGAGGCGTACAGAAAGAGAGCTAACTCCACCCACTAGGGCCGACACAGCTGCACGTTTGAGGCAGGAGAGGGATGTACAGCTGAGGGTAATTGCTCATATTTGCATCAATTCTCTGACCATACGAACAAACAAACTTTATCATCATTTCAAAACACAGCATTTTATTTTAAAGATGTTGCATTTATAATGAAAACATAGCTTTGTAACATTGCTTGGCAAAAAAAATTGTTCATTCATATATATCTTGTATTCTCAGTTTCCTCAATATAGGATTTTTGCGAATAGAATTTAAATTTAATATACTTTCAGACATTTTTTCTCGTCGTGCACAATCTTTTTCATGCATTTTGTGGGGCAGACTATAGATTTTCATACTATTTTTTGTGTGTGTATTCTTTGCAGTTCTCCTAAAGTCAGATATTGTTTTCAGATAAACTGCCACAACTCACTCCCTTGTTTGCCCAATTATAGGGTGTGTAATTAGGAAACAATTACATATTGTTTATATTTGTTATAATGCATTTTTTTTCTATTTACAGGAACGTGTTAGTCAGTTGACGGATGGGGCTCGTCAGGATTTGATTACAAAGATTGTTGGCCTCCACCAATCAACCACAGGAAGGTCACCATCCTCCCTCAGGTGTAGCAGTCCCAAGCTGGTGTCAATGCTCCCACTGCCAACAGAGGGAGAGAGAGTCTGTTGTTATCAGATTCCTCTCAATTGTGTTTCCCGGCTTCAGGTTGGTATATGATGCAGAAGCAAACATTTATTCGAGCATGGTTATAAAGCTTTAGACTCTGAGCATGCATAAAAAATAATACTGGTCTATGATTCGAAATGGCGCTATTTGAATGTGCTCAAGATGATAATCCTTTTTATGCACTGAATTATGTTCCAGATTTGATATGTGTTACCAATTTACTTCTTGATAAAGCAATGTATAGTTTACAATTAGCATTTATAAATGCTGTTGCTGCTCCTTACAGAAACTGCAAAAATATGACCATGTTGAAAACTTTGATGAGAAATATGAAAAAAATAATTTATTTTCTCAATTCACTCTGTTCAACCGAAAATAAACTATTTATATACTCTAGGCTCCTTATTTTCTAACGACACCCTAATACCAACGACGAAAAATAATACCCATGTCTCAATTATTTGCAGTGAAATTGTTTCTGTATTAATAAAGAAAAACACCATATAGACACTGTCAGGTGCGGTGACCATCTTCATAATTTATTAAACACATTAAACACAAGACAAATGTCCTCAAATAGTTTTCCCAACTAATGGTATCAGACAGTTCATTCAAATAATACACAATGGCATCAGTTCATTCATTTAACATACGATCTACAAAAGAAAAGAGCATAATTAAAATATGAACTCTATATATATATAAGACATGAACTGTTATACTGAAGATTAATCTTCCTATACACAAATACACTACTCGTTAGTAAAGTACATATATCAGACGTTTCAGCTACACCGAACTCGTCGTCTAAATAAACAACTACTTTTATCCCGTCTTTCCGCCAATTTTTAACTAACGGTCTTATTACTTTAGTAAATATATATAACCGCTTGTTTTCAGACCAAATGGAAGTACTGTAAAAACATAAAACTTGTTTTTCCATTGAAAACATAAATATTGTCTGTGGGCATGGAAGACGTCTACGTGATGATAGCCCGACTTCAAATCAAAAATAAACCCAAAACTCTCAGACTTAATATATTGACTGACTGTTTTCAAATCTTCAAATTTAATTCTACTCAAAACTACATGTTCATTAACATGACGTAAATCCAATATTAAGCTTTCTTTACATTTCGAACTGAAAGATACCGTTAGCGGGTTTATTACATGTGGTCTAACGGTAACAACCTCAGCTGACCCTGAAATAACATGATCTTCAATTGCCGAATAAACAAATTTTTCATGCATGAAAGCAGATTTATTATTTTGTAAAATTACACTATCTGGTTCATTTCTCATTGGGATTTTATACCCGTTTTCAATTACATCAAGAATAAAATTAGACGCTCCAATATTTTGCCAAAAAGTAAGAGATTTTTGTAATCTACCTTTTACATGAATATTTTTGAAACCCTCTTCATAATCACAATAAGAGCTAAAC
Organism: Mytilus edulis; assembly: GCA_019925275.1. Classification (NCBI taxonomy): domain Eukaryota; kingdom Metazoa; phylum Mollusca; class Bivalvia; order Mytilida; family Mytilidae; genus Mytilus; species Mytilus edulis. The sequence continues at coordinate 3,163,459 of CM034360.1, read as the reverse complement.
ATGTTTAAATTATCATGTACCTGAAAAATGTCACATACTGTTTAAACGGCACCTCCTCTGTATCCAGATTTTTTGTCCTTAGCTCGGCAATCTCTAGCCCAGTGCCCAAAGTTGGCACATGAATAGCACATGTCTCCGGCCTTGGCTTGTCTACTCGGGCCAGCTTGGCTCTGGCTGCCACGAAAGGGCTGTTGTGTAGAAATAGTAGGAATAAAGCTCCGCCATTATGTGTACCTTGACTGGGTGCTCCTGCTGCTTCAGTGGGTCTTTTACGGCCTTGTTTATTCTCTGTCTTTGTCGTCTTAATTTTCCTAACTGCTCTACTTTCCGCCGCTCTAATACGCTTTTCATCCTCATAATTACTGGCAACATCATCTGATAAATGCTCTTCCACCACCCTCCGACTTATCGGCTATGCGGATCAACTTGTTACGCTTCTTAAGTACTTTACTGAACTCTTCAAGAAGCTTCGTAGCTCTAGCGGGCCTTTTACTGTCAATGTATTCTACGGCTCTGTCAATACTGTCTATAATGTCAGAATTTAACTCGAACTGTATTTGGTTACCTTTAAAGTGGAACGTGGTCTCCACTTTCTTCACCTTCTTAGCAAGGCTGTGGGTTTTGTCGTCCAGGTTTTTTTCAATACCTGCCAACTTGCTGTTCATGTAAGTCGTGAACAATGAGAACAAATCGGCATTACTAACGTCTTCTTCGGAATTTCTATCTGGTTCAACAGACTCCTTACTTGGTATGGGTACTTCAGTGTCGGACATTACAAATCTTTCTATACACAAATACACTACAAATACACTACCCGGTTGGACATGTACACCTTACAATCATAACAAATACCAAATATAGTAGACGTATTTCTTATAGTACCTGAGATATGGACTACGAAAACTTATCCTTGTTTACTGACCCATCTGAGATCAAGGGCAAGTGAAATCTGTCATACAGACATGAGGACTTTGCAAGTTACACACATACGAATTATAAATATCCTTTACTCATAATACATGTAATAAGAGGGAAATCAACTTTACAAAAAAATGACTCATTATTTAAGTAGTCTCTGAACCATGAAAATGAGGTCAAGGTCATGGGACTAAAAGTTCATTACATAAGGCATCAAAACGTATAAAGCAGCCAGGTCTTCAACCTTTTAAAATATCATCTACAAATAAGTAGTTTGTTAACTCTACTGCTGGATCAATAAAATTAGCTCCCGGAATGCTATGATATGTATTTTTCTACTTTAAATCCAGAATCCAGGAACAAATCAATAAGAAGAAATATAAAAGAATAATTTATGTAAAAGAATAATGTATGATATCATCCAAATCATATTTTCTGTTTTGACCGACACCATTTGCTGTTTGGTTCAGGTGGATTTGAAACTAACACTTCAATTATTCTTCTGGTTCCAGAATTGCTGCTCAGTTCAATATTGTCTTTTTTGACATCAGTCTCATGACCTCAGAAATATATCCATAGTTTTATTTTATGTTGTTCCTGTAAATAGCATATCATAGCAAAGACATAAACATTTATATATCTTGTCTTTGTATCTTGCGATATTTTTTTCTAAAAATCCAGTAACCAGTGATTGATCAATATGCAAAAGCGAAAATAGTTAATTCTAAAACTTTGAAATTCGTCTCGGGTCATCAGGCTCTAGAATTGATGCTCTATTCATCCCTATGGCATTATTCATGCAGTCTCTTTGACACTATCATTGTAATGATTTCAGAATATATATCCACATTTTTTTCTAATTTAACTGGGTAAGCTTACCACACAATCAGTCTCTTTGACACTATCGTTGTAGTGATTTCAGAAAATATGTCCACATCTTTTTCCAATATAACTGGATAAGCTTACCACCCATTTATTCTCTTTGACACTATCATTGTAATGATTTCAGAAAATATATCCACATCTTTTTCCAATTTAACTGGATAAGCTTACCACCCATTCAGTCTCTGACACTATCATTGTAATGATTTCAGAAAATATATCCATATATTCCTCGTATTTAACTTGATATGCTAACCACCTGCCACTTTTTAGTTAATCCCAAAATTGAATAAAAAATATTGTTCTGCAAAATTTCTTTATGTTATTCTTCTTTGGACATCAGGTGTAGAATTGAAGTATTGTTATCACTACGGGATCATTCAGTCTCTTACACACCGGATTGATTTCAAAACTATATCAATATTTTATTTATTCACTTCCATCATTCTGCAAAAACGAGATTTCTGTAGTAAGACTGTTTGCTGAGTTAGAGGAGGTGGGATAGGGGCAAGTACCTTTGAAATGCGTCTCGGGTCATCAGATTCCAGAATTGATGCTCTGTTCATCCCTATGGCATCATTCAGTCTCTTTGACACAATCATTGCAATGATTTCAGAGATATATCTATAGTTTTTTTTCTCTTTTTACGGGATAAGCTGGCCACTTGCCACTTTTTTGTTGAAACTTCTTTGATATCTACAAACAAATATATCCATCATATACTCATTTGTATATATTCAAAATAGTCAAATATAAGAACAATTAATTGCCCTATAATGTTCATTTGTTGGCCTTACATGCATGCATTTTTATTATGTACAACAGGTTTTCCTCATTTCCTATTTTGAGTTGGTTGAGGTTTTAACTTCTACATAATTAGAGTTGTCTCATTGGCAATTATACCACATCTTATTTTTATATTTGAACAATACAAATTTCAAACTTAGGGCTCTTCCAGAAAACATTGTAGAAAGGGATCGGTGTTGTAAGGCACATTTAAAACAGGTGATCTGTAGGGCGCAGCTTTATACGACCCCAGTGGTTGAACCCTGAACAGTTGGGGCCAATTTGGTCACAATATTCAAGCTTGATTCTGTCTGAATTTGGATTGTGATCAAATTTTTGACATAATATAGGTTTTTGTCACAAAATTAATGTGGTCAAAGATCTAACAAATATATTGCACAATACATGCAATACTGTGTAATTGTAGATATCTTGAAACTTTAAAAATTCGGAATTTGAAAATTTTTGAAAAAAAAGGAAGCCCTTCAAAATATGGTTAACAAAAAATCCCCCCCCCCCACCCAACTATTTGATATCCCCTTGGAGCAATAACCCTTAACTCAATTTCAGAGAGATCCATTCACTTAACACAAGTTATTGTCATGATTGTTTGGAAACTAGAAACATGTTTCTTTTTGGCCCTTTTTTGGCCCCTAATACCTTCATATTTTTGGTAATTAACCCAAAAATTAATCCCAGCCTCCCCTTTGTTATATGGTACATTGTGGTACAATTTCAGAGAGATCCATACAATTACACAAAAGTTATTGTCTTGAAACTAGAAAAATGCTTGTTCTGACCCCTTTTGGCCCTTAATTCCTAAACTGTGGTCCTATAGCCCCTAAAATAAATCCCAACCTTACCCTTGTGGTTTTAAACATTGCGGTATAATTTCAGAGCAATTGAAATACTTCTACACAAGTTATTATCCTGAAACTAGAAAAATGCTTGTTTTGGGCCCCTTTTGGACACCCAATTCCTAATCGGTTGGGACCTTGGTTCCCCAAAATCAATCCCTACCTTCCTCTTGTGGTATTGAACCTTCTGAAAAAATTTCATGAAGATCTATTCACTTTAACTAAAGTTATTATCCGGAAACCAATGTGTCTTCGAAAGACGACGCAGACGACAACATCATACCATTATACATGTTATACGATCCCAAAAAATTTTTGGGGTCGTATAAAAAAAGGTCTTCCTATCTCCACCCTCCCTTAGTTCTGTTTGATATGTAGAAATAATGTATCAAAATTATAAGGCATTTTAGATGGTTTGAAAAAAATCATTGATAGATGGACAGAATGAATTACATATATATACACAAACTGTCTTTGATTGAACAGAAATGCACATGTTATCTTATAATCATACAACATCTCCTTATTTTACTGGTAAAGGTTTATACTGGGATAAAAAAAAAAATCTTTATTTTCAAAATCCTCACCGTACTGATCCATCTCTGTTTACAACAACTGGTCATCCATTATTTTGGTTGTGGTCAATGGCAGCAAAAAAGTTTCTTGCTCTGTATGCTGGTGGCCGATAGGAATGACGTTTAGATGCATACATGAGGATAAAGTTTTGGAAATTCTCCAGTTCTGCAGTGCTTCTGATAATTAGATAATTTGATTTTTTTATTTTTTTGTCTGTTCTGGTACTCTCAGTTTCAAGAAATTGACACAATACAAAAATTTATAAACTAAAAGTAAGTCAGGAACATATTGTCTGACATATTGTTTCCAATCATGATTTACAAACTTGTATCAGACAAATAAATCATTATCTTCGTGATTTACTAATGATACAAGATGGACAGACGACTAGGAAACATTAAGCTCCATCCTAGATAGAGCATACAAATAATTCATGTGGAAAATGTAAACAAAGGTGGTTTGTTTCTGACATGGACATGGACAACTTTTATTGTCCAAAGAAATGTCCAGACAAATTGTCATTTATGTTACTTTTATATGTAAATATAGAAATTAAAGATCAATTATACGCATTTCATAAAAAAAGAAAAAAATCATTTTCAGATCATATTCAAAATAACTTGATTTATTTCAGTATTTTTTAAAAAGGGTGTGCATATTCTTCAATCATTATTTGATTATCGCTTTACTCACCTAAAATTCAGATAGTATGAGATTTGGTTCAAACATCTCTTGTCCATTACCAATTTTCTTAGGGCAATGTGGGCTGGACCACCTGGATTCAGCCATCCTTTATCCCTGTCCATAGTCAGAGGACCATGTTTACAACCCACAATTCCACTGTCATGATGGTCAACTATCAACTCATGCTTGTTCACAACATGGTGCAAAATGCCTGCCCATACAGATTCAAATAAAATTGAAATTGGGAAGTTTGTTTATTACTTCAGCGCTTTAAAATTTTCAAAATAAATAACATGAATACAAAGTCTACATACATTACTACCAATGCCATCACTATTTGTGAAAAATGTACAACTTATTGGGAGGAATTTTATGCCATTATTTATAGCAATTATATATAGGATATTTTTGCCAATATATGAATTTTCTATAGGGGAAAAAAGCAATATTTCAGATGTCATTTGAGGCAAACAATATTACTGCATGTACCTAATCTTTTCGGAGACAGTGAATTGGCAATCAATCATATATCTAAAACAAATAGGTCTGTGAACCCTTTAATGCAATTACGTTAATGCTACCACATGTACCATACCTTATACTATACATCAGGAAACGAAATGGTCCGCTACAGCTTGATACAGCTGCAGAAGATGAACCCTTAGCAGTTGGGGTCAGTTTGAACACAAAAATTAAGCTTGAAATTTCCATAGGTAGTAGGGAGTAATTATGTTCTCTTTCCTGGAACAGTCCTTATCTTTACATATTAATTGCACTGTCCTATCACATAATCACAAATAAAATAATTGACTTACAAGGAATTCTTCTTTCGAGTTGCTGATTTCAAAACAATACTAGAAATGGTTGACAATATCTTTGGTCCATTCTAAAAGATCTTTGGTCTGCTTATCTTTGCTTACTGCCCCTAAAATTTAGTAAACATGTTATATATACATTCATCAACAAATTTAATAATTTCCATACAATAAAAAATATTAGTTATTTCTTAATTAAATTCACTTATAACGAAAAGTCAGAGATATTGTTCTTGCAAAAGTGATAAAATCTGGATTTAACAGGCACTATTAGACCTTTTCAACATCTCTCGACACCGACTTATGACACCTACAGTTTACCGGTAAAATTGATGGATCGTTTCAAAGACAAAAAACATCATGATTATCATTGCGAAACATATTGGATTGGCGGTTATATACTGTCTTGACTATATAGCTTCAGAATATATATCAACCAAATGAATAAATAAATATATGTTTCAGTTCTGTATTTAATCTTCTTATTTTGTATGTATTTACATGATATTTTATGTTTTATGATATTTTTCAAAATTTATGAAAAATAAGTACTGGACTGTCCGTCCGTCCGTATCACACTTGTGAACACGACCAACTTGGTGTTTTTAAAGCGATCTTCACCGTAGTTAATGTACATATTCAATTTCTGGAGGGATAATCACATAATGATTGTTAAGATTGAAGGAAAATATCACATCTATTTTTTTTCAACGACGGACTTCTCCGCTTCAAGATATCTGCTTAGAGTTGATGTTTTCCATGGTGAATTAAAAAAAAAAATAATTTGACTGCTCGTCTCATTTAAGCAGAGAATTGTTTTTAACATACCTGCGTATGGCATTAAATTTATATTTCAAGTTGTCAGTTTATACTATATAGCTTGTTGACATTGCAAAATCTTTTTGGACCAGAAAAACAAAATACCTTGTCCCTTCGTCGTAGTGTCTTTCCCCCGTTCTTGAAAATGACCTTTGGGTTTGAAGTTGATCAAATTCCGATGATTTTATTTATACAATTTCCTTGCTATATTTTGTTTTGTTTTCACCGGGTCACAGTTTGTTTCTCTATATCCAATTTCCAGTACACAGTTTTGGTTTTGAAACTTTATCAATTTTTTTCGTACTAAAGATTTTTTATCTCATCTTTGACCATACATAAGGGAGGTTTTGGATCAAATCAGACTGGGAACACCCCGTCGCATGTGATGTGTGCCTGAACCAAGTCCTGAATATGTTGGTAATTTGTACATCTTTGAAACGATAGAATTTATAGTTAATGATATGATAATTTACAGTATGCTTCGCCTCTATATTTGATTCCATTTTAGTCGATCAAAGATCACTGTTTTTTTTTTATTTTCTTCATATTTTGTTTTATCCTTTTTTATATGTAAAAGAGGGATCATACATGTACCATAATGTAAAACATCCATTAAATCTAAATGTGTGTTTGATGGGGTTCAAATAACTTTTTTATGATTTTAATCGGAATCCGAACCGGAAGATACACCGAGGGCCTTTAACAGTTAGGGCATTTTTTTTTTGTTATAATTTTTTCATATTCCTGTTGTTTTTCACGAATAAGATCCATTATTGGCCGCTTTTTCCTTCTCATTATTTTTTTGGCCGAACACCATGTTTTTTTCTTTTCATTTTCCGAATTCGATCAGGACAGCTAGAAGCTCAACGTGTAAATAGATGAAATTTGAATTAAAGTACACCATTTTCTTTATAATAAATTATAAATCCATGTCATTTGGACTCTGTAGGAAAGTTGTACCATTATCAATGAATGCAATAAAATCAATAATGATCTCACTTTTTTAAAAGTTTTTGATACCATCCCTCAAATTCTACCTGTCGTAGTTGTTCTCAACTGTAGATATCGAGAGTTGTTGAAAAGGTCTATTATAAAGACAAGGTTGAGAAATCAGCTGCACACAGCTAGAAACATATATAAACCAAAATGGTACACAGCAATTAAAAATTGTCCTTCAAGCCTGCAAAATAGGTCAAGGGACCACATTCACAATTTTATTACACTAAATAATAAAATGTTCCACAGGGCGCAGCTTGATACGACCGCAAAGGTCGAACCTTGATCAGTTGTGGCAAGTATGGATACAGCATTCAAGCTTGATACAGCTATAAATTTAGATAGTGATTAAATATTTAAAACAACATTGGTTTCTGAGCGAGAATGAATATGGCCTGAGAACTTAAAAATGTTAAATTGGACATTTACCTATTATGGTCCAAAGTCAAAATCTAAATACATGGTTAGATTCGGCATATCAAGGAACCCCAAGATTTCAACTTTTAATGAAATCAAAGTTTAATTTAGACCATTTGGACCTCAATGTGAACCAATTTAAAAAAAAGGCCTAAAATCTAAAAACTTAATGCATGGTTAGATTCACCATATTAAAAGAACCACATGAATTCAAGAATAAAACCCATTGGAATTGGTCAACAAAAAAGCAATTTGTACAAATTATTTTTCATTTTTGTTTTCTAGTTCTGCGCATCTGTTGCAGAAAAATTGGTACCGTTGATGTTATTATTTATTATAATAATACTCATATGACAAGACAGAAGTCAGTAAATAAAACTCACCCTGCATATCTTTTTTCCAAAATGTTTAGCACCGTGACACACATCAAATATGTGCTTTATATCTGGAAATTCTCTCTCTGTAAAAGAAAGGGCATTTGGAATTGAAATGAAATAACTAGTAAACCATTATGGTGCCCATCGGCAACCTCACCTCTTGCACTATCAGACGGCTATCACATTGAAGCCCGCAATCTGGATCAAAACTAAATGGCCATGTATTTTAAAAAGTGAACACTAATACCAAATTTGCTAACTTAAATTAAAGACTTAGTTCATGCTGGACATTTTTTTTTATTTCGAATACATTCCAATAGAATTATTTTTTTCATGTACAGTACCATGATAACATAATTTCTTACTTTGATATGAGAAAATAATTCAAAACTTCAGTAGAATTTTGATTGATTGATTGATTGATTGCTTTTTATTAAGACCATCGGTAAATATTTCATGTATATTCAGGAAGACATATTTTTGTAAAACTTATTAATTTCAATATCGCAATTGGTCATAAATAATTAATATTTAACAAGCAGGCTATGCTTACTCATTACTGCAGAGATCTGTGTATGGGCATCTGTGATGACCTCTACCACACTAAGATTCTTTCCTTTTAAAAAGTGTAATCCCTTTAAAAAACAAGCTTTCTCCAGAGTCCCACTTTTCCTATCCGTTTGTCTCTTGTCCATGGTGATGAAACACAATATTGTTTTTGTTGTGTTTTTCATGAATGTGTAGGAACATTATTGTGCTGAATGTCAAGGACTGTCCATTCGCCCATCTCCTAAAAAAATTTATAGAACCTTAATAAGTTTACAATAAATCACTTCATACACCGAATTTTAGCTTCGGGTAAGTTGTCCCTCAAATTTAAAACAAATCAAACGTGATCTCTGTATTGGGCTGTCACATTCTAATGCAATATTATATTTTTTTTTATTTTCTAATTGGATATACAACAAATGGTGTTAAATTGAGGGTACTAGCTTTGTAAATAAATGAAGTCAACATCTTAAATTCATGTATTCATGCATTTTACTTATATCGGTTCAACTCATAGTTGCATTTTACTTTGCATACATTTTGAACTTCGTGTCCTGCAACAATAATTCCAAATGCCATCTATTTTTCTTCTGAAACAAAACTCTTATCTTTTAATGTTCTATTCTATAAAATAACTGTTTCTTGTTCTTTATCAATTTTACTACATACCTAAAACAATCACGTCTTTTCCTTGATATTCCTGAAGGATCTCAGTCTGGTGTTGCACCCAAAAATCATCAACAACAGGAATAAGGTATGATCTCTGGATCTTGTGGAATGTGGTACTGCCCACAAGAGGCATCTTTAAAATATTGGCCAGCAACTCTATCTTCTGGTTGTTCCCAGACAATAGAACTGCAGCTGATATGAGAAGGTCCCCACTGTGCATGCGTCTATTCAAGAGTGGTTGTGAACACCATTTATGGACAAGATGCCCATAACTGCATATCTAAAAATAACATAATTTTAAATAAACTTTGCATAATTACAAAAATATTTGACAAAACAATAAACAATAGGATGAAACAGTATTATTTACATAAAATTCATGCCTGCTACCTACATGGCTATCTTTGTTTATTAACTGTTTATTTCCCCATAGATTATACAAATTTTAAGGTCGTTTTTGAATTATATAAAAAAACAAAAATGCACATTCAGTGAAAATGCCCTGTATAACAGCAATTTTTCTTTTAAGCCCTCGCCATGGCCCAGGGGGGCATTACGTTTTACCCTTCATCTGTACGTCCATCCCAAAATTGGTTACTGTTCTCTTATTTTAGTTTGCCTCAAACAAATATTAAGCCTCGGTCACACCTTACCGGATAGTTCGGACGGACGCCTAACGGATAACTTTTTTTCAATCCTTTCATCTCCATTAGACGTCCGTTCTTATCCGTTAGACGTCCATCCATATCCGTTGCATGTCCGTGAAGCGTACGTTTTATCCGTCGGCGTCCGTTCTGTCCGGTGGAAAATTTTGAGCATATTCAAAACTTTGAACGGATGTCCAACGGATAAAATGTCCGTTGAACGTCCGTTAGGCATCCGTTTTGTACGGTACTCGTCCGTTTCGTTTCCGTTTTGTATCCGTTACGTGTCCGTTATACATCCGTTGGAGGTCTGGAAGATAAATTCAACAACGGACTTCTACCGGACGTTTAACGGAAAATCAGTTACATGGAAACATTTTGAAAATATATGCTATTTACATGTATCATTATTGTCGCCTTTGATTTTTCCGTATATCTCGTTCATCCTTTTTATTCGGTACGCTTCCGTTAGGTGTCCTTTTAATGCGGTACTCGTCCGTTGGATGTACGTTCGACATCCCTTCTGTCCGGTACGTGTCCGTTTCTCGTACGTTGCATATCCGGTGTGTGTCCGTTATGCATCCGTTACACGTCCGTTTTATTTGGTCAGTACATCAACGAACTCCCAACGGATAACAATTTTGTCAACGGACAACTTTTATTTTCATCCGTTAGGCGTCCGTTCGTGCTATCCGGTAAGGTGTGACCGAGGCTTTATGAAACATATTCACAATACTTATTACCACAAAACACAGATAAAGTTTGATTTCTGGTGAAGCCACTTTTACCATTGTTTACAGATCTCGAGTTATGTCCTTTTATAAAGTTGTATGCTAGCGGGGCATCATCTGTGTCCCATGGACCCATTTATCTCTTACGTCATAAAACTCATCCACTTCAAGTATACTGCTGAATCAATGATGTGATTAGACACAGCTACATCACCCCCACAGTCTTTTGTTGCTGGCCAATTCCAAAATACACTGGTAATAAGTTAAAAAATCAAAGTTGTCATCAGAGTTGTCATCATCATGTGAATATTCCATTGGAAGATCCATATATGTGGTGTCTGGCCTAAACAAATTTAATTTAATGTTAATTGCATACAATGTATATATGTACATGTACGTTATTACATACAACTTTTATCAGAAAATATGATCATTGGCATATAAGAGCAGTGGGATGGTACTGCATTTGTTTTCTATTTATTGATCTCACCTTGTTGTTTTTTGTTATACATGATTTTATGTCATGTCGGTACTGTCATGTTTTAAAACAGTGACCATTAGTAATATTCATGTCCAGGTTGAAAGTTACTGGACTAGTCTCACTGGCAGTCATACCATACATGCCATATCTTCTCATTTTTAAATATATTTTTTTTATTGAGAGACATTTTAAGCCATTATTTTTAGGAATTGGGAGTTTTTTTCTAGCCTGAAGCAGGAAATAGACTTTTTTGGCCTAAACAATGAACATAAAATTAACTCTTAATAAATGAAAATCTGAAATGGCCATGTCTGATTTGTACTCTATATATAGCTGGAGGACGCCTCCGTGTGCGGGAATTTCTCGCTACATTGAAGAACTGTTGGTGACCTTCTGCTGTTGTTTTTTTCTATGGTCGGGTTGTTGTCTCTTTGGCACATTCCCCATTTCCATTCTCAATTTTACTGTATATACAATGTACATGTTCAAAATTACAAAATTGCATTCAATGCTGATTTTCACTTACTCAAAAGGGTTAATAAAGCTGTTTGATTTTTTCTGGTGTTCCTTCATTTTGCATTTTCTTTTCTTTTTCACTATTTCTTCCACTCCAGACATTTCCTCATCTCTGTAATACAAATTACAATAATATAAATGATGCTATTGAACATTTAGGTTTCGACTATTTTTTCATGCTTGATACAGGTCTGAATTTGGATTGTAATTAAATATTTGACATATTATAGGTTTCTGAATAAATGTAGTCAAAGAGCTTGAAATTAGTTATATGAATTGAATTTATATTCAATTAAAGATTTCTTGCTGTTGTGCAATACACTGTGCTGCTGCATAATATTTAGTAAATCTGTTGTCAAGACTATAAACAAATAAAGTTCAATAACTTCTCAATGTTATATAAGAAATTTATTAAAAACACTAGAGCGAGGTTATCTAATAGATATAAATCAGTCATCAAAGTTAAATGAAAACTGCTCTAAGCATTTTAAGCATATTGTCTAAAAACTTGAAAAATCACCCTTTTTTATAAATTAAATCTTACAACTCAGAAACGTAAAATCTAAAATTTATAAAAATCAAAAGGGACCTTACAACAATAGATATAAACAATTTTCCAAAGTTTCATAAAAAATGCTGATAGAATTTTTGACATTTTTGAGGTATTGTCCGAAACTGGAAAATTCCCCTTTTTGTTGTGAATAAAACCCTATAAATCGGAAACTTATATTCTAAACCAGCATGCGTCTTCACGTGTTGTCCACGTTTGGACAAACACATGAATATTCAACGGTATACCATAATACGTCCTGTAAACGGGTGTATAAAAATATTGCGTTTCTTTGAGCACATTTCCCTGTACCATTTTTATAGTCTATATATAAAATATCAAACTTACCTACCTACCTACCTACCTTAGATAACCTATTTATCATAACAGGAGGCAGAAATCCAAAACAGGTATACATACATATATTCTTTTGCTAAAAAAAATAATGAGTATGTGTATAACATGTACTTACATATTAACATTCTCATATTCTGATAAAGAAATATCAGATAATTCTGGAGCTAGGATGGACTGCTTCATCTGTAATAAGGGTCCTGGAGTGGATGTTGTTTTTGTCTGAGTACCAGAAACAGGGGTCATTGGTGTTATTTCAACATCCAGTTGATTGGTGCATGTGCTACTGGTTTCGTCATACCTCCATGTATATATTTAAATCATGCTTTAAGCTATTGTACATAAGTCAATAGGACAGCAGCAAAACCATAAAAAATACCTGTTAGGTATATTTTGGGATACATTTAGCAACAGACAGACTTCATTGACAATTATTAATGGACAAAAGTATACAAAATATGTTAAACTATTTACTATCCTTACTTTTAATAATACAATTTTTTAAGAATTGTATTATAATTGGATTTTAGTCATATTTTTAGATTGACTTTAGGAGTTAAAATACATGTGTATGTTCCTTTCATTGGGGTAAAATTAATGCACTTACTTATTTTCATATGGCAACTTTAGTAAAGAATATATTTATGTTGAATTTCATCTCTGATATGCACGTTGCAAATCAGAAGTAGTTGACCCATAGCCATGTATGTCCCTTTTAGCCAGTGGTAAGTTTTGACCAGTAGAATACTCATACTCAAAATTTACTCGTAACTCTCGAGTTTTACCCGAGTTTAAATCTATGTTTACGGTCAAGGTCTTACTTCTTCGAGTGTCAGGAATGTCTGGAATGAAAAAATTGAACAAAGCAGATTCTGAATGGAGAAAGCAGTGTACATTAGAACAATTTCATATGACTGACACGCAAACATCAGCACAAAATGACTTATCAGAAGAAAATATATCTCAAGTACAGGATACAAACCTTACACCAGTTATATTTAGTACACCGGTACCAGTAAAGACACGTACATGTAGAATAGTAAAACCTCGTGATATTTACATACATTAGGACATGACACAACACATGCAACATGGGAGAATTTATATAATAGTTTTATTGAATTTATTAGTAGAGTAATAACTCAGCTCTTATAGAATATTTTTTGGATACTACATGTATATTACACAAATGTAGTTGACAGTCTCCCACTTATTCAACATGTTTTTATGTAGCAGTAAACTCGTAGTAGCCTACAATGCATTGTAGTTTATTGAGTCAATGGATCAGTTTTGTAAGGCTATGTTTTCCTTTTATTTGGGAAATTTATGAAATTACTATGCAAATATATTCTGACATCAGGAAATCTACAGCTACTGACCTGTTAAAGATACATTTGCCACAGACCCCCCATAATGATATGAAATGCAAAATTTAATTCTGATGAAAAAAAAAATGGTGCAAATTAAGTACATCATTGGAAAGATTCCCAGTAAATTTCACCAAATTCTGTCATCAAGGTTTGAAGAAGGTGCAGATTATTCATGTTATTGTTATTGGGATACATCATACACCGGCTTCCACCATGTCCACTTCAAGTTGGGGTATAATATAGATGTACATGTAGCTTTAGTAAAAATTTGATAGTGAACAGTTGCTAGTGTGTAAACATGGTAAAGTTGAAGAAAACTTTTTTCTTGTTTTGTAGACCCAGTCCAATTTTGAAAGAAATGTGCAAGATGCATCATTAAATATAAATTGTAGACATAATCATAATTGAATGAATTTGATATTATCATGTATATTGCAACGAAAATGTCAAGTCTAGTCGTTTAAAAGCATTATAATAAAATTACCCCTTGGTGGGCCCCCGAAAAGTTTACCTCGTGCGTCAATATGAAAGTCAGTTGTATTTTTTTTTGCAAAGAGAAAACGGATTTTATACGCTTATTTATACGGTAACAAACAATATAACAAACGCAAATCATGATAAAATACTGCTACCCAGTTGCATTACCTGCACATATCTTAAGTAAATTAAACTTTACCGGTCCAGTAACATTTTGGTCAAATAAGCATGCGTCTTCACTCCCAATGCAACTTTCAGATCATTCCAGCGGTCGTACTGGTCTCCAATATAGATACAAGATCTATTAATTTGGGCGTTCACTTCCTTTTTCTTCCTCTTTCGTCCATAATCAGTTAAACTTGGCTTTCTCCCTCGTGTTGACTTAGTCTGTGTATCCGCCATTTTATCAGCATCAACGTAACGAGATGCGCAGTCGGCTTCCGAGTGAGATCGAAATAGAGGTAATATGAATAAGGCGGTCTCGAAATTAGAAAAGTTTGCTTCCTGGACAAATATTCACCGTGCATAATTAAGATGCGAATTTGACCAATATGATGGGTTAGTGGGAATAGAGAGTACTTAAAAGTGAAATTCAAACATATTTGCATAGGAAACAGTTCTATTCGCTATAGAAAACAAATCCACGAAAATGAGCTTTCATAGGACTTTAAATCCTGGTACTTTCGATAACTATTTAAAGTAAGTTCTTTTGGGTAAATTTCTGAAGTATATTTAGATTTATATTTGTATAATCTGTATTTTACAACAAAGAAAATACTTTTAAAAATGATTGTACTGGTTTAACAGTTGAGATAGTTGCTAAATATATGTACAAAAATTTACACAATGAAATATTGATATACACATACTATTTACAAATAGGGATTCATATATCTATAATGAAATGACATGATTTCGAAATTTGAGCTAGGAGGATTATTGGTTATTTTAAAAATGACATAATCATAACAAGAAGTAAAATCACAAAAATATTGAACTTAGAGGAAAATCAATTCGGAAAGTCCATAATCCAAAGGCAAAATCAAATAACAAAACACATCAAAAACGAATGGACAAGAACTGTCATATTCCTGACCTGGTACAGGCATTTTCAAATGTAGAAAACGGTGGATTAAACCTGGTTTTATAGCGCTAACCCTCTCACTTTGATGACATTCTCATCACATTCCGTTATATTTACAATGATGCGTTAACTAAACAGACACAATACATAAAATAGTCAAAATATTGGTACACCGGTCATCATCGTGTAACAATTTTAAAAGGAACAATTTAACAGAATATTCCAATGTACATAAAGATCATGGAATAAACGTACAAATAAAATAAAAAGTGTATTTCATATTCTTAATTATTCAATTTTCTTATTTCCCGTTTAATTTCTTGGCATTTTACCGTTAACATATTTTTCTTACTTGTATTTCATTATCAAAATATAATGAACAAATTAGGCGAATTGAGATATATCCATCATATGATGGTGACAAGGGAACGTCACAATCTGAAAATTGAATTATAGGAAATAATAAATCATCTTTTTTATCATAAACTTTCCGTTTAAGCTAACAATATCAAGATCCTGCAATTTTTTTCATAAAATGTCCTGTTTCAAGTCCGGAAAATTGCCATTGTATTAGTATAGTTCGTTTCTGTGTGTGTTACATTTTAATGTTGTGTTTCTGTTGTGTCGTAATTGTCCTCTTACAATGTATATTTGAGATGCGTTTCTCTCAGTTTTAGTTTGTAACCCGGATTTTTTTTTTGTCAATCGATTTATGAATTCCGAATAGCGGTATACTACTGTTGCCTTTATTCATTGTTATTTTTAGGTTAATTAAAAAAGTTAGTTCAGCGGGACAAATATCTTTAGTAA
Source organism: Mytilus edulis (assembly GCA_019925275.1). Lineage (NCBI taxonomy): Eukaryota > Metazoa > Mollusca > Bivalvia > Mytilida > Mytilidae > Mytilus > Mytilus edulis. The sequence goes on along the minus strand of CM034360.1, from coordinate 3,147,097 downwards.
ACATACTGAGGTCGTCATAATTGATAGCCCATATATAATCCAAATATCTAAAAGTGTTATTAAATGTTTTAATCAAACGGTGTTTCGATGGGTCTTTAAGTCATACATGTTAACTCATAGCAATACATACAAAGGCATTTCAGACTTTAACATGTGTAACTGGTTCTAATTCAGGATGGTATGTATATTATCATCAACCAACACTTTAAAGATTGAAATTTATGTGTACTATAAAATATAAAAAAAAATATGAGAAGTTCTCTTCTGGGAAAAGTATACTGACTGACTGTTTATATAGTATGTCGATTGATTGATTTTGGTGGTAGCTGATTGTCCTGGGGCAAATATTTTATTCATTTTCAGAACAAGCATATTCTATTCGGAATTTCCCCGATATCATAAATAATCGGTAAAGACGAGTCTGCCGAAATTGACGATTCGGTTCATAATAATATACCACCATATATATCAAAACACTATAAACTTTTCGTTTAAATATTTTATGAAAAAATTAATCGTAAATCCTCGACAAAGAAGATAATCAATAAAGTCATAATAAGTTTTTTCCCGATGCGTTTAACAACCTTTCTATCAATCTTCTAATTAAGAAAAAAACTTTTAGAAATATTAAAGGAATTATTTCATGTATACAGTCCGCCAAAAGTTAAGAACCACCTTCTTTTATTGCATCGATTTTTTTTTCAAATTTAAAAAATCAATTATTCCTCGAAAAATAGAAAACAATCAAATAGCAATTTTGCTAATGTATACCATAAACAAAGCACAAATATAATTTTGGTCACTTATGAAGGTTCTATGCATGTAGGTTTTTCGTTAATAGAAATAGTGTAAATTACACAATTCAGAAACGGAATTTAAGTTTCACTGTGATTTTATTTTTTTACAACAATTAATCACCCAATATCATTCAAATTTTCTACACATAATCGTTGGTATGTTCGGCAAATTTAATGTCAATATTTGAATCAATAGCATGTGTAACAAACTCTCTTCCGGTACAGTTTCATAACACGACGTATTATTCTCGGTACAAGCCATCAAAACTTTAGTTGAGGAAATCTGTTGCATTAAACAACAAATGCCACTTTTAAATCGACAAACTGTTGTAAAGGTGGATCTCTGCGATTGAGATTTCCGACAATGACATCTCAGACATGTTTGATAGGGTTTATGTATAGAGTCAATGAAGGTAAAAAATTAGTGAAAATGGCTGATTGCTCTTTGGACTCGGTTAAAATTCTTGCCCGGTGTGGTATAGTGTTGTCATTCAGGTACAAGGGTCTTGACAATGTTGACGCAAGTAGGGGATTATCAAAATGAGGGACTACAATGTTTTAAGGCACTAAATCTCTGTATTTCTGTCCGTTTATGTTACCTTGCAGAATATGCATTTAATTTTAGTTTCTTGTGTAGAATTTGGAAATTAGTATGGCGTTCATTATCACTGAACTAGTATGTATTTGTTTAGGGGCCAGCTGAAGGACACCTCCGGGTGCAGGAATTTCTCGCTACATTGAAGACCTGTTGGTTACTTTCTGCTGGTGTTTTTTCTATGGTCGGGTTGTTGTCTCTTTGGCACATTCCCCATTTCCATTCTCAATTTTATACCAAGCTTAAAACGGTATTAGAAGCAACCCCGTACTGGAACACCACCAGCACTGAATGCAGTCCTTGTGCAAACATTGTTTTTTGTCATAGGCCGTTTTCCCCCGCGAAATTCGTATTATAGCGTCTACTGGCAGTAAAGGAAACTGACTCCCATCTGACCAGTGAGTGTTTTGTCAGGTTCTTATGTTCAAGCATTGATGGTCATTATCCGATTTAAACCTGACGGTAGAGTGCCTGCTTGTAGGTACAGGTCTCTATACACCACGACTTGCTCTTCGTTTGCCTTTATGAAGTCGACGGACCAATGTACGAACACTTACACGACCACCTGGAGAAACAGTGTATTTGTAAACGCGTAGATGACCTTCGATAAAAGGCTGCTTGACTGATTTATCGAAGTTCAATCTTTTCGGTCGTAATGGGTTTTCTTAGTGCATGTTAAAGGTAATTCATTACACCAAACATTAATATTTGTTTGCAATAGTTAAACAAATATTGCTAATTATATTTCGGTGGTGCTTAACTTTTGGCGGACTGTATATATAAAAATATGAAATGAAAAAAATAATAAATATTAAAATGTGTATGGTATGTTGACTTAGTCACAACTATTAACAATTATAGTAATTTGCTACTTGGGGAAAAATAACAAATTCGTTTATTGTTTACACAATTAAAGCTTGTATATGAAATAATAAGTCCATAACATGGTAATTTATTAAATGCAAAACTGTGCTGAACTCTGGTCAGTAGCTGATGTATTAACAGGTCTGATATGAAACTGATCAGCCCAGCGGTTTCGTTGGACTGGTCCATAGCATGCTTATCCTAATTTCTTATCTGGAGCAGACTGTCAAAAGGTCTGCAGATGTCATCACGTGGTAGATCTAGGTATGGTGTATTAACCACGAAATACTCGTTCTTGTCTACCTAATCGTTCTTGAATTAACTTATGATCATTCAACAAGTCTGCTTCAAGTTAATTTTGTAAGGTTAGGAATGCACCCATATTTACATATAACAACTGACAATGAGAGTCAGTTGCAAAACTTTTCGACATAGAAATGAGTTCAGCTTCCCAATAGTGAAATTTCCATTTGAATATGTAGCGACTTTCCAGTACCATCTGCAAATGGAGTATGTATCTCCTAGTTGATACGACATTCCAGGGCTTGTTTTTGCTTTGAAGATATCCATGATAGAGAGCTGCAGCTCACAAGAAAGCTTTAAAACCAATATTTCCAAGTGGTGACGAGGGAGTCACGAATTTATTGACCGTTTTAAAAACCCGTTTCACAGATAACGGATATGTTTCTAACGCCGTGACAACAATCCTTTACAGTTGTCCTTATTTGACCTACCAAATATTACTTATTACCGGGTTTGTAGTAACATGAGCAACACGAAGGGTGCCACATGTGGCGCTTTATCTGCTTACATTTTTCAACATCTAAGCTTAAGATGACCCGAAAGTTTTGTCGGGGTTCATGGTGCTCAACCTTTTGTTTTTATGTTGGGTTTTGTATATTATTGTTTACAATTGGTCTAAAGATGTTTTAAAAAAATTCTATGATTTTTCTAATTCTGAAATGAAAAACAATAAATATTACAGAATATAATCTAAAACTTTACAAAATGCTGTTTAAGTTGTGTTATTCAAACTTCATTATTACAAAACAAAATATAGATAAAAACACTGTTTATATCATCATTCTGTTCATACTGCATTAACTAATGAAAGGTTGTTGTTTTGCACAAATGTCTATGCATATTGTGATTTATGATTCAACGTTTAGTCATTTAAATAGTGTACACATATATGTATATAAACTCAATATTTTCAACTCAGATCAATTCCAAGTTCGTTGTTCGTGCCGTGCCACTTCACTAGATGATATTTACCATTTTATGGATTTTTACATTACTATGGCGTCAATTCAACTTTGTCCCAGTCATCTGTTAAATAAATATGTAATGGAAATATACAATAGAAAAAAAAACGAATATTCGAAGAAAATATTGATACATTAAACTGTAAACATCTATGAATCTGTATGTTAATCAACGGTCACGCAAACACGTGTATTATATTAATTTACTTCATGGTACAACAGACATAATTGAAGGAATAAAAGTTAGTATACAAAGTCCCTGCATTGCCATATAAAAGCAGGTTTTGGCTAGCCAATCAAACCAGGTTACACTTATATGAAAGTTGTTGACTATTCGTGTGATGTGTTTTATCAATTGATATTGCCATTTGATTAGGGACTATCAATTTCCTCGCATTTCAATATTTGTGTAATTTTACTTTTTATCATTTTTCTTTAAATGTCCTTACCAAATCAGTAAAATGACAGTTGTTATTAAATAGTCCGTTTATTGTATGTTCGCATTTGCTTTTTTGGTACAGTTCAGTTTTTCTGAAAGTTCGTTGTTTTCCTCTTATATTTGTGTTTCCCGCGGTTTAACTTCGTAACACGGATTTGTTTTCTCAATCCTTAATGACTTGAACAGCGGTATACAAGAGTTAGCTGTATAATAGCAAGCGGATTTGAAAAAAAAATGTAAAAAAATATTAGGTTGAGGACTTGCATTTTTTTAGAACATACAGACAGTAAAATGATATATTGATTTCTCTAGGCATAAAGATTATTCAACCTCAAAGACGTGATATCTTTCTGGAATGATGGCCTAGGTAAATATGATTTATTTTGGTAAAACAAATCATCCATGGGAAATACATATCTTTTTTTTTACTTTTGAATTTTTGAAGTACTAGGGGTTTTCTAACTCAGGAATAGATTACCTTCGCTGTATTTGGGAACACTTTTATGAATTTTTGTCGCCAATGCTCTACAACTGCGTACTTTATTTGGCTTTCTTTATGTCTATGGATTCGAGCGTCACGGAAGAGTCTTTTGTAGATGGAACGCGCGCCTTGCGTAAATACAAAATTTACCCCTTGTATCTATGATGAGTTTATTCACTTTTGGTGCTATCAAAAATCAAAGGCGTTTTGCCATTACTGATAACAGATATATGCATACTAAACCTATAACACTACGACCTATCAAATATTTTGAATATAAAAAAGAGGTTCATGGAACACACATATTGATAATTTTAAACCAGAAGAATCGAAAACTTAACAATACATGAGGAAAAGGCGGATCTTTCCTCATGATCGGTTTACCAATAAAGGATTTACTTTTCTACATTGGCTAGAGGTATAGGGGGAGGGTTAAGATCTCACAAACATGTTTAACCCCGCCGCATTTTTGCGCCTGTCCCAAGTCAGGAGCCTCTGGCCTTTGTTAGTCTTGTATTATTTTAATTTTAGTTTCTTGTGTACAATTTGGAAATTAGTATGGCGTTCATTATCACTGAACTAGTATATATTTGTTTAGGGGCCAGTTGAAGGACGCCTCCGGGTGCGGGAATTTCTCGCTACATTGAAGACCTGTTGGTGACCTTCTGCTGTTGTTTTTTTTTTCTATGGTCGGGTTGTTGTCTCTTTGGCACATTCCCCATTTCCATTCTCAATTTTATTTGATGCAATCAACTTCTGCAGCGTTCTACACAACAAAGAGGTATTATATAAAGGTCCACATTTTTTTTCTAGGTAAGTCTATTCTTATTGCATCCACCACCTTTACAACAAACGCATTTAATTACAACGCATTTAATGGCAATTATGTCATTTTTGCCCATCTGATGAGTTAAGCCTTTTTTTAACTGATTTTTAAAGTTCGTTCTTATGTTATACTGTTTTCACACTGTCCCAGAATAGAGGGAGGGCTGGGATCCCGCTAACATGTTCAACCCCGCCATATTATTTATGTATGCATGTCCCAAGTCAGGAGCCTGTAATTCAGTAGTAGTCGATTGTTTATGCGTTACATATTTGTTTTTTTGTTCAATTTTTTCTTAATAAATAAGGCCGTTAGTTTTCTAATTTGCATTGATTTACATTGTCATTTTCAATCATTTATAGCTGACTATGCAGTATGTGCTTTGTGCATTGTTGAAGGCCGTACTGTGGCCTATATTTGCTCATTTTGTGCCATGTTTGTCTCTTGTGGAGAGTTGTCTCATTGGCAATCATACCACATCTTCTTTTTCTTAAGCACTGTATGACCGTCATTCTGAACATTACCTAAAACCCCTCTGACGTCCGATTGTTCCCACTATCCTTATATTGAGAGCCCCTTGAGCCATATTATTACTGAGGTATAAACACAGTTCAATCTGAATAACACTAGACCGTGATATCTTATAATCCTAAGTTTAGAGCAATCAAACACATCAATTTGAACCAGAACTCCAAAAGATTTCATAACTTTATGAGAGGAACGGAAAAAGTTGAACTGGACACGTTGCCAAATTGGGTGAAATCAGTAAGATCCCTTATAAAAAGTTGCATTGATTACTAGAAAATCTATGCGATTTTACTTTGTATTCCTTGTTTTAGTTTGTTCAATATCAAGCATCTGTGTATGTTTACTGACGCCCTTGTCTGGTATTGTGTCATCTGTCACAGGTATGAATACCTTTTGAACTGTTCATTAAGTATATTTGTCTTTGTTTTTGCATCGGATGTTAATGAACCTTTTTTCCGACGTAGTGGTATATATGTGATTTTAGACTTTTGTGTTTTCCATTACTGAACATATTTTTGATTAACTAGGACTAGGGTTGTCATCAAGTCGTATACCTCAAGTAATGTCTTCAATATATTTCCAATAAGATGTTCTTTGTATTTTTGAAATCTTATGTTTCAATTTTTTGGTTTCCCTTTTGGCTATTCAATTTATACTTTTGATATTTGTCCTGATAATTTGTCATTTGTCTTTTAAGACTGTCTGAAACTAAAGGTATACATCTTGGTGTGTCTCATCATTCACTGAGGTATGTTCTTAAAGATTGAGTTTCGCAAAGAATTGTTATGGTTTTTCTCTCCCAATGATGGCTGGATAATCATTTGGCTGATTACTGTGCACGAACAGATTGAGCTATGAGTTTGCCTCCATGACACCATCCGTTTTATTTGTTGGTCTATATTTCCGAAATACAGTGTATTTATCTTTTGAAAATGTTCGTATGATGATGGTCAAGGATTTAATCAGTTTTCAATGCCAATTGACATACCAGCTTGTGTGAAATTGAGTTAAATATCTACTGTGGTTTTTTTCTTAAAAAACCTGATGTTTAAATCTACTATCTTTTAAGGACTACGTAATTTGTTTCTGTTATCTTAATTTTTAAACAGCACATTGCAAACCTCTAAAAATAATGCATAAGTATTCATAATGATAATAGGAAGTACAACGGTGATACACAAAACAACATATAATTTAGATTGAATAACTTACTAGGTTCTGATCTATATCGATCTGAAACAATATATTAAAAATTAGTGTTATTAAGATAAAAAAACAAAAAAGATATATGAAGTAATAAAAAGATATGTAAGGCAAATAGCTTCGAAGGTCCATACGCATGCTTTTTTTTGCGAAGCAGTGTATTATGGCACACATTGATCATTTTTACAACAAAAAAGGGTTATTAAGGGTTATACATGTAAAAAGTAAAAACACAAAAATACTGAACTCCGAGGAAAATTCAAAAAGGAAAATCAAAAATCAAAAGGCAATGTAATATATTATTGATCATGTTGACATGCGTGCTTCATGATTCCTGAAGGATAAGTATGCCATAGCCTGACAATTCGACATAACTTAATCTAGTGATGGTCCGTCTCTATGATATTTGCAGTGTGAATTGTTTTATTCAAGAGAAACATCAACAACTAAGTTATATAAGTTATCTAACGAAAGCTGTTGGCAGCCGAAACCTTTATTTTGAAGAACTTTACCAATTTAATATCCGAATTTGTCCTCCAGATATTTCAGTTAAAACAATTGTTTTCTGTTAATTGAATGAAATATTGTATAAATATAGTGTGTACGTGATTCAAATAGAAATGTAGATTCAAATTCGCTTTTGATCCTTTCTAAGTGTATGTCTATCTGAAAGAGAAACATGTTTTTAAATGTTTTAACAGTCATTAAAATGGGAAAAAAATCAACGTGGTCTCTTTTATGACGATAACAGCACTTTAAAAATACGCCGATGTTCTTAAAATCTTGAACATCATATTACTCCTAACTTATTAATTGAAGTAAGGTAAATAATTAAAAAAAAAAAAAAAAACGCTTGTAGGTGATCTTGTTTTTTTATATAAATACAATATATTCTTCGAAGTTGAAGACCAAACAATCCTAAAAGTTTTTCCCAATACAGCTAAAATAATCTATTCCTGACATAAAAAAGCCTTGTATTTAAAAAATGCTAAGGTTTTTATTTGTAATTTTGACCATATCAATGACAATTTCACAAATGTGTTACTATGCACTGATACATAATTGTTATTATTGCCTTTTTGAATTGTTTCAAATGCTTCTTTACTTTTTACATTGCAGATCACAAAACAAAAATGGGTTTAGTTTTTTATTATTTCGTTACAATATTAGGTGTCTTAATTTGTTTGTTATGATTTTTCCTGATGGCAATAAAGATATTAAGTACTTGATTTTCATATATAACCTTGCGCTTGCTGGATCTAAATTTACTCACGTGAATTTCACATGCACATGAACATGGTCTCAAACGAGCTCAAACTTGAAATTCCCGGATATTAAGATTCGCATGAATCTCACGTGAACTTTTATGAATTGCAACAGCCAAAAACACAAAACACAAAAACAGCCAAATGACCACATGCACTTGATTTGTATAATTATAATTACTAGAAATAATCATCGGCTGGCTTAAAGTATCCATGGAATGATATATATGTTTTATTAGCCTAGAATTGAATTATCTGACACGATTGTCATTTGATAAAGTCATGCTGGTTTAACGTTGCACTGCTTCAAAATCTTTTTTTTTTTTTTAATCAGCCCTAATTTTCTAACTAAAACCGAAGAAACATGACGTATTTGTACACATACATATATATTTTTATTGGTCGTTGGAGGAGTTAAGTAGTTTAAATTCCTGTATACGATGAGGTTCCTGTTTGATAATGACCAGTGTATATAAAACAATTCCCAATAATCCGTCTGTTGGTTTGCCTGACAGAAGTGGAAAAAAGGGAATAAATAATAAGTAACAGGTAAAAAAACATAATACTATTGGTAGCGGTATCGGATTTGACCCGAAAATTATTAATCATTAGTAATACTTATTTTGTTGAAAACAAAAGGGTTTGGAATGGTATAATTTTTTGATCAACACCATTGTATCATATTAATTATGTATAGCTTGAATTATTTGATTAGTCCGTTATAACGTCGTGTGGGCTATCAAATAGAACTACTTTTGTTTTATAAGAAAAGAAAATGTTGAATTGACCATAAAAAAAAAAGAACACAGAACAAAAACACTACACAAATCAATGTTATAGATATAGCAAGATGTGGTTTAATGATACAGCTCTCCATCCAGGGGTCGAAATTGGCGCTGGTCCGGTGGTCCTAGACCAGTAAAATTTGTGTCGGACCAGTAGATTTTGTCAGCTGGTGGTCCGGCGGACCAGTAGAAATTTTTCATTAAAATCAATGATTGCATCTCTATCTCCATAATCTCGGTTTGTTTACAAAAATAAACCTGAGAAATTATTTTTAGAGTATGGGGGGTGCTATTTTTGGAATGAAGAAGAGGAAAACAACTGAGGAAAATAAATCTAAACATCTGTCATATCTTTTAGTGGTTAAAAAAATGACTGTCATTTTTGCAGTACCAGTAAATTTTGAGCCGGACCAGAAGATCTAAAGTCATCTGGTCCGGCTGGCTAGTACACTAAAAAGCTTAAATTCGACTCCATCCAAATAACAATTTATAAAAAGTAAACCATTATAGGTCACGGTCACGGTACGGCCTCCAACACGGAGCCTCGGCTCACACGAAACAGCAATTTATTAAGGGCCCCATACATTAGTAATGTAAAACCATTCAAACGGGAAAACCAACGGTTTAATATATAATCAAACGAGAAACGAGAAACACGTATGGACTACACATACAGACGACAACTACTATACATCAGATTCCTGACTAAGGACAGGTGCAAACATTTGCAGCGGTATAAACGTTTAAATGGTTCCAAAACTTTTCCCTTTTCTTAAACAATAGTTTACCATAACAACATAGAAAAACACATTGTAAAATATCAATTGGAAGGCTTAAATCAATCAAAGAACGCAATATAACACACAATGAACGAATAAATTTGATCTTCGATACCTGAATACTAATTCGTTGTTAATAAAATGTATCAGGGATAAATAATTAAGGTTAAAAGTAAATAAACAGATTTAAACAAAGTTAAAGTAAGATAACGCTGTGAAATATTAATCAATTTATATGGTACTTTTGTTGTCCTTTGTCTTATTCAATTGTGATAACCGATTTTTATCTAATTCAGTTGTGATAATCGTTACTATAATTGTTGTCTGCTCTATGGTCGAGTTGTTGTTGCTTTGACACATTCCCCATTTCCTTTCTCAATTTGAATATTTAAATACATTGGTTAGCATATAATATATACCTTCAGTCATCTTTCTCCTTAAAATTACAACAACAAAACCGACTAATGCTGCTGTAACGACTGATCCAAGAATAATAATAGCACTGGAAACAATTAAAAATATTGATATAACAAACATGTAAAAATAAACAACTATTGAGACTTTAAACTTATTAACCCAGTTTTTTAAAGTGAAAATTAACTGATTCAAACGGGATTAAAACATGGGATTTCAAAATCTAAATGATAAGCCTTTCTGACATGGCGTATCTAAAATAACCAATTTCTATATAAAAAAATGACTGAGCATGCACTGAACGAAAAAACCAAACCTATGGCACAATGTAAATATGAAATCAATAACATAAAAGGTGATATGTTAAACAATTTTAGAAAGGCAACAATAACCTAGGACAAAATGCTGCCAAATGAAATAACGTACACAGGTTAATACAATGAATACAAAAAAATAAATACAAATAGTTTTGTTGTAAGGTATACAGTCATGTTGTATGGAAACATTTATTTTACAGATTATACAATTTTGTTCTTTATAGTTCGAGCAGTCAAAATGTATAGTCATTCCAAACACACAAAGCTGGTATATAATTTAAATAGTGTACTTATATATAACACTAAATAAGTAGATATTAAACAACAAAAAAGCATTACAAATTGTACCAAATGAAAGTAGGATTTGAAAGTATTTGCATTTACTGCAAGTTAAGTCGAAGCCAAATTCAATTAATTATTACAAATGATGCATCAGAGACTGAAATCAACAAGATTACATCCCAGAGATTTGGAATTGTAACGCTATGAGCAGTCAATGAAGACATGACCTTTGCCATGTAAAAAAAGGATCGACAGGCAGAAGGATAGTTAGAAGTTAACTTTTTAAGTGTAAAAAAACTGTCAACGCCATGGCTACAAAACGACAAACAGAAATACAATAGAACACAAGACACAACATCACAACCACAAATTACGCAACACAAACCCCACCAAAAATTAGGAATGATAGCAAGTGCGCCGGAAGAGTAAGCAAATCCTGCTCCATTGGAGACTCTCGTCGTGTTGCTCACTTTATTACAAACCCGGTAAAAGAAGAGGGGCAAAATATACCAGAGGAATAGTCAAACTCATAAATCGAAAACAATCTGACAACGCCATAACTAAAATAGAAAAAGACAAAGAGACACATATTAATACATAATAAACAACATATAAAACTAAAGACCGAGCAACACGAACCCAATCAAAAACTGGGGTTGATCTGAGGCGCCGGAAGGGTTGCAGATCCAGCGTCACATATGGCACCCGTCGTGTTGCTCATGTTATTACAAACCCGGTAAATAGTCTAATTTGGTATATCCAATTCGTGAAAAGGGAAGAACATTAAACATGTTAAAGTAAAGACATACGGAACATATCTGATATTATCTGTGAAACGGATATTTCATAGCTATTAACCAACTCGTAATGGCGTCTGTCAAATTTCTATGTATTATTTCAACTTCAACATTTTGAACTTTTGAATTAATAGCTTCCTTGCGAACAGCAATTCTCTATCAATGACATCATGATAAGAAATACAATTCTTGGAATATCGATTTTGTCATAAAGTTTTGTTTCCAACCGACCCTCATTGTCATTTATAGATGTAAGTCAAGATATGAGGCAGACTAAACTATATCTGTAATATACTTTATCTCTAGTTCGATCGGATATATTCGTTCAATAAAGTTACCGAATTTTGTATTATTAAGTAAGAGAACATCATATATATAGCCGAACGTAAAAGTAAAAGGATATTGATAACTTCTTATCTTTCTTTCTCAAAAGTTCCTATATGACGTCAGCCTCATAAAAATAATGACACAAGTCGGCAAGAAGAGGGACACAATTGGTTTACATTGGAATTCCGATTGTTTGTTGAAAAACACGTCCTCATCACGTGACAAATATGTTGTCAATAAATGTCAGTCTCAGATAATATTTCACTTGCATTAAAGTAATTATTTACAAAAGAGGATTTATCCCTCCCTAAGACAAGATACTTGTATCTACGTTCGCTCTTCTGTTTAATGAAACAAAGTAATACCAACTCTTTCAATTTGTCTTTTAGTTTGAGAAGTTATTCGGTGTCGGAATATGTATAGTTGTAACTAAAACTTTTGGACCACTGTCGAAAGAAAACGTCTAGAGTACTGCAGTAGAAATTGAAATAACGTCATACAGATTATGATTATTTCGGAACTAGTATGCAGGTCAAAACGAAAGTTTTAATCTGCCAAACAGTGTCTATAATTGTTCCAGTGATTTCCAAACTGCACAACTATAACATTTCTTTGTAGTCATCTTGTTGTGCTAACAATCCGTTCCCTTTTCACGAATGTGTCTTACCGACATTGAACTATTTACTGGGTTTATAACAAGATGAGCAACACGACGGGTGCCACATGATCTCCTCGACGTTCCGGAGCACCTGAGATCACCCCGTATTTTTATAGGGGTTCTTGTTGCTTAGTTTTTAATTTTCCTTGTTGTGTCGAGTCTAATTTGTATTGTCTTTTTCACTTTTAGAGTTCTCATTTTTTTTTTGGTTCATGAGTTTGAATGTCTCTCTGGTATCTTGTACACTGTACCCCTATATTAAAAAGCCACATGAAACAAATTAGATCACGGTAATCATTTATAATAATTAAAATTTCATAACACTAGGAAAAAGCTGTGATAAGGTATTAATTTGATCAAAGAAAAAAAAAAACGCAATTAAGATTTGTATTTCAAATCCACTACAAAACATCCTTAGAAAATGTAACTGCATCTGTTAAATTTGAGATATTGTTTTCATCTGTTACTGAAAGCCTGAGTTGTGTCTGTAGATGCATTTTGGCTGTCCTCATGGAAAAAAGTGTTGTTGTGCCAGAGTTCTCAATGCTTAATAAATAGTTAAAACAAATATGTTTTACTTACATTTCACTATTGGAAAATCCTTTATTGTCTGACGTTTCGGTGGTATACAATGCTGAAATCAATTAAAATAGGAAAAATCGTCATTTAAAAATTTCTTTCTCATATAGAAATTCAATAATCAGTCTGGTACCGTCTCGCTCACATAAATTCTTCTGTTTATTATAAATTCAATAAGCATGTCGCGTGGTAAACATTGTTTTTGTTGTTTTTTTTCATTTAAGAGACACATGCCGCTGATGAAAACATATCACATCATTTGTTTCGAAGACATAAATACAACTTTACCCGAGGAAGCTCCACAAAATCTAAAAGATAATTCATAATTTATTGATCGATGTAAACCTTAAAAAACTCAGATATAGTGTGCTTCTTATTGACCATATTCAGACATTTGACTCAAAAGCTGTGCATTAGTGTTAGAAACAATTTTTAACCGATGTTAGAGACCTGATTGGTTAAATCCATTCTGACAAAGCGTCAATTTTAATTTTAATTCCAGTTACGCATACATGTACCTATGGTTCCTATTTAACTTTTTTACTTCTGGCCAGACTATTTTAGTCATTTGTATCAAATTAACACAACATTCAAACAAAAATTACATAATATATTGCATCAGACATATACTCACTGATTCATGCACTCAACAAGGTAAGTTTATTTAGTTGATGGATAATGCACTTGTTTTGATACGAAAAAAATATCAACTCTTTTTTAGAGAATGATGAATTGGATTGTTAACAGAATCTGAGAAAATAAGTTTACGACATCATTATTTTTATATGCTACTTTTTATTTTTAAATGGTTTTAACGTTTAACGATATTTTCTTTTAGTTTATAATAACACTGTCTAATAATTAGTTCTTTCCACTTTTCCGTGGAAAGACCTATTGCTTTACTTTTGAGTGTTTTTTTTCTTTTCTCTCGCCAAATTTTGTTCTAGCGCAGTATTGTGGTTTCGCAAGATGTCGCTTAGAATGTTCGCCTATGCTATTGAACAGTTATTGTGGCTTTGAAACTGACCCAGTTAAATCGTACACTTTGTGTTGTAAGATTTATCTTCCCAAACTCTGTTTTCCTTGTGTCCAGTACTCCTTTGCAACCGTAAAAGTTAACGATAGATGTAAATTACCCAAATTGCTTGCTATATCTTCAAGATGTTGAGTCGGTTGGCATCTAAGTTCTTCGGAGTCGAAAGATGAGAGTCATTTCCCCTTATGCATTTGATATAAGTGGTATGCATATGAACTCATAAACCGTAAGATGTATAAACCTAGAATGGCTTTATTAAAGGTCCTTGGGTCCCAACTTAGAAAATTGGTTGAAGGTCAATAGTCGAGGTCATGTTCTTAATTTTGACATTCACTTCAAGCTGCTTTTAATCAGAAAAATGTAAAGGATAATTGAAAAAAATGTGATCAAAATGTAAGTCACGACATGAGTTAACTCGGGAGTATTTGTCAAAATGATACGCGTAATATTTTGGTGGTTTTCATGCCACTGAAATGGAAAAATTAACAAGTTAACTTTTTATACTTTAAAATTGTACAGTTCTCATGATGCGTACATTCAATTTATCTTCAATTTATCTTTGTGACGTTTTGTTACAGTACTATTTCATCAGCATTATTTTTGTGTGCAAACAATGAATGTAAATCAGTGGTCAGCGATTTGACAATAATGTACCTGCAAAATGAATCGAGAAAATTTATTTCCGTTAGAAGTATAAATCATGTGCAGTCCAATCCAGATTGAGGAATTAAATTATAATGCAATTTTTTTCATTGGCTAAAAGTTACCGTCAAATCCATAGTTGACCAGGCGCAACTAAGGAGGGACCCGCCATTTTGAATTGATGGATCAACAAATGTTCGTTTTCTACAATTTTATCGGGACAAAAACTACCTCGAATTCGCCGCTTTAATGTTATGTTATCCAAATTTGAATCGTAGAGGTTGTAAACTTAAATATTATCCTTAGAATATAAGTTCCAAAGGGACAATATATTAAGTAAAAACTATCCCTACAGATGAAATATTAGTAAATAATGAATATTTTTTACCTTTAAAAATTGTCCCACTCTAAAAAAGATTATCCGCTACGAAGGATAAAATCAATGTAGATATAATATCCTAAGGATAAAAGTGAGTACGGGCACTATACTCAATTCCCTTTTGGCGAAGTCCTAGTTGCTCGGCCCCATGTGTTTGATTAACTGAACCACCCACCTACATATCTACCAATCAACCAACCATAATATGAATGTTTCGGTCCCATGTGTTTGATAAGGTTCCAAAATCTCATTTGTATAATGAATGGATGGATGTTTTGTTTCAAGTGACCCTATCTGACGTGTGTAACTAGTCTATCCATCCATCCATCTATCCATTCATCAATCCATCCTTCCATTCATCCATCCATCCATCCATCCATCCATCCATCAATCATGTTTCGGAGGGACAGACCACTTTTATGTGGAAAGACCTATTGTATGTTCTGATCATTAGGTCTTTCCACTATTCTGAAGAAAGACCTATTACGAGATAACTGTATTGTATTTTAAGCTCCGACGGCATTAATTGGGATTTGATGGTCGCAAATTAAGTTTACTGGCGACGCGTAAATTGTAAACATCTAAATCAAACTGGATTCTATCTCCAAATATTTCATTTTATTTACAACAAATAATTCAAATTGTTTCAAGTTTGCAGGTGTCGGTGTTTATCATTTTACAGTCATGCAAATTAGTAATTACAACTGGTTATGAATGGCTTTTTATGTTTCTCCTTACATTTACATCTGTTCTTTTCTCTTAAATGTTTTTTGTTGAAATTGATTTCCAAGTACTTCTATAAAATACTATTGTTGCATAGTGTGCTAGTGACCTAATACTGAATATATTGAGTTTAGTGACCCCATATATACTGTATTACGTCACTAGCACACTATGGAACGAATTTATCTTCCCGACTATCTTAACATGTGATTTTAGACTAGTGACCTATCAAAATGAGCAAGTCTTCAATACTGTTAGTATTAAGAAACTACTTCCATTGATCCTAAAAAAACCAGATGCCAACAATAACAACGTTTTATATAGATTAGACCGTTGGTTTCCCCATTTGAATGGTTTTACTCTAGTAGTTTTGGGGCCTCTTTATAGCTTTTTGTTCGGTGTGAGCCAAGACTCCGTGTTGAAGGCAAGTATATATACATTGACCTATAATAGTGCGGAATGTAAAAGTACGCAGTCACGTTCGGGCATAATATAGACGTTGTTTAAGTTAACCGCGTCGCACAGAGTAAATGCCATGCAATCAATCAATCAATCTATCAATCAACCAACAAACGCCACAAACCGACCAACTAATCACTCACGCAGTTGTGATCATCTTTTGTTTTTAGAATGTTCTTACAGTCTAAGTCCAATGTGTTTTTTTTTTGGAAAACCAGCCAACCAACCATACAATCAATTAACCGACCAATAAACCCATTCATCAATCAATCAATTACATTTAAGAGGGGAAAGACCGCCGCTAACAATTGTATACAAAACAATTGATATTGTTTTTATTATCATTTTTTTTTCTTCCGCTAAATTTTGTTCTTGCGTTAATTTTTTGATATTTCTTATATAGAATCATACAGTTTATGTGCTTGTAAACCTTGACCATCCTAAACCAACATGGGTTTCTCCGTATTCACTGTTTATCATGTGACTACATCTCCTTCGTAACAAAATAAGATATCAACAAAATTCTTTTTCTAAATGGTTTGTTACATCCTCAGGAATGTTTGGGTAATTTGGATGAAATATAACTTAGTGCCCCTGAAATATCTTTTTATCAGATTAATGGATAATTACTTTAACCTTGTTCATTATAAAGCCATAAGACCTTTAACAAAAGATTGGGTGACCTAAAACCTTAAAAAAAATCGGAAGTGGCCTAGATTTAATGCACATCATACATACGTATAATGCTTTTTTTCTCTCTAGCCTAGCAGAATTGTTTATGTGCAAAAAGTCCTTTTGTAAAATCATTTTATAAGTCATCTTCGTGTATGAATGAGAAGATCTTTGTTCAGTTATAAAAAAAAAAAAAAATTTGGCAAAACATGCAGGTTTCTTCGATCCAAAACGATGTAGTCTACATTTGGTGGCAAACATGTAAGAACTACCAGTGACATTCACACAATTTATTTTCATTGTTTAAAAATCCAAACCAACTTCAAGTAAAAGACACGTATACCGATTTTATGTGATTGAGAATAACTACGTGAATTGTTGTACGTACTTTATTATTTAACAAATTATAAGGTTTAAAAATATCTATAGTTATATGTAAGTTTCATAACGAGTACGAATATAGGATATTGTTTGATATCAAATCGAATTATCTAATTTCAATATCAAAAAAATATATATGTCGAGAGTTGATAGCAATTGATCTTTGATTATCAATATTTTTTTTCAATAGTTTTCAAACATATTTCTATTTTTGGTTAAAAGCTCATATTGTTTGCAAATTTAAAAAAAATGAAAAAAATTGTGTTCTAGTAACTAGTGTTTTGCCCATTAGTATGACACTTTTTGTACAATTCAGAATGTAATACCATTTGACAAAACATTACCAGGTAATATATGTGAGTGTTTAGTTAATGATTATGAAATGAATGATGTTTGTCCGTTGGTATGGATGACATAAGCATCGTTTTAACCTTCGAAACCTTACGAGTTGCTAATGGAAATTGTCTCATAAAATTAACGCATGTTCCGTACACTTTATCAATATCGTGTTAACTCCCTGCAATGTGATATTAGAAGTATGTCATCCTGCGAAAGGTAGATAACAAATGACAATCATAAGATAAAATTGAGAATAGAAATGGGGAATGTGTCAAAGAGACAACGATCCGACCAAACGACGAAGAGACAGTTAAAACCACAAATGGGTCTACAACACACCGAGAAGATCCCGCACCACGAAGTGGGCGTCAGCCGGTACCTACACAACAATTTGTACTAGTGCAGAGATATAGATATCATACTAAATTAACGAAATTTAAAAACATACAAGACAAACAAAGACTCGAGACTCCTGATTTGTGATAGAAGACGGGTTATGAAAATATATAACTAACATAGAAGAGCAACAAATTAGACCAGATAAAATTAAATAGTATAGATAGAACTATAATTATAAAGTAGAACTGTGCAAAACAAATGTGATAGAACAGGACTGCAAGAATATATTTTAGGCCAAACCTGTTCAAAACGTTCTGATTTTGTTTATATAGATTAGACCGTTGGTTTTCCCGTTTGAATGGTTTTACACTAGTAATTTTGGGGCCCTTTATAGCTTGTTGTTCGGTGTGAGCCAAGGCTCCGTGTTGAAGGCCGTACTTTAACCTATAATGGTTTACTTTTTAAATTGTTATTTGTATGGAGAGTTGTCTCATTGGCACTCACACCACATCTTCCTATATCTATGATGTATTTTAGGAAAATGTGTGTAAATTGCAGGGATATTACAATTGTTTTTGACTTGTTCCGTTCATTTATAACGATTGTTGTTGTCCGTTTTTATGGACTTCCGTTGTTGAATTTACCTCGGGAATGGGTAGTTTTGATTATTTTTTTTTATGTCAGCAATCGTTCTAATGTTTTCATATGATTAAGAATAGATATTCCGATAAATATATTTTTACTTACGTTCGCTGCATTTGACTTGGTAAGCTACATCTAAACTACTGAATGCATTTTTTCCAATTACACATGATGTAGTTATATTTCCACATTCATCAGTTTGATAATTTAAATTAAAAATCATTGAGTATAAACTAGATTCGTTAGAATACATTGTCGTAGAAAAATTTGTTATGTCTTTGGCCTGAAAAGAAATATCGAAGCTAATGATTACCGCATGTTAACATCAATTGCTTCTATGTTGCATGATTAACTCACTGTATTTGTTTAATAAAAAGTGAAAACAATGATATTTGAAAGTCAATTCACTTGCTTGACAGAGCATTAGCTGTTGTTCCCTGTTTAAGTATAAAAGGCATATATACAGTAATTGTTGTATTTAATGTCAATACTTAATTTCAACCTAAGACTAGTATATAATGTAAAGCATTAGTTTGACCACCGTGTGGAAGTTGTCAGGATTTTAATGTTTGTAAAATATCCGACAAATGACAAGATGTTGACCAAGACATAGTTAGTCCCTCACCTTTACTGTCCAAATTTTAACTTTTGAAAGTTACAATATATAAACTATTTTACATTATTGAATAAAATTAAAGTATCATCAAATGTTGTTAGCAGACAAAACATTTACAAAGTGTACTTCAACAACATATTCTCTTATCTACAAGCAAGTTTATCTTAATTGTATTCATGCATGTGGTGTGCAAATCATATGTGTATAGTGTTCTGGACGTTTCCTTAATTGCCGATGCATCTAAAACTACCAAAACGGTTGACAACAGCACACAAAACAGAACATGTAGACGGTATTATGGTTCCGATAATTGGAAAATATGCGTCCAATATCACGTTATTATTATATCCTTTAAGTTAATTTTCCGCTATACATATGATGTTCTCTCATTAAATGAAAAAAACATCTGATGATTATGTTTACAATCTATCAAATTAATCTTGAGATAAACGATACAATAGATACAGTTTAGTCTGCCTCATATTTTACTTCCAACTAGAAATCAGCCAATGAGGGTAGGAAACAAAACTTTACGAAAAAAAGGTGATTTTAGATGAGATTCCAGTTTTATGAAGCAACACTGTATCAGCGCATGCATATGAAGTATATATCGCATACTTGATACGATATTCGTAGACCTGTATTTCCAATCATGATTTACTTGACAAAGGGTTGCTGCCGACAAGGAAGATATTAAACCAATAGTTCCAAATGGTATAGCTAAATATTTTCAGACGCCATCACAAGTGGGTTGACCGTTATAAAATATCCGTTTTAAAGTTAATAACAAAAATATTCCTATTGTCGTTACTATAACCCCTTATTGTATATCTAAATGTGTGACATTGGCATGATCAACTGATGTACGTCAAACGCGAAATTCTACGTCAAATTTTATTTTAAGTCAAAATTACAATTTCAGCAAAATAATTTATTTTTGAAATATATTTGCATTAAGATTTCTTGAAAAGTCATAATATGACAATTATGTTCATTTCTATATTATATTATATTGACAGAAAAATATACAATATAGGGTAACAATAATATAGGCAAAGCAACCACTCCTCTCGACATAAAAGACATATATGTAAAAATCAAATATTTTTTAATATTTTTGGGAGTTGGATTTAAAAACACCTATAACTTTCCAAAAAATCACCATCTCAATGCCAGTTACTCTCCTTCCCTTATGAAAAGAATTAATAGTTTACGTCAGATTTTATGTTAACCTAACCATGTGCCAGTCATAGCAAGGATTCGGTCCCAGTACTTTAAATCTTTCAATTCTTTATGGGTAGAATTTTCATAGCTAAAAACAATCGTTAAATTTAAAAAAAAAAAGGATGCATACGGTTGTTAAATTTGATATTGCATTTTGTACTTCTTTGTTACATATTTGTTTGTTTTAAAAATGTAAGGTTATATCACAATGTTGACTGCTGTACCCCGAATTTTGACATGTCTGTTTACGCATCATTGTCAATGTAATAGAATGTTATGCGACTGTCATAAAAGTGAGAGGATAAGCTAGCTTTAAAACCAGGTTCCGTCCACCATTTTTTCATACCGGTACCAAGTCATGATTAACTTCATCTTAAAAGTTATTTTACTCTTCTTTAAACTTTATTTATTTAATTCCAAAAACATTATAAATACGTACACAGTATGAAGACGTGATCATAATTTTCTCCTTGTGTACAAAAGTTACAAAAAAACTACTGTTAACAATATTTTAAGATATACGGTTTTAATGATTATTTAAACATTTTAAGATTATTTTCTATTAAATAAGTAATAATTGTGTTGGTAGAGTAATTATTGTATGATACAATGTTATCGTGATTTAAAGATTGATTGATATCTGTTTGATTTCCTAACATTGCATTTCACTAACATGAACATACAACCTGCCTGATTTTTTTTAAATGTAACCCTACCAAGTGTTTAAACGGATGAAGTTTAAAGACAACAACTACAAAATACTTATAAATAAATAAATGAAATACCAATTTGATGATAAAGCTTACAATTTTAACAATTTACCTGAAATTCAGCTACACATGTAGGCGGTGGATAAACAGATGATAACTCTAAAACAATATTATTTATCCCGTCTTTTAAAGTAAAGTTTCTTGATATGTCTTCTTTTCGCGGTAGTGCTATGAAAAAGGAATGTTGAGATAAGAATTTAAATATAACTGTATTGCAGTTGAAGCTTTGTGGACGTCCATCGCTAGTTTTACTGTCGAAAATTAAGTTTACTGGGCAACATAAAATTTGCTTTAAACAACAATTCCAAAAAAAGCAGTTATTTATAATGGCATCTAAATTAGGTAAATGTATATGTATTTTGTGTTGTTGCAGTGTTTCTGTTATTCATTCGGTTTTCTCTTATAGTTGATGTCATTCCCTCGGTTTTGGTTTGTGACCCGACTTTGATGATGCTTAACTGATTTAAGACCATTGAACAACAGTAAACTTCTACTATTTATTCGGCTTTATACCGGACGTTTTCTAGCTAATTGTCTGCTTCAAATTCTAATAAAATTGATAAAAATAAAAGTTTGCTAGGTGCAAAATGTAAATATGTTTGCTTATTATTAGAAAAATTATATGTCAATACATTCAGGAAATCAAATTGTCGATAAAAGGAATACTTGTTTTTTCTGAAACTGACTTCATCGGGGTCGCTCGAAATTGTTGCTTATAAAGTTAGTATACAAAATGCCATTATTATATATGTATTAGCTAAACTCTAATACAATTGTAATACAATGCTTATTTGAGAAATGGTGGTTTTTTTTCGAAATAGAGATAGTATTCAGCAGTTTAACTACACAATGATGCTAATAGAATTGATAATAGAAATGCGGAATGTGTCAAAGAGACAAGCCGATAATAAACCAGAAAAATCCGAAAGCAACTAAAGGGTCTTCAACACAGCAAGAAAATCCCGCATCCTAATCCGGTTTCTAACTTGTTCCCACAATAAAAATGTGTTCTATTTCAGTGAAGATGGACATCATACTAAACTCCAAAACATATAATACTCTAAAATTAAAAAGCACACATGACAAACAAAAGCCAAAGTCTCCTAACAGGCAAAAACAAGTTTCGTGAGCCCTCAATATTCCCCCTTTACTTCTAGCTTATGTAGAAAAATAAACATATGTGACATAGCTTTAAAAAACAATTATTGTTTGATATATGTATTTGTTTGTTTTATTTCCGTAAATTATATAATAGATGCACATACTGATGTCCATGTTCGTCACGCAGACTGCAAATTTAAATAAATTGGAACTGGACATATTTTAGGGGTTCTTAATTGGTTAAACCACAGTTTGATATATTATAGTATGAAGCGACAGTTGTGACTGTTCTAAAGATTGTGCACTCACCTACAAATGTGTCCTCGTTTAGAGGAAGAATTCCTGCAGCTGATGAGAATCCCGATTCACACTTGTAAACCATGTTTAAGTCGTCCAAGGCGATATTTTTTATTATAAGTGTGTACACCATTGAACTCATGTTGTATTTTGTAGATAATTCATATTTTGTTGAATTACTTGAAGCTATATTCAAACCAATAAGTTTCCCGTCTTTTGTCCAGGCCATGTGACCTGGTATGTCATTCTCATCCGGAATCATGCACACAATAGAAGCATTTCCTCTTAGAAATACAGGTGTCTCCAGTTTCCACTCAACTTCAAAAAGAATAAACAATTTTAATATATGATTTGAATTTAACATCTTTTTCTTCAGTGTGGGGTTATAAAGACTTTAATTGTGTCGACAGTGTTCCACAAATGGCCGAAAAAAACCTTTTAGGAGTTCACAAGCTTGCTCCATATGTAGTGTAATATGGTTAGATACTGGAACAGATTGATGTATATGGATAACAGTAGACGTTGGGTTTCCGCTAATATGTTTAACCCCGCCATATTATCTATAAATGTACCTGTCCCAAATCAGAATCCTGTAATTTAGTGGTTGTCGTTTGTTTAGGTGTTACATATTTGTTTTTTATGTATTGTTTGTACATGAATTAGACCGTTAGTTTTCTCTTTTGGGTTGTTTTACTTTGTCAAAAAGGAGCCTTTTAATAGCTGATTATGCGGTATAGGCTTTCCTCATTTTAGGAGTATATATTGCGTGTCTTTGTCCTTTTAATGTGGTTACAATATATCACAATATTACAAACTCTTAATCTTATACATCTTAACATGCAACAAACGTTACTATTAAAGATAGATCATCGACACTTGATAATTTTTATAACTGTACCAGCCACACAGTACGATCGTTTTTAAAAAAATAACAATACAAGAAGGGATATACACAAAACATATTAGATAACATGAGGCTGCATAAAATTATATTTTGACATGAAAGAAGGTATTACAAAAATAAACACACATTTAATAGTGTTTGCAGCCACTTGTTATCTAATATGCATTGTGTATATATGCCTTGCTGTGTTGCTTTGTTACATATATCTTTGTTTTCATAGTGATTAAGATAATAACTCAATGGTTGATTGTGGTACCCCAACATTGATAATGTTTTATCTATGATGTCTGTTTCTTTTGTTCAAACATTGTTGTCAATTTAAATGAATTGTATGCAACTGTTATTCAAATGAGAGGTTTAGCTAGTTATAAATCCAGGTTTAAGAAAATGCATTTCCCAAATTAGGAGTATGGCAGTTGTTATCCATTTGTTAGATGTGTTTGATCTTTTGAATTTACCATATAATTGAGGACTTTTCGTTTTAAATTTCCTCGACGTTCGGTGTTTTTGTTATTTTTTTTTCATAATATATAAAGAGGTGCATTCATTTATCTAAATTATTCTTTTTGATACAGTGTTATACCGAACGCTTAATATCTTTGGAAAATAGCAAGCAGATGGTTATGATGAAAATGTCCTTCTATATTGAAGCACGGAATTATTAGATATATCTATAAAATAATTCTATAAACGTTGATGCTGTTTCATGATACTTGGTATTCTCGTTCAAGTTTTTTAAAACTAAACCAACACTCACTTGTTCGGTCACTTCCACTGACAAAATTCAAAGCACATAAACAACTGATCGTGCAAAAAAGTGTGCTAAAAAAAATGTCATAGTATACTTGAATTATATAACATATTTAAATGAATGCACATCCTTACAGTATACAATATATTAACAGATATGGCAAAGGTGTTCAGAATGTTATTTCATATAAATGAAAATCAATATCAAAACCAGCACACTGTTATTCATTATTATTCGTTGGATACCAATATAAGTTGAACATATAAGTAACGGTAAACCATGAATTGAAACATTCAGCCAAGCCCAAATATCCAATGGATTGTCTGCAGACATGTACCAACGAAATTAAATGAATCCACAGTTGAAATGGCTATTGCGGTTCCTCAGATGCAAAACAAGGAAAACAAATAATTGTGGTCTGTATCAAGTAAAAATATACTAGTAATTATACTTTATGTTGAATGATAATGTATTTCTGTATAAAAATAAACAAACTACTTCTCATGATTTCAATTGATTATTTTATTCAATTGTCAAAAAAAGTTTGCCATCTTAAATAAGTTCCTGCAAGTATGCCATATATGCAAATTACTAAGAACGTATGAAAATACTATAATATCATAACCGACAAAGATTTCCTTCTTTATATATTTTATTTAACCAGACAACATACAACTTAGTCATTAAAACATATCATACCTACCATCTTGTTTGTCCAGTTGACAGATTTCGATAGCGTGCAAATGTTAATTGTGTTTTGAAAACAGACAAGTGATTTTTAAAACGATTTTCAATAAAGATTGGTTTACACAAATTATAACTTCAGTGACGCAAAAGGCTTAACAAAAGACTAAGCTATAGGTAATCATAAAAGAGAAACAACATAAGTTTACTGAAGTTCAAATTTCATAAATTCATTAGTAGGTAAATACTAAAAAGGTAAAATTGAATCAAATCCTATAAAACCGATATCGAGTATAACGACAGTGGGAATATCTACTGCTTTACATGCACTATGCACCTTGTAAATCCCCTATGTGATTTTAATATAATTTACACACTGTTTGCCTTGATATTATGTTTTAATGGTTTAATGAAATAAAACTTGTAATTCAACTGTTAATTACACCAAATTAATAATTTAAGATATTCAAATTGGTTTACAGTTTTCTCATTGGCAATCATACCACATCTTTTTTTTATATTATGGACAATAATAACTGGCTATTCTGTGTCGGTTTTACTCAGTGTTAAAGGCTGTACAGTGACGTATGGATTCACATTAACAATCATATCACACCTTCGTATTTGCAATCACATTTAAGACTACAAGCAATTACAGACATTTCTTCCCACTAGCATTGTAGCTTAAACATGTCTTAGTTAATTTTCAAGATATGTAATTTTCTGTTAATATCTCATAATCGGTCTCTTTCTCATAATTTAATGGTCATGGTAATAAAATTATGCAAGATCCAGAGATGATTGTCACGATTTTTCCATCTTGCCATTGGCCTTTACTTGCAAAATATTGTTGTTGACAAATATACTGTTCCAGCTCTCCAATTGAATCACATAAACGTAGTGATTTGAAAATTCAAGTCTATAATTATTCAATTATAAGCTGGGCATATTTGATCAGTTTTTTTTATCATTTTTTGAACGAATGTACTAGTCCGAAATAGTCCCTTACTCGATATGTTTGGCAAATACTTTAAAAATTGTGCTGCATACTAGTCTTTCATTGTAAAATTGAGAATGGAAATGGGGAATGTGCCAAAGAGACAACAACCCGACCATAGAAAAAAACAACAGCAGAAGGTCACCAACAGGTCTTCAATGTAGCGAGAAATTCCCGCACCCGGAGGCGTCCTTCAGCTGGCCCCTAAACAAAAAATATATACTAGTTCAGTGATAATGAACGCCATACTAATTTCCAAATTGTACACAAGAAACTAAAATTAAAATAATACAAGACTAACAAAGGCCAGAGGCTCCTGACTCGGGACAGGCGCAAAAATGCGGCGGGGTTAAACATGTTTGTGAGATTGTGGTTGTTTTTCAAATATTTGTTTTCATAAGCATGTTTATCGAGTGTTTTATTTCCAAATCGTTAAATTTTATAATCTATTGGAAAGTTTGAAAGGACTTTTTATTTTTGTCTAGGTTATTATTATGTCATACACAGACAAGTTTGCTGCTCGTTGACAAATTTATAGACTACTTTGTGTGAGCTGCAACTTCTCTTAAACTTCAAAATAGTTTACAGTTGTGTTGTTTGTCATGTATTTATTAGAATACAGTTGTCAATGTCTAATGTTCTTTACAGTTACTACCATTCATGAACAAAATTACTATAGGACACAAATGTAAACATTCACAAGTCGGCACTACAAAAGTCAAAAATTCTGAAAAGACCAGTTTTTGTCTGAATTTGCATGAATTTTTACTCGACATTCTTTATTTATAGGAATAATTTTTAAAAATTCTTGACATAGTATTGATTTGTCTAATAAGGTTCTTGATTTTTCTTGACAAGTGTCTTGACAGTATGAATATTGTCTTAAAATTTCTCGACACTTCCTGTATCATCTGATAAGAGTCTGTATTAGTCTCGACCAATTCTTGACTGTCTTGAATTTGTCTCGATCTGTCTTGACATATTCTTGACATTCTTAATAATGTCTGAATGTGTCTTGACGTATTCTTGACATTCTAAATAATGTCTGAATATGTCTCGACACATTCTTGACAGTCTTAAATATGTCTTTACACTATCTCAACAGTATAAATTTCGCCTGAAATGTGTCTGGAGTTATTCTGCACCTGTTTATGACATTCTATTACATTTATATACTCCTTTTTATTATGGCTAAACTAAACTTTGCAGAATCAAGGATTAATTTGGTATAGTGAGATACCCTTTTTGTGCACCTAAGTTGGAATACCCTGAATAATACCCCATGTAGTTTAATTTTGATTTATTTTTTATTAAATGTTCTATAATTAATTGTTTTCACTTGGAAGTAACTGACAAACAGCATTTAGATTTTTGCCATTTTGAAAAACTGCCAGTCAAATTTGTTTTACTAAAATAGGTGTCTAGAATGCAGTTTTAAAATGTGACCAGAAAAGGGGGGGGGGGGGGGGGGGGGGGGGGGGCTTTCGTGTAGATCAAAGAATTTGTTCTCATCTTGATTTAAAAACCTTATTCATGTTTTAGAACAACCAATTGACATTTTTTTATACAAATTGTGAGTGTTGAATTTTATAATTTTTTATCAAACAAATTTTGTGATAACTCCTTCCTTAAAAGAAAAAAACATGTTTAGATCTATATTATGCATGTCTGTTTGAGATCCACTTCATAAGACCAATTTCTATAGAAATCATTGATGGGACCCATTATGAATACTTTTTTTTATCATTCCTGGAGTAGATAATTTTCTTTTAATCTTTGGAATGGTCGACAACTGATAAGTTGTATGGCTGATTACAGGTAAATCAGTAATTTCTTTTTGACAGTGGCGTGTATTCTGGGGTGTGGAACATCCTGTCCATGCATGTGTAATACTTTATATATTTTCCAACAAATGACATTACACAAATGTTTCTTCTATTAAATGAATGATTTGTATATCATCATAATTTGCTATTTATATCAACCACATTTTTGTACAATGAATATTTACCATATTAACCTTGAATATTATGAATGTAGAATGAAATATGTCTACAGTATGATTGGGTTTTTAAAATCATTTAATTAATAAGAGTTTTAGAAATCAAAATTTGTATTTTTTTAAAAACCCGCATTTAAATGGTTTTAAATCAACACACCCACATGTCAATTATTTTATACATTAAATTTCATACCATATATGCATTTGTAAAAATATTTAGATTCCAAATTTCACTTGTCTAACTTTCATTTTTGTTGTAAGAAGTGTAACTGAAAACAACAGTATATTATGTAAAGAGAAATAAAGATTAAAGTTATATGATGAATATTTGTCATGATTTGTAAAACTCAGAACTGTCAAGTAAATTTAAGACACAATTCAAAATGTTCAGAATATGTCAAGCCATACTGAGAAAAAATAAGAATGTCGAGAATATGTCGAGAAATTTCAAGACAGTATTCAAATGTCAAGAATATGTCAAGAAATTTTCAGACTATATTCAGAATGTCAAGAATATGTCGAGTAAATTTCATACAAATTTGATATAAATGAGAATTTGTCAAGAAAAATTAAGACACAAGTCATACTTTTAGAGAATGTCGAGTAAAATTTCATGCAAATCAAGACAAAAACTGGTCTTTTTAGACTTTTTGACTTTCGTAGTCCGGTTTCCTACAATTACCAGCAACATAAGTAGAATAATTGCGAATTATGAATGTTGCATACAACTTATGCTATTCAAATCAAAATAAAAAAGTAAAATTACAAAAATACTGAACCCATTAGTTTGATGTGTTTTATCCTTTGATTTTGCCATTTGATTAGGGACTTTCCGTTTTGAATTTTCCTCGTAGTTGAGTATTTTTGTGGTTGTGTTTTTGAATACCGAATATTACTCGAATGTTCGAATATCTTGAATGTTCTATTTTTTTCTGACTCCTTGTTCGTAGTACCGAATGAGAGAAATATCGAATGACCAAAATAAACTAAATATACTAAATACACTTTAGGAACAAAATACAATTCATCAAGCTCTGTATCGTCTTAAGGTAGATAGGGTGTCTTCCTCCATCTTGGATTTTGAAATACTAGAAAACAAGGTCTAGATCTTTGATGAAGTGTGCAAATTTTTATAGTAGTAGGTAATTCATGTGTAAGAATTTTCATTATAATATAGAAAATGCCATGTTTGATCATATTTATGATTGTATTTTACAAAAATAAGAATTCTTTTGTTTGATTCATTTTTTTCCAACTTTGTCAAATAAGGGGAGGCAACTCAAATGCAAGGGCAGATAATCCAGATAGTGTTACTTTTACAATAGAATGTGTTAGGAATTTACCCATTTTTACATGTAGCAAGAAAACGAGTCCGGTGACCCCATTTTTTCTATTTCTTATCTGAAAGCATAATATTGAAACTATCTTCTCATATTTTATCTCAAAATTCTATGGTGTGGTTTGCGTTTTATGGCGGAAAAATGGGTTTTCCATGCATAATCTATACAAAATCTTGACAATTTTGAACAACCTGTAGCGTGAAAATAAGTCCGGTGACCCATTCTTTTTATTAATGTTTTTAAACAA
The DNA here is from genome assembly GCA_019925275.1 of Mytilus edulis. Classification (NCBI taxonomy): domain Eukaryota; kingdom Metazoa; phylum Mollusca; class Bivalvia; order Mytilida; family Mytilidae; genus Mytilus; species Mytilus edulis. Next base: position 3,117,354 of record CM034360.1, on the reverse strand, counting down.
GCAGGGTATGAACTACATTTTGGCAAATTATTAAAAGATTCTATGGATTATAATTTAGACACCCCATCTACCTTAATATGAAAATCTATTCATAGCACACAGTAAAGACAAAACAAGTATGAAAGCATGTTCAAGTATTTCAAATTTAATTTTAACATTAAACAACACACACACATTATACAAGGAGATGCGTTCGGAGTTATGTTGCAAACTACTGAAATAAAGAAAGGTGCCTATATCTAATGATCAAAACTCAAATGGTTATACGCCATTTAGTTAGGTCATATAGGTTCTATAGTCGATCGGACAATAATGATTATATTGCATGCGCTATATATATAAAACATATACAATACAATATTTTATGTTATTGTGCTGCATTGTATAAAACATACATTGATGGTATTGTGGTTCAGTTTAAAACGATAATCAAGAGCAGAAACAAAGACAATGATACGTTTGACCTTGAACGTTTAATTATACCGATACAAAAACTAATCGAATAATCTCCGAATGTTTTTTTATAGACAGACTAAATAAATGCACTACTGACATTGCAATACATTTAAAGGTATAACTGTTACCAATGGCACTGCATTTAAAAAAAAACATAATGAAATTATTTTTTTATTAAGGAATAACAAAATCTACTGGCACGGTCGTTTTAATATAACTTACAAGAGGGTCAACACTACATTTAACAATGTTGTGCGGGATAAAAAATAAAAATCACAAAAATACTGAATTCAGAGAAAAATCAAATCGGAAAATCCCTAATCACATGGCAAAATCAAAACACATCAAAAACGAATAGACAAAAATTATTATATTCCTGACTAGGTTCAGGCATTTTCAAATGTAGAAAATGTCGGAATAAACCTGGTGTTATAGCGCTAAACATCTCACTTTGTTGACAGTCTCATCACATTCCGTATATTTACAATATAACAGAGACAACGTATTTCGTAAAAAAATATTTCTAATTATAGTTTGCAATTAATAAAAAGTGGAAAGATTGGTAAAAGACAAGGCCCAATTTCTAAATAATATCCGGTTTTAGTTACCTCATAATGTGGAGAGTGTTAATAAGCTACAAATGGTATCCACTGTGCATGAGTATGATCCTCGTGCAGGAATGGTTATAGTCGAAACAAGTTTCAGATTGTATTTCAAATGAGCAGTACCATGAGATCAGAATATGCCTAAATATCTACCAGTTCCTGTCTTCATATATACTATGTTTCTGTGCCAAATATAAAAAAAACTCAGGAATCTTTGAAATAGGTTTAAACATCAGACTAAATATATAAATAAGGATATATGGTATGATTGAAAATCGATCAAATACCACCACATATCAAATGACGTGAATCTTAGCAATCATAGCAACCGTGGTACATTCAATACGCAGATTAAGCAAGCTAAGCCTATCAAAAGAGAAGATCTCATTTTGTGTGTCGCTTCTCTTCCTTCTACAATAAATCAGACATCATGCCTCATCGTCCTAAAGGTATCACGCTAATAAGTATTCCGTTTGGGTTATTTTGGAAGGACAACGAAATTAAAGGTAACCGGATGTTGTGTCCTTCATCTGATGGACATTTAAGACTCATAGACAAAATTTCCGTTTAGGACTGTCTATAATTACACATAATTTGCAAAGGTACTTGATTTGGAGGACGGAATAAGTATTTGTTTTTTTCTGTATACTAGTAATATCAAAATTAATAGTATATTGTATTATGTAACTTTTGAATTTCATCAATGACTTCGATTCCCTTAAGGTCTCATTATAATTGAACAGGAAAGACTAACACATCTAATAAACACTTAAATGCGTACACAGTTATTGTATTGACAATAAGCAAAGAAATACATATTGACACCTTTAATGCATGTGAACAAATAGCTCAATTAACTTGCACCTGTAAATAACATTTAATGAAAAATAACACATCATAAGGTGCGAAGTGTACTACTGTACATGTTCATTACAAAGTCACAATTGTGGGTAGAATAGTAAATCCAAACTATCAAATCAGATATGTTTTTGAATTTTGTCTATCGATTTTCCATACTGCGCCTGCATATCATTCTATAAACGTACTTAATATATAATCGATATTTAAAGTCTCCTGTATAATGAAAATAGTATGTAAGCAAAGCCGTTATTTACGGAATACCGTCTTTCTTCTAGGTCAAGTTATAATCTGATACCTATAAAATTAAACAATCAGTTTTGAAGAGTCACAAAGGACGTTTTCCGAGAATTGTTTATGACATAACACTATTTATTACAACATTATTAGATTTATTATTTATATTTTGAACATAATTTTGTAAAATACAATTATTATAAAACTTCTTTAAAATTATAACTATTTACAAACATTTTTGTATTTATATTTAATTTTTAATACATTATCACTAATATTACATAAACACTTACATTTAACGAATTTTTAACATACACTTTTAAACAAAATATGTTTATGAAACTTTTCTAATATTTTGTAATCCAAATCAAACACATAAGATTTCATTATTAACAAACAATAAGAAACGTCACTGTGCAGACTTTTTTTTAATTCTCGGAAGACATACTGTAAAACGTTGTCTACTACAGAAGCAGGTTTGATTGGTGTATTCGTTGTACCTAACACACATTTATATGTTACGGTTCATACATATACAATACAGGTATCGGTAAAACATGATACTTCAAGTTCATCTATGTATTTGATCTTAAGTGATATGTGGCTTGGGTCACCGGACATATTGAAAGACTCGTGTCGCTTGTTGTTTTTTTAACAAGTCAATATGTAAATAGGAAAAGAGGATTGTGATGTAACACGTTAGCTAGCGACTGTCAAACAATTAAGGCGAAGTGTACGTAATTAAACTACACAATGGATTTTTTTAAATTTCACATATGAATTCTGCTTTGAAAAATTACTCCAGAAAATAAAATAATAAAAAGTGGGTAACCGTTTTCGTTTTTTAGATACGAGTCGTTGAAATTAATAGCATGATACGACAAAAATACAAAAGATATATAGGGAAAAGTATCAAAATTAGCAGATATTTTTATATTATCAACATTTTATATTTTGTTGGTCAACAGAATTTTTTTTTTAAATTGATATACGATTCAAAAACGAAAGACGAATCCCTCGGTGCAAAGAAAGTCCTTAGCAACCGTGCTAGTTTTTATGCTACTCCTTGTTAAAGTTTTTTTTTTTTTTTGGCCGGAACATTAAAATTATTCGGCGACGTCATGGTCTACAGTAACGTCGCCACAACTTCTACGTCGTAACTCTATTATACCGTACAATGTCGTCGCAATGTCGTGCGTGTGTACCACCCATCTTCCTATGTCTATCTACAAATGATCTAGCATGAACTAATTTTAAAGAATATTTCTGTCGCCAAATTACCGCAGATGAAAGAAAGTTACCGCAGATTTTATTCTTTTCTATATAAGAGTGGATTCCCCCACCTTTTTTAATGCTTGCATGGATTGTAAAAAAAATTATGAATCAAATTTCGAGTTTGAATTTGTCCCGGTTAACAGTGTTGTCAGAATGAATTGATTGGTTTTAATATTAGGATCGGGTATACACCTCGTTTTCCATTTTACTTCTACATGTTTGTATTTAAAGAAGTAGACCTATTTTCTGCATATATTCATCTTCGTCATTTCTGCATGGTGTTATTCTGAGGTATTGCACACAATACACTCTACATTATACACCTATTATATTAGTCATGTTTACACTCATGCTCGTAACGCAACTCTGCAAAAATAAATTTAATTTTACAAAATTTTCCTCCGTCGCGATCACTTTCCCTTTTCGTTAGCTAATGACAAAGAATGATGTATAATGTTTGCCTAATGGAGTTTCAGTAACATAAGAAAATATTTATTTGTTCCATGCATTATTTGTTAAAAATCCATATACACTGCTAATTTTGCATAGGTACTTTTTCTGTACAAAAAAAACTGTAGTACTGGAAAATTACTTTTAAAATATAGTACTTTTTTAGTACTTTAAATTTATTGTAATATTTAAGTACTTTTTTTTTTACAGTACTTGATTTGTACTTCAAATTTTAAGTACTCAATTTGTACTTTAATTGTGTAGTACTAAATGTGTACCTCAAATATTAGGTACTCATTTTGTACCTTTATTTTGAAGTGCTTGATATGTACTTAAATTTTAAGTACAAATCAAGTACTGTAAAAAGCAGGTACCTAAATATTACAATAAATTTAAAGTACTAAAAAAGTACTATATTTTAAAAGTAATTTTCCAGTACCACAGACTTTTTGTACAGAAAAAGTACCTATGCAAAAGTAGCAGTGTATTACATTTCGATAGCATTTTAAAGATTTTGTTTTTCAAATTTAACCAAAGTTTACTGCAAGGGATGTTTAACGACTTCGATGATTATCCATGAGGATCTCGCACTCGGTCATCTCTATGCTTTCACCTAGTTCATGATCATACAAGAATTGAGAAGCCTGTGGTTTACTGGTCTAATAATATAAGACTTTGGAGTTCATATCATATACATTCAACGTTTTTTATCGAATATTTATTTTTTATTCTAAATGTTGCCCCCCCCCCCCACAAAAAAAAAAAATATTCGATAAAAAAAACGTTGAATGCAAATGATATGAACTCCAAAGTCTTATATTATAAGACTAGTAAACCACAGGCTTCTCAATTATTATTTTTTCTATTATATAAGTAGGAAATCTATGCATGTGCATTTTGCAGAGACAATATTCGTACGGCACTACGATTTAGGTAAACCCGTGTAGCAATACATTATGAATAATCGCCGTGAATTATACCATGTAAATTCCTATAAAATTTTATTCTGTAAATTTTTAAAGCATCGAACATAATACATTCTCATAAGGTCGCCTTTGGTACTTTCTTCTATATCATTAATTTTACACCAGTAAATTAAAGGCATTACACTATATACATTGCTAAAGCATTTCGCTATACACTATGTCATTGTATAACAGTACTGGGTATGTTCCTGTCGTAATTGCACTAGGTAAGTCGATCTCAAAAGTATCGTATTACATTGTAGGTGTATGTTTTCATATTGAATATGTATGAAATATCTGCGACGGGAAGTATACCAACTACTCTGATCTTTTCTTTTTTGTTAAAATGTATGAGGGAGTCCGTCTTTTTAACCTCATTGCGGCCTAAAAAATTCTGAAGATTAAATAAAATCAACACGTTTTAAATTTCAAACGTCCGAAGCGCTTTTCTGGATTAACCTTGATATAGAACACTAAAGGCCGAACATTTAAAAGTATGTATAAGAAACGATCGGAAATAGTTGAAGAGCCATAGTATGCATTATGCTTATTATTTAAATCTCATTCCACTAATTATTAAATTGCAGTTACAAGTGTCACAAAACTTTCCTGACCTCTTTTCTTAAACCGTAATAGAGGGAGGCTGTAAGGAGGGTTCCAGATCTCGAAATCCCGGGCTTAAAAACACGAAATCCCGAGGTCCTGAATTAAGATAAATTTAAATCCCGACCTCCCGAAATTCAGATATAGAACTCCCAGATCCCGAAACTGTCAATCCCTAGATCCAGAGCGTAAAAACACCCGATCCCGGAGTCCCGATAAAGGTCATACCCCCCCTCGTAATACTATATTCTATTCATTCATAATCTTGAATTGAGACTTGTTACTTCAAAAATACATTTTCTAATTTTGAATGATGCACTCAGGCACATTTAAAGAAAACATATTTCGCTATATATCTCTTCGAAATTGGAATTTGATAGAAAAGAAATTACATGTTATACTTTATCTTACATGTGTACTTTCAATTTCAATTTGGTTCTAGATATAGATTTAGTTTTCCCATAAATTGCGGACGAAATAGAAGACACCTGTTTATTTTCTGCACATGTAGAAACAGTTGAAAACTGGGAGTTCAATGACATAGTAATTACTTATTCTAAGATAAATGTTAGAGTGAGACAACTTTTAAGTTACTGAGTAACTTTTTGGGCCTAATTTAGTTTTCTGTTTGTTTGTTTTCCATCTTTGTTCTTCCGACTTGTAAGTGTTGCACTAGTGTTCAAATTATTCTCTTGGTATCGTCTTATTTCTTATATGAATATAAATCATGTCCTAATAGTAATAGAACGAAATAATTCCAAAATATTCTGCACGATATCGATGTGGATCTTTGTCAAATCGTAACGTAGACAACTCGTACCATATACTTTATTAATTCGTACCACTATAATGTCTACTTACTCGTACTTTTGGGTACTTGTACATATTTTGTTTATTATTTATATAAATATTTTCATGTTTTCTTGTTTAACATACAGAATACGGAAACATACAAATATATTTAAAGGTATTCTAAAGCAATTTGTTTTCAAATCATAATTGTAAAATATAATAGCACGAATATACTTTTGTAAATGCTTTTATAACGCTTGACAACAATGTATATAATTTAAATTAAAAATCATTTCCGTCCTCAATTAAATAGGAATCGATTGAAACAAAACAATTCATAGATGCATATTTCGGTAAACAGGTTTAACCAATACTGAAGTAAATTTATCATTGGTAAGTTGTATGTATTATTACAATATATATATTTCTTGTGCAACACCACGAATATATGATCTTTTGCATCAAACAGCATTTAGGTTTTTACTGTATTTCTGTCACATTGTGTTTTAGCGATATGTTTGAACATTGTCATAAGGTGGGGCATACCATTTATCCAGGATCAACCCACCATTCCTTTTTTGTAATTTCCTGTAACAAGTCAGAAATATGGCAGTTGTCATCAAATAGGCCATTTCTATGTGTGTTTGCGTCTGATTTTGTTGCACTTCGGTCTTCCTATTAATCCTTTGTTTTCCTCTTATATTTGATGTGCCCTTATGTTTTATTGCATTAAGCATAAAATATATCGATAAATGTCATGAATTTGGGAGTAAAATACGATAATTGAAGGTTATTGACTACTTTTCTACTTTGGAAATATCAGTTATGCGTGTTCAACGAAAACGAAAACGTGTTGGTTGTTATTTTTAAGATGTCAACGATTCAAAAATATAGAAACTACTTTAAACTTGTTTTCTTACAGATACATATCGTTTTATATGTAGCGACTGCAAACTGGAAAGCATATACTTTTAAGATTGTTGATAAAAATAAAGTAATATATATAATCTTTGTTAATTCCACCAACATATTCACGCTTCAATAATTTACATTCCAGGAATAAGAAAACATCATGAAAAGCCATGTGTGTTTTATATTATTAAAAGGAATGTAAAGGAGTACTTTTCAAATAAACAAGTTATTTTCGTTTCATCTCTTATACGTTTTACAAAATATATATTGTCATTTTGAAGAAATAAATAAACAAAGCTAAGTCCGGAATATGAAGGTTGTTCTTCATACGTTCGATGTGTTTGAGATTTATAATTTCTCATTTGCTTAGGGACTTTACGTCTTGAATGTCTTCTTGTTATGGAGAATACTGTATACGTCTTATAAAAAGTGTAATGCGTAAACTACAAAAGGAACTTTTAAACTAACATTCATCGCCTTTTGATGAGTAAAACACTCTCAATACACGAAAGTGTATATTACAGTTCACGTTGCACTAACATATTCACACTACCAATTAGCTGGTCTGTCATTACGAATAGGTCGCATAAAAGGATCACATATTATAAAACCGTGTAAACTCAATTCTTTTATTATGTCTGTACAAGATATCGATATCAAATGTCATTATACGTGCAAGAATTTGGCTTCTGACGTATTAATACAACTAAAAATGTAAATAGAAAATAAAAACATCAACCGAATAGCACAAACAATATACGACTTATCAAACAAATGTTGAAATCAATTACTGTAACATTGTCTTCGGCAATTTGTGAAGCTCATACAAATGAGACAAAATATACCAAAGGGACATTAAAACTCATAAGTCGAAAATAAAAAGACAAACTTAAGTAAAATTGAGAATTGAAATGAGGAACGTGTCAAAAAGACACAACCTGACCAAAGAGCAGAAAACCGCAGAAGACACCAACAAACAATCACATCCGGAGGCGGACTTGAGCTGGTTTCTCATCGTTATGAATATAACGGAATTTGACGAAACTGTCAGACCTACAGAGAGGTTAAGCGCTATAAAACAGGTTCAATCCACCATTTTCTACATTTGAAAATTACTGTACCAAGTCAGGAATATGACAGTTGTTGTTCATTTGTTAAATGTGTTTTGTCATTTGATTTTGCTATGGGATTATGGACTTTCCGATTGAATTTTCTTCTGAGTTCAGTGTCTTAGTGATTTTACTTTTTCTTAACATAAATCTGTACTAATTTAATGAAAATGGACATCACACTAGCCTCCGAAACAAACAAATGAACTAAAAAAACATGCAAGAGAAACAAAGACCAGAGGCTCATGACTTTGGACAGGTTCAAAAATGCGGCGGGAAAAATATGTAGAGAGATCCCAAGCATCCCCAAACCTCTTGCAAATGTAAATTAACAATCGCACAGGTTACATTCCAATGGGAACAAACTGTGCCCCTCTACTCGCCGACTTGTTTCTTTATTATTATGAGGCTGACTTCATGCAGGAACTTCTTAGGAAGAAAGATAAGAAGTTAGCAATATCCTTTAACTCTACTTTCCGCTATATAGATGATGTTCTTTCACTAAACAATTCAAAATTTGGTGACTATGTGGAACGCATCTATCCAATCGAACTAGAGATAAAGGATACTACAGATACAGTTAAGTCGGCTTCATATCTTGACTTACATCTAGAAATTGACAATGAGGGTCGGTTGAAAACAAAACTTTACGACAAAAGAGATGATTTCAGCTTTCCAATTTTGAACTTTCCATTTCTAAGTAGCAACATTCCAGCAGCACCTGCATACGGGGTATATATCTCCCAATTGATACGATATTCCCGTGCTTGCATTTCCTATCATGATTTTCTTGATAGAGGTTTGCTGCTCACAAGGAAGCTATTAAACCAAGAGTTCCAAATGGTGAAGTTGAAATCATCCCTTCGTAAATTTTACTGACGCCATCACGAGTTGGTTGACCGTTATGGAATAACCGTTTCACAAATGATATCGGATATGTTCCTTACGTCGTAACTACAATCCCCTTCCCTTTCATGAATATGACCTACCGAATTAGACTATTTACCGGATTTGTAATCACTTAAGCAACACGACGGGTGCCACATGTGGAGCAGGATCTGCTTACCCTTCCGGAGCACCTGAGATCACCCCTAGTTTTTGGTGGGGTTCGTGTTGTTTATTCTTTAGTTTTCTATGTTGTGTCGTGTGTACTTGTTTTTCTGTTTGTCTTTTTTATTTTTAGCCATGGCGTTGTCAGTTTGTTTTAGATTTATGAGTTTGACTGTCCCTTTGGTATCTTTCGTCCCTCTTTTACAGATAAGAAACCAAGCAAAATGACAATGATACATTAGATAACAAAGGACTACAAGTATGTACTGCAAAACAAGCTCAAAACAACTGAAAACAAAACACAAGCCTCGAATATCGTATCAACTTGGATATATGTACAACGGCTGCAGGCGCTACTGTAATATTGCTACATAGAAAAAAATCACAATTAGATAGTTGAAACTCTTTTGTTGTTTTTAATCAACCCTCATTGTCCATTTCTAGACTTAAGTTAAGATATGAGGCAGACTTATAGCTAATTGTTTTCGTTTTTTCTCGATTGGATAGATGCATTCAACATGGTCGCCAAATTTGAAATCATTCATTGAGAGAAATAAGTCTATAAGTACAGAACTCTTCTAACTTCCTTTATGTCTTCCTATAAAGTTCTTGTATGAAGTCCATAATATATAATTGAAACACAAGAAAAAATAGAAACTTTTTGAGAAAATAGAAAAAAAATAACCAACAATCATTTAATATTTCAAAAGTACATTGACAATTAGCAAAGTCAAGGAGAAAAAGGATTTAACAAGTATTACTGCAGCTAAATATGGTTGACTGTTATAGATTTTCTGTTTTCAAGATGACGATGTGTATGTTTCTATTTTACTTACCACAATTTCCGAATATGACCTACCGAATAAGACTTAAAACCTAGTTGTACTAATATAAACGTCACGTCGGGTACCACATGAGGTCGCCCCGTAGTTTTAGTTGGTTTATGTAGCTAAGTCTTCTGTTTTCCATGTTATGCTTTGTGTACAGTAGTTTTTCATTTGATCTTTTTTTTCGTTTTCTGCCGTCGACATTATCAGCTTACTTATGCTTTTCATTTCCCTTTCATTTCTTTTGCGATTCTTTTGGGAAATAGTTATCAAAGGTACCAGGATTATAATTTAGTACGCAAGACGCGCGTTTCGTCTACACAAGACTCATCAGTGACGCTCATATCAAAATATTTATAAAGCCAAACAAGTACAAAGTTAAAGAGCATTGAGGATCCAAAATTCCAAAAAGTTGTGCAAAATACGGTTAAGGTAATCTAAGCCTGGGATAAGAAAATCCTTAGTTTTTCGATAAATTTAAAGTTTTGTAACAGGAAATTTATAAAAAGGACCACATTATTGATATTCATGTCAACACCGAAATGTTGACTACTGGGCTGGTGATACACTCGAGACCAAACGTCAACCAGCAGTGGCATCGACCCAGTGGTGAAAATAGTTATCAAAGGTACCAGGATTATAATTTAGTAAGCCAGACGCGCGTTTCGTCTACATAAGACTCATCAGTGACGCTCATATCAAAATATTTGTAAAGCCAAACAAGTTCAAAGTTGAAGAGCATTGAGGATCCAAAATTCCAAAAAGTTGTGCCAAATACGGGTTAGGTAATTTATGCCTGGGATAAGAAAATCCTTAGTTTTTCGAAAAATGTAAAGTTTTGTAACAGGAAATTTCTAAAAAGGATAACATTATTGATATTCATTTCAACAACGAAATGTTGACTACTGGGCTGGTGATACCCTCGGGGACGAAACGTCAACCATCATTGGCATCGACCCAGTGGTGAAAATAGTTATCAAAGGATTATAATTTAGTACGCCAGACGCGCGTTTCGTCTACATAAGACTCATCATTGACGCTCATATCAAAATATTTATAAAGCCAAACAAGTACAAAGTTGAAGAGCATTGAGGATCAAACATTCCAAAAAAAAACCACTGTTGTGACCGTTGTTTGGATGTTTGTATGTATGGATACTAATTGCATTTATGTAAAAGGTAATAAAAAAAGAAAGAAAATATTAAGAGCACAGAAAAGAAAAACCACAATAAGAAAACAAGGATATATAATCTAAAAACTGAAACAGGAACCAAATAAAAACAGAATTCCTCAGTTAATTTACTGAGAGCAACAGCTCAAGTAAAACTTAACCAGTAAAAACAGATTAGAAACGTTCAATAGTTCTATGTAAACCAATGCAATATATATAAACTAAGTACTATAAAGTTTTATAGATTTATTGTCCATTATAAATGTCTTATATTTATAATATGTGTAACATTGAATGTTTACAGGAAATCAAATGACATGGTTGCTTTTCTAGTCTTTTGGCTATTGGTTATGTCATTTCAAGGTAAGTTTTGTTATAAATTTTAATTAGGAAAGAGTAAATATTACAGTGAACATGTTTTGAAAAATAAGTGTGCATTTTCATTTATCAAATGAACAAATCATGTTTCAAATCATGTGTAAAACATTTGTAATTTAAGATTTAAGACTTTGATGTTGACATCAATATCAATAATTTGGTCATTCTTATACATTTATTTTCAATTTGTCGGAAAACTAAGGATTTTCGTATCCCACGCATAGATTACCTTAACCGATTTTGGCACAATGTTTTGGAACTTTTGGTCCACGGTGGTTTTCAGCTTTGTACTTTTGGCTTTCAAACTCTTTTCATCTGAGCGTCGCTAGTAAGTATTGGGTGGACGAGGCGCGCATCTGACATATTTAATTTTTAACCTGGTACCTTTTGTTTGCTATTATTCGTTTGTGTCTCTGTCCTTTATTTTTTCCCATTTATTTGTATTGTAGACCTGTTGATATTTTATCGTGTGTTTTTCTATATTGTGATGTTATGCTATTAATGTTTCAGAAAAAGGGATAAGGTTTGGATCCATTAAAACGTTTAATCCCGGTGCAAATGTTTGCACCTGTCCTAAGTCAGGAATCTGATGTACAGTAGTTGTCGTTTGTTTATGTAATTTATACGTGTTTCTCGTTTCTCGTGTTTTTTTTTAAATTTTATATAGATAAGTCTAAGACCGTTGGTTTTCCCGTTTGAATGGTTTTACACTAGTAATTTTGGGGCCTTTTATAGCTTGCTGTTCGGTGTGAGCCAAGGTTCCGTGTTGAAGGCCGTACATTGACCTATAATGGTTTACTTTTTTTAAATTGTTATTTGGATGGAGAGTTGTCTCATTGGCACCCACATCACATCTTCCTATATCTGTCATGTAATGTTGTCCTTTTAATGTTATAATTAACATTGCCATAAAAGCAGGAGGTTTGGCATGCCACAAAAACCAGGTTCAACCCACTATTTTTTTCTTAAAATGCCGTTACCAAGTCAGGAAAATTACCATTGTAACAGTTATATTATAGTTCTTTTCTGTGTGTGTTTCATTTTAATGTTGTGTCATAGTTTTCTAATATTTGATATGTTTTCCCCGGCTTTGGTTTGTGGCCCAGATTTGTTTTTTCTCTATGGATTTATGAATTGCGAACATCGGTAGACTACTGTTGCCTTTATTCGTCTTAGATGCATGATTTATTTTCTTAGTTGTTAGTGGATTTGAACTAGCTTTCAGAAACTACTCAGAGTACTCTCAGATCTGTCCTTGGTATCTTTTTTATGTTGGAATATGTAAAAACCAAGCCAAGTGTATTTGTTATATGAATTTTTTATTTGTACCCAGCTGATGAGTAAAAATCTATGGTCGGATTGTTGTCTCTTTGACACATTCCCCACTTCCATTCTCAATTCTATTTTTCAACAGATTATTATAGTTCGTTCTTATGTTGCACTGTTCCACCACTATGATAGACTCACAGTGTACCGGCATCTTGATATGTATAATTAGAGTACACAGTCCGTCTCCTTCCTTGCCCAAAATCTGAAACTTATGAGACCGATATGCAATGAATGTGTAAGATTGTTAATTTGTGTAGAGGAACATTATTTATTCCATTATCAAAAGGTTTAAAGAAATACTAATAATTGTTTCAGAACCAATTTTTTACTTGGCTAGTTAAAGGGAGATAACTCTCACTGTAAAACTTTATTTTGAAATGATAGTGAAGTTTTAATTGTTTACTTGTCTTTTGAGTTCAAATGAGTCCAATGCATGACTATAGCATTTGTTCATCAAGAACATCGTTGGCGTAATGATTTGAAATATAATTTACAGATATAAGCTACTGTGAAAGAGAGAGATATGTGTATGTTCATGAAAATGACACTGTTACGTTATCATGTAGTCTAGATATAGCGGTATGGTGGGGACCAAGCAATTTAACAACATATGTATCCGGAATAGAATTAGATCCACGATTGTCAAAGTACAACCGATTGACGTTCAGCTACAACCAGACCACAAACACATCCGAATTACAAATCCATGAATTTTCAAAAGAAGATGAAGGGTTGTACAGATGTTCATATCTGGAGAATGGCAAATTGGAGTCTATAGAAGAGACAGTTTTGATTAAAAGTAAATAGTTATTTAAAAAAGAATGAATTGAAAGATCAAGAAAAAACTGTTAATAAAATTTTATGATAAAAGGTATAAAGATTAGTACAAATCCTGTACGTCTCAGCAAAATGCATGAATTAATTGTATCTTTTGTGGTATTTTAGTGTATGGCAATTGCCACTGTTAAATCCTTGCCACTCTTTTGTACACACGATTAATCTTTTAGTTTTTTCAACCAGATACTGGCTTTCGGGAACTAAAAGAGTAATAAATATTGAAGAGAAACGTCAAATATATTATGTCGTTAATCTTACATCCGCTATCGTCTTTGTCTTTGTCTCTGTAAGAGGTCGGGAATACTATCTTATACTGATATGCATGAATGAGCATACTAATGTCGTCGCACAAGTAATTGGTTTTGTTTAATTTACGTCGGAGGCAATTTAACTGTTTGTTTTTAACAATCCACTAAATGAGTAGCAATGCATGATGTACTATTTTTTGTTTACAATCAACGGAGAACATTACTCATTTACTGACATAAAACACATTTTTTCATGCATTAAGGACAGGGTTGGAAAAGTATTACCCGCTCGGGTTTTACTGGGTGGGAAAACCCGGGTTTTCCCGGGCTGAGCAATACTCCCTGAAATGGGGAATACTTGGTAATACTGGGCAATATGATTTTTTAAGCTTATTTCAACACAAAATAGTAAAGACTTGTTGTAGTTTCATAGTATTACAGTTGTCTCGAACTCGGTTGACTCAAAATTTCGGATGAGTCGAAGTTTTCACGTGGTCCCGAACTTTGTTCTATATAAATGTATGTAATTCGACTCCTGATGAGTCGAAATTGGATGAGTCGAAATTTCGGTTGAGTCGAACTAAATTTACGATCCCAAGATTAACAAAAGCATTAAAAATTCATTATTTATCTCGAACTAGTACACATATGTCAAAACATGACCTCCGGCATTTAAATGGATTAAAGAGTTAATCTGACAATACACGTGTAATTTAATTTCCATTCACTGTATTGATTTATGACATGCTATTTCCACGAAGTGTTTACCTAAGATTATCTTTTATATCATTTAAAATGTTTACAAAACAATTAATTGTGATTTACACTAATGAGCTTGGGTGTGTATAAAGTAAGGATTATGAATTCCGTTGATGATCACCTAAAAACTACTCAATCGGCGTCTTTAATCTTATTGTATTTTCTTTTGAAAAGAAAGAGTGAGATAAAACAAAATGAAGAGAAATCTAAATTTTCTAAAGTCTCTTGTATCCGAGAATAAACAATTTTGTCAACTATAAACGACCTGAATTACGGAACTATCGATTGGAAATTACTCTCTCTGATAAAAGCCATAGGAAAAGGTTGTAACTGAAACAATTGAAAAAGTAAAAATAATGTTATTACAATAATGAAAGACCTTGACATACAAGTACATCGATCTGATACCAGAGTATCAGTCCCCTTCCAATATTCAAACGGATTTATTTTAGCTTTACCAAGCTAAGCAAGAGTTGTGTCCCTTGTTCTGTTAAACTTCCGGTTTTGGTTTGAGTCGAACTATGTGTATCTCGAAATATTTATCTGGTCCGGCTGACTTCGAGATAACGAGAGTCGACTGTATATCTAAATATATACATGTTATACAGATAACCATTGAGAGTCATTTCTAGAAGATTAAAAATTCAATTTTATTCTCTTCTCCACATCAATTATATGTAGGCAAAATACAAGATTTGCACATTTTAGGATTCCTTGTTAATTTCCAAGCATTGTTTCAATAATCTTCACACCTTTTTTCAGTTTTTATGTGAATTGTAAATGAGAATGCTACATATGCAATCATGATTGCTGAAAAAACACCCTACAGGGTCTTGTCATTAACTCTTATAGAAATGAAAAGACTGATTACTGGTATATAAACATATCTGTGTTCTAATCTGAAAAATTACTCGTTGATTAGTTTTGTACATTTGTAAATGTACCTATATAAATTATTTCAAGGTAAGTTTTCTTACATGTACATGTAATCCTTAAATTCTTTATACTAGTTATATATAGTTGAAAAATATTTTTTATCAGAGTTGTTAGAATAATTCTTTCTCAGATGTATACACTTGTACTTTTGTTCATGTATGTATCACAAGACTCTCAAACAAGTAAACTTATTTATAAATAAAAATAGGTTTATACACAATGATATATATATCTTAAATGTATTGCATTTGTGTTTGATTACGGAATCCTCTTTAAAATTTAGGCCAGTATCTTATATTACCCAGTATTATTTTATAAATTTACTGTTTGCAAAAGTATAAATTATTCTAAATAATAGGGACGTTGTGATAACTGACAGAAGACCCTGGCCGTTTTTGGCACAACTTTTTTGATCTTTTGGTCCTCGATGCTGTTCGACTTTGTGCGTTTCGGCTTTCAAACTTTTGTATCTGGACGTCACTAGTAGATCTTGTGTGGACAAAATGCACTTTTGGCGTATTAATATTTTGAACTTGTTGCCTTTTGTTGGCTGTTGTTCGTGTGTTTCTTTGTCAATTGTGTTATCCAATTATTGTAGTCCTGTGGTGTTATATTGACATTTTAATGTTATATTTCACATGGCTATAAAAGGGGAGGTTTGGCATGCCACAAAACCAGGTTCAACCCACCATTTTTTTTTCCTTTAAAAATGTCCTGTACCAAGTCAGGAATATGGCCATTGTTATATTATAGTTCGCTTCTGTGTGTGTTACATTTTAACGTTGCGTCGTTTGTTTTCTCTTATTTTTGAGTGTTAATTCACATTGCAATAAGACGTGTCACGGTACTTGTCTATCCCAAATTCATGTATTTGGTTTTGATGTTGTGTTTGTTATTGGGATTTTGTCTGATGCTTGGTCCGTTTCTGTGTGTGTTACATTGTAGTGTTGTGTCGTTGTTCTCCTCTTGTATTTGATGCGTTTCCCTAGGTTTTAGTTCGTTACCCCGATTTTGTTTTTTGTCCATGGATTTATGAGTTTGAACAGCGGTATACTACTGTTGCCTTTATTTACCCAGTAAAACACAGTAAAACCCCGGTTTTTCAAGTATTTCCCACTGGGCTGGGCAATACTCATGACACTCGGGTTTTTGCCAACCCTGATTAAGGATTAACAATTTTGCTTAGTTTTTCATATTTTGTATCCATATTTATTGTCTCTGATATAAAGTTTTTTATTTATCCTAAAAAAACGAAGAGTTGTTTTAATGCATTCACTTCGTTTAAACTTAGGTGAATAAGTGTCTCATTGGTAATCATACCTCATCTTTTCATTTTTATATACAAACACGTTTCTAAAAGATTTTTCCAAGACCTTAAAAAAAGATAATTGCTGTAGAATACTGTGTAATATTTAATTTTATATTTATAATTTTACAGGTGCAGAACAATGTTTAAGCATATATAATTGATCATACTTTATCACAACTGCTCAAAACATTTCTTTTTTCTTGTCTGACAATATTAACAAAAAAGTTAAGTTTTGGCATATCTTAGTTATTTTAACCGTATTTGTCACAATTTTGGGGAATTTTGGATCCTCAATGCTCTTCAACTTTGTATTTGTTTGGCTTTATAACTATTTTGATCTGAGCGTCTTATGATAATATCCATGTTCATGTGCGACAAAATATATCTTTCATATATTGGATACTTTCTTTTTCCGTTTTGTATTAAAATTAGCTAATTAAAATTATGACGTTGTTATACACTATTAGGTTTTACAACTTGATTTTCATCGTTGAAGGTCGTGCTATATCATACGGTTCCTAACTTTACAATAGTGTGTCTTAAATAAAGTAATCAGCTGAATCTTCATGTATATAATGAGTGTATTTGTCAATCTTATAGAAATTAATTTAAGCAATATATTATATCGTGTCAGCTTTTGCTTTGCAGGAGATCCAAAGAATATTACTATTTTGGGAGAAAACAACACCATTTTGTTTGCAAAAAGTAACCACATAGTAAACCTGACATGCTGTGTTGAAAGTGGTATTCCGGCAAATGAGACGATCATCTGGATGGAGGAAAAAATAGAGTTATCCCGTGGAGGACCCTCAGTACTCACCTACACTTTTACACCTAATGTTGAAGACCATCTGCTGAATTTTTCGTGTATTGTATTTACTGGTACCATTTCATTGCAAACACACATCCAGTTGTTTTTGTATTGTAAGTAAATAAACAAAATCAAAATTATATAACGACAGATGATAAAGCCAATTGAACGTGTGCATCTAGAGTCATTTAAAATTTGTTTACGTATAATGGATACTATTTCTGTGACAGAAAAATATATATAATAGTTTAATTGTACTTTGTATCATATCTTGTCTCAATGAAAAGTATTTTGTATTTTTTTTAATTTCATTTCTCTCGTCTTCAATTTGTACGTACAGTTTTAGAGAATCATTATCAACTACACTCTGGTTTGTACACAAGCTCCAAGTAGTGTTACATGGATCAACCGATAAGCAAACACCTTTACATCAAATACCCTATGTAATGTCTTGTGTCGCATAATTCATAGTTAAATGTTATAGTTCAGTTAGAAAACTGATTACTTATGTATCAAACGCTTCTGTTAAGGTAAGATAACTGTGTTTTGTTTTATATTTCTTCAAAATAAAAGATTACTGTTAAAGGATTTATATTTCTAAATAAAGACCACAGTCGTTTACTACATATCAATAGTCTTTTTTCGATTAAGCAAAAAACAAATCCGGCTTACAAACGAAAACAAAGGTAAACACGTCAAATATAAAGGGGAAAAAAAACTTAACATAAGACACACAGAACTACATTTACAACAACTGCAAGCGCCTAAGGAATTAGTTAAAATGCAATATAAGCAAGAGGATAGTTTTGCCGTGCAACCAGGTTTAACGCAGAATTATTTCTTAAAATGTTCTGTATCAATTCAGGAATATTGCAGGTGTTATTTGCCGTCCATTTCTAAGTAAGTTGACAAAAAAAAAAGACATAGCCAATGAAATCACAACGACAAAAGGAGACAAAAAGCACGTCCAATTAATTCAATAAATCAGATATTGAAAATTACAAACAAAAACAAAGGTGTTATAATTACAGTTCCTTATCATTACATAAAATAATTGGTATTTGCATGACATCAATGTTTATAAAACTTGGTTCCAACTTTTATAGTTGCAATGGGTGCACAAATGTTGGTTAAACTAATAATACCTTCAAAAGATAAATAAAGTATAAACTTCGTACAGACTGCGATAATATTGACCGTAATTGATCTTTAACTATACAATAGTGGTTGCTGTCTATTTTTATTTTTATATACATATATTGACTTCAGTCACGGTATTTGGACCACTCTATTCTCATTTCAGAAAAAAAAATATGCCGAGTAGGCCTGCAATTGATCTTTGAAAATATAGCAGGAGATTCAAATTCTACGGCGAGACCTACAAATATATATCTAATAACATATACGTGCATGTAGTTCAATATTCAAAATTCAGGGACAATGCAATATTTAGAACCAAAAAAAAATTCAGTAAATGAACAAGTTAATGCCGTGCTCTCTGTTATTGAATGGTACTATTTACTGTATATTTTTTCATTCCTTTTTTTTGTGTGATTATTAATTTTAGTTTGTGATGATTTTTTTTTCTAGTTCCGCCAACTGTACTCATTTCGCAAGGAAATTTTCTAAGCGTATTAGAGGGCTCCAAATTAAATTTGAAATGTGAATACACTTCCAATAGTAGAATCAAAGACATTCTGTGGCAATATGATAACAAAACAATATCAGATGCATCTCTGTTGCATTTTGGGTCTATTAAAAGGGAACACAATGGGACATATTCTTGTACAGTTGTCAATCAGGCTGCAACCGTTTCTGCAAATGTGACAATAGAGGTAGTGTGTAAGTATCTTTATCAATCAGCAATCTATTGAATGTTCTAATATTTAATAACGTTACAGAATTTTATTTACTTTTCATCTTTTCATCTTAGACTAATTAAAAAATTCTATCTGGTCAAACCTTAAACAAATTTTAACCCCTACAAATCCGCTCTATTTACGGGTTTGTGATTATCAATAACTCTCAACAATTAGATTCAAACAAAGTCACTAGTCAGTACCAAATATTACATTATCTATTCATTTCTTAAATTCTACGAAAACAAAACAAAGCCTTTTAAACCAAAAGGTAATATAAACAATACACAAACAATTAAAGTCCCAAATCGGCAACATTCCCAATACATGTATGACTCTTTTATACTATGAACCATCCAAAAACAGGCTGGCTTTTTAGGAGTCTTAATTATACTTCACCCAAGTCTGAAATTTACTCGACCAAAGCGGAACAATTCTTACCCATATAAATAAATTGTAACCTCGATTTGTTTTCTCTCAATCGATCTTAGACTTTAGAATAGCGATATACTACTGTTGCCTTTATTTAGTAATTCAAAATGCAAGTGTGTAAAATTGAATGACCAACCTGGAAGAAATCTTCCTCCCGAATATGATCGTTTTATAATGTGTAATGTGTAGGGAATATGGCAATGTTTTACAATATAATCGTTAACATCCACTCACGATTCACCATTGATATACAATTCCAACATTTTACAGATTCTGTTAACCCAAATAAACATTCACATTCATTTTTATATATTATAATTGCAGACCAACCAGATGTTACAATATCTTTTTCTAATAATAATGGGATCAGACAATTGATGTGTATCCCCAATGGTTTTCCAGATCAGTACGAGTTCAGTAATTGGGAACACATATCAGAATTTCGTGAGCATATCCGATATTTACCACCAGCTAAAAGTGGAAAATTATACATTCCTTTCATCTCTATGGAAACGGACAGACATTACGATAGAGGGGTTTATATATGCTCTGTTTCAAATAATGTATCGGTGGATGGCAGAACGTTTGTTTCTGCTGAATACTGGCTGAAAAGTTCCGGTAGGTTATGCTATAACAGCTTAAAAGGAATTAGTTCTGATGATAGTCCCACAATGTAGTGTTTGGTTAGAGGGTACACTCAATAAAACGTGAATCAGCTGTTGGTTGTCTTCTTGACATTCGATTCAATCTTTGTGTAGTTAAATCACCTAAAATATATTTACCATAACTATCAGAGTGCACAACGATGTTGGTCAAGAGCCGACGGACTTTCTCCGGAAAGGTTTTGGGTAAGAAAGAATGACATTTCTCAAGGAGGGAATACATGAAAATAAAACATAGAATGGGTCACTCATTTGTCCTATTATCACTTGTTACAAGTAACTTAGGCTTCCGTTCTGAACTATTACAATTTTAAGAAATTTGTTCCTCCTTTCAAATATCAATATTGAAAAGAAAATACCAGCGTATTATTTCTATACGATCAATATTATTATTTCATTTTGACTACCACATGTCAAGACAAGATTTCCTTACTGATGAAAAGATACTAGCTATCCGAAATGTCTAACATTTGTTTATTATTTTTATTTTTTAACTTGTTATATATATATATATATTTATGTATATATGCTCTTTTTTTTTTTTAAGGTAAACCATACTTTGTTACATCAAACAATGCAGTGCAATACAGTATTTTAGGTCAAAAGTCTGTTCTAACTGCTGATGTTAGGAATTTCGAAAAACTCATTGATGTTGCATTAAATTCTAATGATATGACAAAGTATAACAACAGTAAAATCCTGAAATCATCTGTTATAGTTAGAGACAATGTCTACGGCAAACATGTAATGGTACGTGGGACGAGGTGTATCTTTCCAATCAACACTCAGACTATCGACGACTTTCGACAGTTTATCGTCGTTGTAAATAATACAATAGGATCATCTAGTTATGTAATTTCCCTAAGACCTGCAGGTAAGTATTGCCTTTAAATATTAGGAAAATATAATTCAAAGTAGTACTTTCATAAAACGAAATATTTTTAGGGACAACGTTTACTAAATATTCCAACCACGTATGCGACATATTAGAAAACATTTTTAAAGAGTGGCGAAAGATACAAAAGGGATGTCCAGACTCGAAATTCAAAAATGAATTGACGATGCCATGGCTGAAAAGACAAACAGACAAACTAAACTGAAACCCGAAACCATTATGAGCACTATAATACAGTACGTCTTAGATAGACACAAAAGGAATCGCTAAAATAAAAAAGGAAGGGCAAAAGATACAAGATAGACGTTAAAACTCATATGTCGAAAATAAACTGACAACACCTTGACTAAAAAAAGAAAAAAAACAACAAATAGACAAACAATAGTACATAACACTCAACAAAATGAAGACTGAACAACACAACCTCTAACACAAACTTGGGGTTATTTTAGGTGGTCATGAATGCTAGGTAGATCCTGCTCTACGTGTGACACCCGTCGTGTTGCTCATGTTGTTATACACCCAGTAATAACGGAGTGCATACAAAATTTATAAACTTATATGGATATAGCTTAGTAATGCATGTAAATAATGTTGCCGTTTCAAATGTTCAATAAACTCAGAGTTACCAAAATTACTTATTTATGATACACAATAAATTGGAAAATATATAGGAAAATGCAAATGTATCCCCGTTCGGTCGGTCATTGTTGTATGGAAACATGTTTGCTTTACTAACCATCGTGAATGTTTTGAATACTGTATACAACCTATAACCGAAGAAAAATACTGGGTAGAAGGTATACACTTATCAATGTAGATATGATAAGAATATGTTTATTTCTTTCTCATACATAAATAGCATGATTTTTACTTATTTAAACAAAATCTTTGTAATTTAACACTTACAAATTATCTTGTTAGAACCGCCAATGACACCTCAACACATTAGGGCTGTTGCAATGGACAATAAAATAATAGTAAGATGGACAGCAGACCTAGACAGTGGACTACAAAAAACATTTTTCGTAGAATACCGAAAACATTTTGACCAATCATGGAGTCGGATTTCTGTAGCAGAGAGCTCTACTGCTACCATAAATGGGTTAGAACCAGATACAGTTTACTTAGTTCGAGTGTATTCCAAAACAGGAGCTGGTGTAAGTGTAGGGACAGCAGAGATTATAGTTAAGACAGGTATTAATAATTTCAGCATGAAGTGAATTTATTAAAATATGTTAATTTTTAAAATGGGAAAGTTAGTTAAAGGACCAATGCACATATTCAATCATTCATTTGTAAATAAATGTGTGTTGCCGACTATTAGTCCTTAGAGAATTCATTCAACTTTTTACTAATTCATTCCTCTTTGAATTCCGAATAATTCAATGTTGATTATTGATTTTACAAAACCTGCAAATATATTTTTTTTTACAATCAAATGCTATAGAACTTATTTTACAAAGTACAACAAATTCGAAATACTATTGTATGCCTTTCCCTCATAAACAAATGATAAGAGGAACAAGTTTTTTGCACGTTTACGAATCACATAGGATGAATTAAATTAGTCTGACCCTAAAGGGTAAACAAAAATGCAATTATAGTGTCATTCTTGTGTGTGTGTTTATTCATTCGCGTCATTCATACAACCTCGAAAATAGTAACATATTTTCGCAAGGTATTGAATTAAACATTGTTCAATACTTCTAGTATATTGATTTCCAGAATTGTTGAAAATTAGAAATATCACGACAGGATATTACAACACAAGCAAACCATTGACACTTAATGAATAAAAAACCACGGTAATCAATGTAACATTGATAATCAAATTCAGTACATGTTACTTAAAAGTAGGGATAACTTGAATATTTCAAATGGACTTTAACTATTTCATGTGTTCTAAGTCCTAATGATACGACTCTACAATAAAATTTAGATCGTATCGTAAACATGTATTGGCAAGAAGACATGATCGTTTAAATGAAAAAAAGTAAAGTTCAAAGAAATTTGTTGTTGGAATTAATAAAACACCGAAACAAGAACATAAGAAAAAAACGGTACATGTCTCAAACGCCTGTGGTTTCACGTACAGACAAACAGTAGACAGGTAGGAGAGAGGCGCCTTAAAAAGACGCGAGGTAAAAAAAAATAATAAATACGTCATAACTCAAACAATATATGCATAAGATCAAGAAATTCAATAAATGAAGTTTTAGATCGGAAAATGAGCTTTGTGTTTGTATGATATGATGATTACACAAATGCACAAATGGATTAAATACTTGTATGAAACAGTATGTTAAAAAGCGAGATTAATACTTATATGGTCGATTCATACGCATATGGTCGTGGATCCGCGTGTGGTTCAAATACTCATAAGGTCCGAAAAAAACTAAATATAACAAAAAAATAGTGTTGCACCGGCAATATTAAAGATGTTATACACAATGTACAGTCAAACTTATTCTTGTGTTTATTTATAGAGAAGCAGCATTATAAGGTTCAAGTCCTGTCCGCAGATTTCGCTGTCATAATTGGAGGTATAATTCTACTAATGTTTCTGTGTTGTTGTGGATCTAAAGGTAAAATATATATGAGATATAAACACATTAGGTGACACACAGTTAAATGATTTAAAAAAGAAGCGAGTTGAACTTAAATAAAACGTAAATATTTGTTAAAAAGGCGATAATAATAAAAGATAGATAAATTAGATTTAAGAATTTATTGATGCACTGGTTTTAAAAAATATCAAAGAATATTTACAGCCATACGTACGCAAATTGACAATGGCATGGCAAAACACGAAACAATCGAATGAGCAAAAAACAGTATATCGCTTGATATATTAAAAAATAAAATCACAAAAATACTGCACTCCGCGGAAAGTCAAAATGGAAAGTACCTAAAATCAAGAGCTGATTAAACACATCAAACGAATGGAACATGTAACAACTTTCATATTCCTGACTTGGTACAGGCATTGTCCTATATAGAAAATGTTGGAGTAAACCTGGTGTTATAGCTAGCTTAACCTCTCACTTGTAAAAAAGAAACACAATTAGGCATATACACAAAGTATATGAGCAAAAATGAAAATTAACAATACACAAATTATCAAAAGCAATAACGGGATGTATAGGTACAGAGACACGTCAAATGAATGCCACAAAAAGAAGATTAAACAGTAAAAGTAGCATTTTAAAAGACAAATACAAGAATATTATAACACATTATTAAGATAGTAAACAACGTCAGTACCCAGAATCTATAATTTAAGACCATAGTGTTTTATTTGTGAGGTTGATACCGAATATTTATCAACACCGTATCTGTACCTTTTTTGGGGGAAAAAGGACGAGATGTTCTTTGACATACCCCTGGTTCAATCTTCAGAATAACATGTTATTTGCAAATTGTCTCACCATATGATATCACTACTGATATGGTGACATATATGAACTATTAATAAACGGTATAACATCAAAGTATAAACAAATCAATATTGATATTTTCCCCTTGTGCGCATCCAATTGCCGTACGAAATCAACTGTGTTTTACATTTCTGTTTTGCTACGTGACGGCAACTGGTTTTTTTTTTTTGTCATAACAATTAAATAACTAAACTATCGGTCACAGTACGGCATTCACAATGAGCAACACATACAACGTATGGTGAGCTACGACAGACACCAACATCAAGTAGATAAACTCATTCATTGAACAAAACAAATATAAATAAATATGACAGACACAAACGAATGACAACAAATATGTTGCATGTTTCTGGCCGGGACATCAAGAACAGAACATAAATATAGTTAAATAGAAAAAAAAACAGAAAAAAAATCGTAAATTATACCGCCTGAAGTTAGAAATGAACAAGAAAGATACCAGTTAAGGAAGATACGGTTACAGAAATGGGTAAATAATTCGACTGGGTATCTTTTTTTACGATTGCAGATTTTAATCTAATTTATCTTGTTTTCTTTTCCTAATTTGTTCAGTTTTGAAGAACCGACAAAACGTTAGCAGAAAAAAAAACAGTAATTCCATTCAGTAAGTTGAATGTTATTATCTTGTATTGTTTATGCACTATACATTTTGATATCCATATTGAAAAGATTTGCAAATTAGTTTGGCTGACCGTCAAAGTGTGTATTATAAAAGATAACATGTATATGTGGTATTGTCTGACACAAACTTAGTTGGTTGTGTTTTTATTGTAGAAAATACACATTACCGTGTGTATAAATTTGAACACGATTGAATTTAAAAAATAAGGCAAACGTGTTCCACATTACTACTACTCGTTACTTCTTAAGATGTAATGTATCATATTTTTGTTCTTAAGTTACACATACCCTAGAACAATTCTATCGAATCTTTATATTACAATTATCTCTCTTCTTTAATAAACTATTATAACGTAACAAGAAGAGCAGAACTATCATCATAGTCACGTGATAAAGTCGGTGATCGATTTACAAGAAACTGTGATCTCATTTCATGTTGAACGTTATAAATACAGATTCTTAACAAGATCAACTACGTTTAAAGCACGCAAAATGTAATTTTTAATTCAATTATAAAATGTTTATTCATATGAATATTAACAATATCAAGAATCTTTGTATCAAAATTCACTGTGGTTCAATCTGGTGTCATGATGACACAAACTAGACTAAGCTGTGTGGAACACCAATTGGTGACAGTCTTAAACCATATATGTATATTTGGCAGGAAAAAATCGTCATTAAGAATCGACGAAATATCTTCAAAACACGATGAAACATCTACAAGACTAGATCATTACGATGAAATAACTAGTTCGTATTACAATCCCCAAGCTACCAGGAATAACACACAGCAAGAAATACAGAAACCATTAAACAGTAATAGAAATTTGGAAACCTATAGCGTTTCTTGTAGAAATAATACACCCAAAACCGTTCACCAAGATTCACCATGTCAAGAGAATGGATCATCAACATCATCTTCTGACGAATCGTATCTCGCACCTTGTAGAAGTTATGTTAATACTGATCTTACAAACAATACCAAATACGAGGGTCACGATAGAAATATTGTATTAGCAGATATACACTTACTTGAAGAAATGTCAGTTGCCAGTGACAACAGTGAAACAAATATGAAAGGCATTCTAGAATACGAAACACTACAACTATCCAACACAAACGAGCATGCATATAACAAATGTAATGATACAGAGTTATAGCATGTAGGTGATGCTGCCTTTTACAAATAGTTTTCATCAGTGTGTAATGAAATTCATTTTGATTTGAGATTTTTGTTTAAATGAAAAATTAATTGTTATCTTAGTTCATTCTATTTTTGATTCCCGTTTTTTTTTAGACACTAATCAATATGTACAGGTCTATTGTCCAAGTGTATCTTACTAAAATCTGTTTCTTTTACATTATTTTGTAATAGGAAGGCATAATATATCTTTCTATAAGTCTATAACTAGAGGCTATAAGGAGCCTATTTCGTTCGCTTGATATTGTTACTTACAATAAACCTTATCGCTAATCCTGGCTGACCCGGCCGCTTGAACTTTTGACGCATACAACAATCACTTTTCCATTGTGGCGTCAGATATTTTGTTTTGTGACGTCAAAAATGTTCGGGAACCTGTGTGATATCCAGTAATGGCGGACAAATAGCGATAAGGTGTATTGATTTATGAAATAATGCAACTGTTATACTTTTTATTCAGTTTTAGAGATAAAAGTAAATAACTGCATTTTGTCCCTTTTTCTATTCAAACCATGTCTGCTATGTTGGTTGACGACAGTGTCAGCAGACACATTTGTTCAAACTAGATACCTTAATGCTGACTGTGGCAAAGTTTGGTTACAGTCTTTAAAAGATTTTGTGAGGTAGACGAAATTGACCTCAAAATGATCGTATTGACTTTTGATGTCCACAAATAGGCAGACCAGACACATTGTGACCTTATTAAATGACTTCTTTAGTTTGTGATTAATTTTGATTAAGATATTCAAACGAGACTGAAAAATGCTTTTGTTTTATTTAGATAAACAATAATTTTACCAGGCCTTGCCAGACTCTAAATGTATTTCTGTAATTACGTCATTAATGGAATGAAACATCTTACTCGTAAATTTTCCCTTTCTTTTCGCAATAGGCTTTTGAAAAATAATATTTCTTCTGTGTTTTCTTAAAATTTTGTGAAAATAGAAGAAGAGGCGATTCTTACCTTTTATACCTTTACTTTCATTGATAAAACATAATATTGACTCGTCCAGTCTCCAATTTGAAGGTCATTTAAGTTTCTGTACACATTCATTCAATAACAATGACCATTCAAAATGATAACAAGTAAAAGGGATAAACTGGGTAAGGAGAGTAAGTTATTTAAAGTTTATTATTTTGCAATAACGAATAAAAAATTATCAATCAAAAGTTTTGCTATAATTTCATAAACATGTCGTTCTGTATTGGTTTAGTTTTAGGACCTTTTTTTGCGTATTTAAGGCAATAGATAGTTTGGACTTCAGAAGTGTACATAATTATTGACTTTATACAAAAACTTCGCCCTTTTAAAACATTTAATGATTCAAAAGTAATAAGCGACTTCAACATGTTAAAAGTAAAATCATTTCTTAAAACACTTCTAAAAAATAATTTTCATTGACATACCATAGTGGTATTTTTATAATGTGCGTTGGAATGAACAGTGGTATAGCAAACATTGCATTCCCTGGCAAAATGTTATTAATATGTCTCAGTTTTATTTCAGGAGAAAACTTATGAAATATTCTTTAAAAAGCACAAAAATGTCAGTTTTCACATCAAAAGTTAACAAAACCTTTAAACAGAATTATTAAGAAGGGACATAGTTACGATACTGTTGTCAGGTCATTAAAGATTGCATATTTTGGTTTTAATATTGATTCACTTATAGGATCGTTTCATCGGTATAAAATGCATTTATTCTAAGACCAGTTGTTGGCAGGACACGGGTTATCTTCTCCTCATATATTTCATGATTGTAAAATACTTAACTCCTAAAGGGAGGAATTATGCTTGATATTCATATGGTGAAGACATCACCTTTCAATCAGTTCAGTTGAGGTCTGAGGCTGGCATGTCAGTAACTGCTACGAGTCCTTTGTTAAATTATGTATTATTGTCAATTTGTTGAGTTTCCTTTGTTACCTATTCTGACATCGGAATTCTCTTAAACTGAGTTTTATTGTTCGTATTATTGATTGTTTATTTTTTTCTACATTGGCCAGAGATAAAGGAGGAGGTTTGAGATCTTAAAAAAACATGTTTAACCCTGCCGCATTTTTGCGCATGTCCCAAGTTACGAGCATCTGGACTTTGTTAGTCGTGTATGATTTTTAATTTTTGTTTCTTTTGTTTAAATCGTAGGTTAGTATGCCGTCCATTAATACTGAACTACATATGAAATTAAGAATGGAAATGGGGAATGTGTCAAACAGACAACAACCCGACCACAGAACAGACAACAGCAGAAGGTTTCCAATAGGCCTTCAATGCAGCGAGAAATTCCCGCGACAGATGCGTCCTTCAGCTGGTTCCTAAACAAATATATATAATATTTCAGTGATAATCAACGCCATACTAAACTCAAAATTATACACAAGAAACTAAAATTTAAAATTATACAATACTAACAAAGGCCAGAGTCCCTGACTTGTCACAGGCGCAAACATAATGTGCTGTCACCATTGATCCGATTGATAAAATCCGCCGTAAAGATGTCATTTGTTCGACTGTACTTATTTCTGTGACTCCATGCATCCGACAGAAATTTTTACGATCCCCTACGATAGATATTTTAGCTGATCTGTAATTATCCATTTCCATACCTTATATATTATACACTGTGTTGTGACGTTAGATAAAAACTGACGAGGAAAGGTAACTACCGGTCACTGAAAGCTTATTTTCTGTCGAGCCTAGGTGGTCGCGAGGTCTAGCGCGCCAGGCATAGTGCACGGCGAGAAGGTGTATACATTTTTGAACAAACCGTTTGGTAAAACCACACATGTCCGCTCTGTATATCAACTCTTGAATAAGTATTCCATGTGGTGGCACACTTTGCCTACACATGCATCACTTACAAAAATTCTACAGTAAGGTCACCAACAATAACTATAAAATAGTATGGAATAAGACCTGAAAATGTATGAATTTAATGTCCAGTCTCCTCTTCAAAGAAAGTGGATCGTAACCCTTGGCTAGTGAAGCTGGAATAAATGAAGGTCTATATTACATATAATGTTGTTTTGTGTTATGATTTCCAGATTCTGAGCTAGCCTTTCCTGTTTGGGATTTATTTTTTTCATTTTTCAGTTGTTTTGAGGTGCATGGTCGACAGTTAACATACTTAAGTGCATTTCATTTAAGAAATATTTTTTTTGTTCAATGCTCTGTGATCATTTATTTATGGCTATGCATTTTATTTTTCAACATGTTCATACCGAGCGTTGGGTGTGTTGCCACAGCGAAATAAGAACATCATATTATTATAACATTCATGCAAATGTATGAAAGTAAAAAAAAACATTTCTCTTCACTAAAGTTTATTTCAATTTGCAGAATGCATAACCGAATCATGTCAAATGCTTATTACCAAAATAAGACTAAACAGTATAAGAAATAATTGACGATAAACAACGTCACGACCTAGAATCTATCAATTGAAAATTAAAATTGTCTAGTTTGTCATATTTCGATAAAATGTGACTGTTTAAAGCAAAGATTGACGACGCCATGGCAAAAATGAAAAAAAAAACCCAGCTGTACACGAGTCATAAAGTAGAAAACGAAAAATACAGAACCACACCAATACAATTATGCGTTCAATCAAGGTATAAAACCACTTGTTCTTGAAGTTTGGAGAACATAGGAGAATATTTTGAATACATTCTTTTTAAATTAAGCAACAGATACATTAGTGTGTTTTTTAGTTTTATAAAAAAAAAAGTATCAAGCGATGGGGTGTAAATACAAAATCATTTACCGTATTTTAAGCACAAAACATTTTTTTCAAGAATAACCTTGTACATAGTAATTGTGTACCTTTAAAACGACGAACAAAAAAAAACAACATAACAGAGCACGTACTGTGATGCATTTGATATACAGTATATCCCTTACACCTAATAATTTCTTTGGTAATTTTAGCAATACGTATTGAACTTCCACTTTCTTTGGATAAACTAATGTATTTTTTCGACATCTGTGTAAGTTACAAACTGCAAATTTTATAAAAACGCAAGTCGTCCTGCGATTAAAGCACTGTCTCAAAAGATCAAAGAGTGAAGATAAAATCTGAGAAACTCATACATTATGACAAAAACTAGATTAGATTCAATAGTAATGAAAGGTACCGGGACTATAATTTAGTACGCCAGACGCGCGTTTCACTTCATCAGTGACGCTCAGATCAAAATAAGTACAAAGTTAAAGAGCATTGAGGGTCCAAAATTACAAAATGTTGTGCCAAATATGGCTAAGGTAATCTATTCCTGAAATAAGAAAACTTTTAGTTTATCGAAAAATTCAAAGTTTTGTTAGGAATTTATAAAATTGACCATATAATTGATATTCATGTCAACACCGGACTACTGAGCTGGTGATATCCTCGGGGACGAAACGTTAACCAACAGAGGCATCGACGAAATCTGATGTGAATGTACTGACAAGTGAATCTAGTGTTTTGAATGCCTGGTTTTATTGGTTTTTGTTCCTTCTTTTAGAAACGGGAACAATATGGACATCTCTGTCGAAGTACCTTAGTTTCACAAGATTTTAAGATCAGTTACCTGTTATTTTCTCTTTTTTTTTTACTTCTATACACAGGATGTTTGGAAGAAAATAACATATACTTAAGCATTACGTTCACTTTAAATCTTAAACTTGGTCCTGCTTCCACAATACTTTTGTCATATTAAGAAGGAAATATTTTTTTTTGTCGATATCCAAAGTCTGGCGTCATTGTAAACTGGGTTATCATAAAGTTTAATTCACGAAGCACTTCCTAATAATCCACTTCATCAATACCATATTCTCTTTAATTTGTATAGTTTAATAAATGATACATATTCGATCGGAAATATCATGAGTTTCCTTATTGTGATCATATAAACCTAAGTATGCAATACGTATACAATCAAACAAAAACATTTCGTTCACACTGTATGTATCAAGGTAAATTATTTTATAGATTTCTTTTAGTTGTTTTATTTTACTCTATAGGGTTTTGGAACTGTTTAGAAGTTTAAAATTAATATTTTTGAATTTCTATGTCGCTAGTGATTGCCAGATTTCTATGTCTTTTTATCTTTTAACACAAGTTACATTGTGAATTTTGTTGCATTATGTATCTGGAAATATGTACATATTATAACAACTATAAGAAAAATCATTTTGGTTTTTTTCAGGTCATACTTGGTTGCTTTTAAAGATTACAATTAGTAATCAAGGTACAATAAAAATAATTTTGAGTGAATAAAGTGACTTAGGAATCAACTGGTCAGGTGTTCTTTTCATAATGCTCTACCTTATGATTTACATATTTTATTCTGGGACAGTTACATTAATAAGTATATCATCAAGTTTTAGTGTTTTACCTACTACTGATTATACATTTTCGTAACGTAGAATTATTCAAATGACTTCAGTTACTGAAGATGGGTTTTTTTCAAGATATAAACTGAACTTATTAATATGATGAAGATACTAACCTAGCATGCCTCATCTTAGCTTTTTCAGGTAAGATACACATTATTGAGCATTCGTTTCATACTATTTTTTAACATCTATGTGTGCGACAGATATAACCTACAAATTTTACCTTATGCTTAAGAATGCTGCCGATCAAAAGTATAGACCTGAGTATAGGCAAACGTGTTTTACATTATAAATTAACTGATATTAAAACTAAAAATACACTAAATGCTAAAGTCAATAAACTTTCTAAAACAAGCACCTAGGTGTACGTCTTTACGCTATATGTATAAGTAACACTGTATGTGCACATGACAAAAAAAGGTAGAAAAAGCATTTCCATAGAATATCTTTTCACACTAGAAAACTGAAAACATCACTTTATAAATGTTATGCGTTCGAAATCTTTTCTTAATTAACTTTTAATAGGTAAGCTCAAAGCCACATTATTTAAAAGTCAAGACAAAATTGTTCCCAAAAAAGTACTAAAAGCTAAATGACAAAAAGTACTGCTTTTTTTCCTCAATTTTAGAGTATGAATATTATCGCCCCAAACTCTTCACTTTAAACTAATAGACAAAACGTTTTTTCCAGATGTATTGGCTGGTGAAGTGTCCTTTCATTTTAAAAATGAAACCGTCATTCTACCATGTGTACAACTGTCAGATTATCCGATTATTTGTCACGGGCCGCCAAATTTATCCTCTTATGCCATTGGAAAAGACATCAATCCGAAATTATCAAAAAAAGACAGAATGTACGTTGTACATTCTACTGGTGTTTCTCATTATGATTTAAAAATTCGTAACTTTTCTATTGATGACAGGGGATTATACAAATGTATTAGTAGAGGACCAGATAGAAAATTCCAAGAATCGTTTTTTGATTTGAAAATGGCAAGTAAGTTGAAAAAAATACTGTATTAATAAGGTCAATTTTATATTATACAGATGTTATGTAGATTTTAAATTATATATGCAATCCCTGCTAGAATATGTTTGAATAAAGTGTGCAAATCTTTTGGGTTTTTTTTTTCATAATTGTCCTGACATTGATAATAGACAAAATCAAACCACATCTTTTGTTTTTATTTACCATTAGTTTTTTTTAATTCAAATTATTACACAAGTAGGGAGAAATCAAACAGGCAGTTTGAATGATTTGAACAAATGTTTGCTTAATAGCCAATGGTAAATGTTCATGCACTTACGATTATAATTATAATTACACTCGGAGGTAGTAGTTATATATTGGGTCATATCAAACTGTAAAGTAACGTTCCGAAAACAATTTATATCATATGAAGAATTTCTTTAATTGAACACCTGGATTTTAAAGATAAATATGCAGTGGTTTTACTCATATAGTGGATTTGTTAGTCTCGATTTAAGTTAAAATTTGTGACCGATGTTATTTTTCCTTAATCCATTTAAGACTATTAAACAGCAGTATATCATGTTTGCCTTTAGTATACTTGGTGTTATCAAGGTTGAACATGATACAATTACGGAATATAATAGATTGGCAAAATATCATTTAATAAAGTTTACATGAGACGTGATAACAAACAAAGTTGTCAAAGGCTATGTTGGAGCAATTAGAAATATATTTTAGCAAGACGTAGTGTTAGGATGGGGTAGTCAAGTAGGTATTACGTTGACAAAATGTAATGTTATTTTTATGTTTTTGTCTTTGATTTGTTTTAATTACCATGCTGAATGTACAGCGCCTTAGAGCAATTTTTATTTTTTACATAGGGCGCTCTGTAAATTTAAATTTATTATTATTAATGTTAATGCTCAGACATACATATAATTGTTATATCTTCTTTTCGTTAACTTATGGTCATCGTTGTCAAATTTCCATGTTTCTTCTAATACTTTACCTAAAATCGGACTTGTACTTTAAAACTGTCACAATTGATACCCATGAATAAAATATCTTTCGCAGTTTCCAACAATAAATTATAATATATGAACGTATTTGTTGCAAGTACACTCTAACGACTCTAAGTAATAAAAACATTAATTTGTAGATTAATATGGCGGTGTTATTTTTTACCATTTTGAAAATAGTTCTGTACTGTTACCATGTAAAAAAAAAAGAAATGAGCCGATATGGTATGGGCCTCTATATTTGAGAATTGATGCCATTGGTGCAAAGATAAATTCAATGTTGGTCAACTTGGAAATGCGTTCTGTTATGCAGTCCGATGGGAGTACTCGGTTCGATTCAAGAATTCAAAAATGTTTCTTTATATGACGAAGGAACATACGAGTCCTTCTGACATGGGTCACAAGATGTAAAAAAAAAATCAATCTCAAAATAGCAAGTTTATCGTTTAAATTTTCCAAGGTGTTTAAGATTGTAATGCATTTTGCTTACAAAATTATGTTTTTTTATGATTATACATTTTTTCCAATCATTTTTATCAAGATCAATAATTGCAAGTAACAACTTAGAATTCAAAATGAGAGATTGTTGATTAAAAACATTATAAAATTCAAGAATAATCTCCATGTGAAGTTTTTGTGTCTTATTTGAAGATGTATTCTTAAGGTTTACATATCACGCATCTATATAGTCTTGTTTTGCTCCCTGTATATTAATTATAGAATATATCTAAACCGTTATCACGAGATGCATAAACATTTTAATATTATAGAAAATAAATTTCGAAAAAGTATTACTTTGATCAAACACAATTGGTATTTATGCTTCTTTTAAAAACAAAATCAAAAAGAACGCAGAAATTTGCTACATGTATGTATCTGATAGAACGACCTATACTAAAAAAAAAAGAAACATATCACCTTAAAAAATTTCTTGCGCTTTTCAGAGTGTACCTTCATCAGGAACGCTCAAAGCCAAACATTTGAAATCCGAAGATGTATAAGTACCGAAACCGTTGAAGAGGCTGAGCTTTATGGAAAAAAAGACCTAAAATAAATAGCCAAATTCATCTAAAGGCAACTTTGCTTGAGGGAGTTGAAACCTTTAGAATTTAGGTATATACGAAAACAAATTCTGAGCCTGTGAGTGAGGGTCATACTTAAAGACGAGATGTTATTTTGGGATGCGATTACGGTATCGGCAAACACTTTACGGATATTTTGTGTTTTGAACTTTGATAATTTATTTTTAATTAAATACTTTGTGTTCACATTGTCATAAAAAATATCTATATAAAACAAATCCAGTCTTGCAGTTTTACCTTTCGGCAACCTATGCCCAACTCTTGGTTTTGTCGTAAACAGTCAGGCTAGGCCCGAACTGTCATCTAATTACATTGATATTGGCTTTTACTGTGGCAGAGAGTGCAATCAGCTCACTCGCTGACCTAGTCCAAATAATTATGACATCTTGAAAAGCTATAATATTTTTTTTCTTTGACGAACTATCTATCACCAGATAGGCTTTCGTTTTGCTATTTCCATATCTTTTTTGTATTTCTTCTTGTTCTTTCTTCTGCAAGTCACGAGCAGAAGTCAATGTTTTTGTTTATATAGGAAGTCACCGCTGCGCATGCTTCGATGAAACGAAAGTATGTTGCTAAGGTATTTATATCTTAAGAGTGGTCGTAAGATAATACTTAAGATTAAATCGTTAGAGCGGTCCTAAGTGTAGAAATAAAACTTACGATATGCTTCGTGAAATTGTCTTAGGAGTTCACTTAGCAAAGTCGTAAGTATAACATTTAAGACTTAAACTAACGATGTTTTGTGAAATTGGCTCCTGTAATCCTGAGGTCCCGAATTTAATGAAATTTAAATTTAAATCCTGACATCCTGAAATTCCGAAAAAAAAAAAATCCAGGACCTGAGACTGAAAAGATCAATCTTCAAATCCCAAGCTTGAAAACAATCGTCGATCGCAGATTTCCGATAACCCCCCCCCCCCCCCTCCCTTTTAGAACAAAAGTGTATGAAACCACATATATTTCTTTAATTGATGTATGCTAAGTTATCATTCAAGACTGAATATGACATTTTTAGCCAGATATTATGATATTATGATATTCATATCAAAATATCTTATTTCTGGTTGAAAACATTAATTGTTATTTTATAAATATTCAACATACATGTATAATATTTAAATATTTAAATTATAGTTAAGTAATCAAACTTTTTAATTGTTATTCAAGATGATACTACAGTTTAGAATTGAAGTACATGGAGAAAACTCAGAAAAGTATATTTCAATAGTTCAATGTAAAGTAGAAAAGTGCTCACTTCAGCAGTCTGGGGTACTACTTAAACAAGTGATTTCAAAATTACTTCTTTGAGTGATTTTAGCTGTGAAATATTAAAAATTTTCACACAGACTTTTCAAAATCACTAAAACAAGTAATTTGTCAAGTTAAAATGTAATCACTTCAATAAGTGTCTATAAAATGTGTTTGATATTTCTCCCACAAGCTTGATTTTTTTATTGGTAAAAAAACAAGAATCCCATTGAAAAAACAACTATGTACGTGCAGAAACTGTCTTTTGCTTGTTAAGCCTGCCAGTTTTTACAGTTTATTTGAATATGCAAAAACAGGAATAATTTGTAGATCAGGATATAACCTTAAAATAAATCATTCTTATTCTAAAGAAAACCAATCAGGTCATCTAATATTGTTGACCTTTGCAATTGTCTGATAGTAATAGCAATTAATGAATATTTGATTACAGAACAATTCCAAATGGTACATTTAAAAACTTAAGCACAGTAAGTTACTGCCTAAGCCCACTGGTGAAATTGATATCCAAAAATAAAGGGATAATCGATGTACGTAGGCAAATTATAGAAAATGAAATCACTTGTTTAAGGGCATAAGATACAGGTTTGAACCCGTATTTACATTTTGATAAAAATTTCCATATCGACTATCTTTTTCCTGATTAAAATCAAATATGTAATAAAAATATACCTTCATGTGCTACTTTTTGAGTAAAATGATATCTTAAGTTTGTATATTTGCTCAAAATTCTGATTTGTGGCCGTATCTTTCCTTTCTAAAGAAAGACATAACTTTTTTGTTTTAAAAGATAAACACAAATTGTTTTTTGCTAGATAATTTGTAATTTCTGTATCATATAGGTATCATAAAAAAATATACAATTTTTAATTCAGAAATAACTCATATTTATCAAATGTTCATGAATGTAGAAAAAACACATTATGTTTTGCTGTATATTATCAAATTAAAAGAAATGTACTATTTACATTTTCATGAAAATTGGCACACATAATCTTCTGGCGTAATCAAACCAAATAGCATATTGAAAAAAAGGGGTCCATGAAATCGTTTTAAAGTTAAATAAGTTTGAATGATAAAAATCAGTCAAAAGGTGAATCTTTTCCCGATAAGTCAGTTTGACGTCGCGAAAATAACAATTTACGTTAGCAACGTCATTACCTCCCCTATAACTATATCATATGCCATTAAGTAGCATCCCTGACTGTTCAGCGTATTTTGATTGTCAAAGTATTGGCAGACATATTGTATTGAAAGTAGCTATAATTTCTAAAAGGGAATTATTGCAGAGATTGAGTGGATCTATTTACGGTAGTCTGATACTGATGTGCACATTACTCTATCACTCATGCCAAGAGTATCAGGTTCATTTTACTGTACATGCTGAAAGTGCAGATTGTAAAGTTACAATTCATATTAATAAAATAATATTAATGTTGACATTGTAAAAGTAATCTTTACTTTTTAATTGGAGTTATCTTCCTTGTCCTCTGTCTCAGATTTAGGGAAAGAACCAGACCAATTGTGTATACTACTATAATTGTATAAGATAGGTGGTTATAAGACTCTCAATCAACCTTAAGTAACGAAAGTAAGATTGCTGTTCCTTGTAAGTAGTTCGATTCCCACCCATGGCTTTTATTTACTATGTTATATGTACCCGTACTATCACTAGTAGAACGATTTCAGTCTGAAACGGTCATTTTGGTCTGATCGTATCTTAATTGACTGGATTTACCGCTAGAGGAAAACATCAAGATTTGTCAGAGCGTTAAGTCTCCATTCGGAATGATAGTCTCATTAGGTAAATTAGTCCGTTAAGGCATGTCAAGATATTTAAGACTGTATCTTCTAGCGAGCTGTTTAGATCCGTTTAGACCGTGTCAGACCAAAACAGACCATGGATACAAACTGACGTCAAGATGTTGTCAGATCGTGTCCAGTCGTGTTCAGATTTTAATAATTTGGACACAAAACGAGTGAAACTTTCCCATTATTTATCAGGTGTTGCTCCCCTTTCAAGAATAAAATAAAACTGTGAAAGAAGACGATTTTTTTTAACTGAAAGTCTACCACGTCCCCTTAATCATGTTATTTAAATAAAACAAATATTCAATTTGAATTCTAACTTCTTCCTATTTAATTATTTAACATTGTTTTATAATTATATAAATAAAATAAAAGTAGCTCAAAGTCATACTGCTGCACAAATCGCCGCGAATTGACTAAAAAAAATCAACAGATTGCCAAAATAATATTTATTTATTGAATATAAGCACCTGAACCTTTATATTTAATGGTTTACAAGTGATTGCAATACGTTTTATATGCAATTACAGACTGCCGTACGTGGTGAAAAATTTGTCATTCATTTTTACACCCTTATTTAATAATAACGGATGTCGGCCGTGAACACTTGAAAACGTGATCTTGATATGTTAAATTAAATTTAAGATGTAACTATTTTTAAATATTGTAAATGAATGCATTATCATTTATCTTTTTATGTTACCTATATAAATTGCATTTGAGTAAATTTGAGGCAGGGAAAAAAATATAAAAATTATATATAACTCTGTCTTTTATCGTTTTCCGTTTATTGTCATGACATTGTCCGTTTTGTTTTTGCCAGACTTATGCGTTTGACTTTCCATCTTTATTTTTTAATGTGTCTATAATTCGAGAGCCTTTTGTAAAAAAAACTACATGCCAGAAGCCTTCGTTAAAAAATAAAGTTTGAATATTATAGCAGAAAAAGGCTTATAAATTCATTCAAATTTATATTTGAAATAGGATAAATAATCAAGAACATGTTTATACGTCAGACACTGTACTTAAAGTACATTTAAAGACCAGGTTACATATATATTACATGTATACAGCATAATAAAGCTGGTTTAATTTGAATGACTATTCATTAGGGAAATTTTTCGACGATAATTAATCAAATCTGACAAGTTTTATTAAAAACGGAAAATAATTCTTCGCCCGTAAACGATTTAACGTTACCGTACCCTCTTTATTTTTGTTGCATTCATGTCGCATGTGTGTCGGCAGTGTCAGCGCTTCTAATAGCTAACTTATTTTAGACAAAATCGTTGACATGGTAGAAGGAAACTATAGTACAATATAAGCTGAGCTGGAAATTGCAATTGGTGAGTAGAAATGAATAATATTTTAATACATGTCTATCAGAATAATCATTGATCATGGATCATCATCCAAGAGTTTGAAGGAAAAATGTTCACATTTGTTAAATTTGTGCATACAGGTATGAATCGACGTTCCAATACTCCACACTCTTGTATAGTAGCCTGTTCAAAGGCAAAGTAAGAATTTGGGCTTGTTAAAAAATTGTTCCTGTGATTGGAACCCCCCCCCTTTTTCATGTTTTTTGGAAGATCAATGCATGATTTAAAAAGTTACATATAAACTAGTATGGTTTAAACCCCCTTTTAAAAATGGCTGGATCCACCCCTGTTTATTGCCTAACATGCATTGACATGTGGGGTATTCACAATGGTATGGTTGTGCGGGATGGCCTATTACAACAGGCATGACATTGTTAATTTTTTTACCTTAAAGTTTTCTTCAAATTTAGTGTTTGACAAAATGTTTGATACCATTCAATCAGTAATCAGATTTTTTCCTATTCAGTATTTCAGTCCAATTTATTTTATCATTAATATGGGTACAAATTACATTTTTCCTGGTGCAAATGGAGGAAATTGCCCTGTGCCTCCATCAGGAATATGCATCCAAATTTGTTAAAAAATAAATTTTAGATACACGTAGATTGTACAACTGGTTTGAGACATTCCGTACACATTTTAAACTCACCAGGCCCTTCAAGTGAGCTTTTCTCATCACTTGGCGTCCGTCGTAAGTCGTCGCCAACTTTTACAAGAATCTTCTCCTCTGAAACTACTTGGCCAAATCAAATCCAATTTACCACAATTATCAATGGGGTATCTAGTTTTAAAAAAATGTTTGGGGTGTTACACGGCCAACCAACCGAGATAACCGTCCTGGTTAAACATAGAACAGATGAGTAAAATGTAGATATTTGCTTATAACTCTGAAACCAAAGCATTAAGAGCAAATCTGACATGGGGTAAAATTGTCTATCAAGTCAAGATCTATCTGCTCTGAAATGTTCAGATGAATCGGGCAACCGGTTGTTGGGTGATGTCCCTGAATTGGTAATTTTAAAGAAATTTTGCTGTTTTTTTTTTATTAATCTTGAATATTATTATAGACATAGATAAACTGCAAACAGCAAACATTTTCAGCAAAGTAAGATCTACAAGTAAGTCGACATGACCAAAATGGTCAGTTGACCCCTTAAGGAGTTATTGCCCTTTCCCCTGTGAAATGTTACATGGTTGACCCTAGTTAACCGTGGTCAACCACGCTTATATGACCTTTAGTTGACCATGGTTAACCATGGTTTGTTAAAAAAAGACACCAAAGTTGACCATAGTCAACCATGCATGACCATGGTCAACCATGGTTTGTTGCAGTTGTTATGAACCAAGATTGACCATGGTCAACCATGATTTGTGGTATAATGACCATGGTTGAAAGCATGGATAACCATGGTCAACCATAGTTGTTCATGCTTTATCCATGGTTAACCATGGTCAACCAGGATCAACCATGGTCACGTTTCGCAGGGGTTATAGTCAGTTTTTACAAATTCTTCGTATTTTTTTGTGATCTTTTACAAAATCTTCTACTCTGAAACTACTGGGCCAAATTTAACCAAACAAAGCCACAATCATTATTGAAGTATCTAGTTTAAGATATATGTGGGGTGACCTGGCCATCCAACCAAGATGGCCGCTATGACTAAAAATAGAACATGGGGGTAACATGTAGAATTGGTTTACAACTTTTAAACCAAAGCATGTAGAGCAAATTCAACTTAGTTAAATTGTTAATCAAGTCAAGATATATCTGCCCTGAAATTTTCAGACGAATCAGACAACTGGTTGTTGGATTGTTGTCCCTGAATTGGTAATTTTAAAGGAAATTTTGCCGTTTTTGTTTATTATCTTGAATATTTGTATAGATATAGATAAACTGTAAACATCTATAATGTTCAACAAAGTAAGATCTACAAATAGTTCAACATGAACAAAATTGTCAGTTGGCCCCTTTAGGAGTTATTGCCCTTTATAGTCAATTTTTAACAATTTTCATAAATTTTGTAAAATTTTTGAAATTTTTACAAAATATTTTCCTCTGTTACTAATGGGTCAAGTTCATTATAGATAGAGATAATTGTAAGTAGCAAGAATGTTTAGTAAAGTAAGAACTTCAAACACAACACCATCACCAAAACACAATTTCGTCATGTTTAATATGCACAAAGACCACGGTGATCGACACGGGCTCTTTATAGCCTCTAGTTTGGGACCACGGCATAACAAAAATACAAGTTAGAAATACAAAATACCTAAAAAAAAACTAACACTAGTGTGTTTTATCCTAAATATGAACTTAATATTCCATATTTGCAGAAAAACAAACATGCATAATTTAGCTAATATTAGGCCCAAGTGGCAAAACAAACAGAAAATGCCTACCCCTCGGTCACAAAACATATATCTTAAACTATATATTAAACGCTATGATTTTATTATTTGAAAGATTTTCTATATAGAAAACAATAACTGCTTTGAAATAGTGCAAAAAGACAGATATTAAGCAGTCTTTTAGTGAAGTTTTACATTAGACTGGTATTCATACATACACATGTACAACTTTTTGAAAACATGGCTTTGTATAAACACTTCTTGCTCAAATATTAGCTAAATTATGTTAGATATATGGTTAGAGATGTAATTGTTGTGACAACATTTAGTCTTTACTGACAATATTAGGTAGAAATGTGAAATAGTTTACTTAAATTGACCAATAGGCATACAGTAAGATGTGGACTGGAGACAAAGGCAGGATTGGATTCTTCATATAATTGTAAATGTTGGAAAGATTAACAACTAAAAAAACTTTACATTTACAGTATCCTGAAATGCTTGTAATTTGTTATAAGAATAGTTTTAAACAAGTTCTAGACATTTCATATTAAAAAACATGCACATAGAGTAAGCTGACATTAATTGAAGTCTTTTTAAAATTCTTTAAAAAATCGAAACAGGAGTGGGGGCTTTAAATGTACTGGAAAAAAAAGTTGATAGTATATGCAGTCATTTCTTTAAGGCTATATTAATCTGATAAATAAATATTGTTGTGCGTAAAAGTTTTGATTATTTGATTAAATGATTGTATAGATCATTTTGTAGATTGCACTTTGTAAATACATCTGTTTCACAAGTTGTTGAAATCAAAGTTTTGGATAGCACCTGTGGAAAATTTGCAACGGTAGATTGTAATATTTCAAATAGATTGTAAATATGTAGATTGCCTGGTTAACTTTTTGAAGAAAAAAAACTTTATCAAGCAAATATTGTAAAGGGATTTATGGTTGGAAGTCTCCCAAACAAAGCTCTAAAAATTAGTCATCCCAACAGTCGCTTGATATTTTGCAAAGTCCAATACAAATTGGTCTGGTCTAGTAAAGTGATATGCACAAGTGACGTCTCGGAAATACACCTGTATGTCATTCAAATCTTCTTGAAATCATGTACAGTAATATTCATGATTTATGGGTGGGGATCTAGACAGTTTAAAAGTTCTCAAACAGGCAGTGACCCTAAGGGACTAGCCTTTTATTTCATCTGATTTGTTTTATTATTCCGTACAAGAATATATATGGTTTCAGTGGGGATTTATACAGTTTTTAGTTCTCGAAAAGAAGGGGGGATCTTGACTGTTTACAAGTTCTCTAAACAGGATGGGGTGGATTGACACTGAGGGACTCTCCTTATATTTCAATTTATTCGTTTTATTGTCCAATACAAGAATATATATGGTTAAGGGGTGGCGATCTCAGCCGTTTAAAAGTTCTCAAACACAAGGGGGTGGGGATGACCAAAAGGGACTCCCACTATATTTCATTTGATTTGTTTTGTTGCCCCATAAAAGAATATAGATGGTTTCGGGATGGGGATTTTGTCCGTTTACAAGTTTTTAAAAAGAAAGGGGGGTCACCCCGGTGTAATTTTTTTCTATATTTCATTTGATTTATTTTATTGTCCCATAAAAAAATAAATATGGTTTAAGGGTGGGGATCTTTATAGTTTAAAAGTTCTCAGACAACAATGGGGTTGGAGTGACCTCTGGGGAATCGTATTCAATATCATTTGTTTTAATGTCTAGAACAAGAATGTATATGGTTATGGGGTGGGGATCTTGACCATTTCAAAGTTCTCAAATAGGAGGGGTGGGGTTGACTCAAAGACACTCCCATTTTAATTCAATAAAAAAAAAAATTTATGCTGCATACAAAAATATATATGGTTTAGGGATGGGGATCTCGACCGTTTCCAAGTTCTCAAACATGAGGGGGGTGGGGCTGACCCAAAAGGACTTCCAATTTATTACATTTAATTTGTTTTGTTGCCACATACAAAAATATATATGGTTTATTGGTGGGGATCTCAACTGTTTACAAGTTCTCAAACAACAAGAGGTGGGGTGACCCCAGGGGACTCGCCTTTTATTTCATTTGATTTTTTTTATTGTACCGTATAAGAATATATATAGTTTAGGGGTGGGGATCATGACTGTTTTTAAGTTCTCAAATATGAGGGGTTGGGTTGGGTGACCCTATGGACTCAACCTAAATTTAATTTGATTTATTTTATGGTCTTGTGATCATTACTGAAAACCATGTGTGTCCGTCACTTACTGTTTTCTAGTTATAGTCATTTGAAAATTAAAAAAAAAAAAATCCCATTTACTCCCTTCTGTTGGCCCCTCAAAATACACCTAAATAGACCCCAAGAAGAAAAATAATAAGAACTGAACAAAAAAAAAGTTTATGAGTCTTAATAGCAAGTATTATAATTACGAAATTTGTTATAGTACCATTTTGTAATGCCTTATATGTAAAAGGCCGAGTGTATTATTGTCCGAGGTTGTTGTGGGC
This sequence comes from Mytilus edulis, assembly GCA_019925275.1. Lineage (NCBI taxonomy): Eukaryota > Metazoa > Mollusca > Bivalvia > Mytilida > Mytilidae > Mytilus > Mytilus edulis. The sequence goes on along the minus strand of CM034360.1, from coordinate 3,072,529 downwards.
CGAGATTAGATAAGATAACATGATACTTTCAATACGCTGGAGTTTTTACGTATTGAATAATCATTTGTTTAAATCGTAGTCAGCGTCGAAAAATGTTCATTCATGAAATATTTTAAACACGTTATTTTTTTTTCTCTTTATTTAAACCGGAGGAATGTAGGAAACCTTTGAAATCGGGATTATAGTACTCCCGTCTGGAGGCACACATATATGGATCTGACGCATGTCTGGAGATTACTGATCAAGCATAACGTAGAAATTGCTGTCTCGTGTCTGTTTTGATTTTTCTTTCCGCGAAGCGCAGATCTGCGAAGTATTGTTGTTCGCCATTTTTAAAATGAAGTTGAATTATTTGATTTATTCCCGAAGGCAAGAAACTTGTTCCTATGTTGGCCATTTTTATGGAACAAAGCAACATTAACTCTTTCAATTTGTCTTTAGTTTTGGAATGGGGAATTCTTGTGTAAAGTGTAGAAAAGTCTAATGTTTTAATACTATTTCAAGATGAAAGAGTCTTTTATTGCATGTTATACTCTGATGTTCAATTACACTAGTCAATTTTGGGGCCCTAGCATGCCGAATGGTGTGAGCCAAGGTTCCATGTTAAAGACAGTACTTTGACATACAACGGTTAACTTTTACAAATTGTGACTTGGATGGAGGGTTGTCTCATTGACACTCATACAACATCTTCTTATATTTATACAAGATATTTAAAATGTTTGAGTATCCACATCTAATTCATTCCACCTCTAGAATAGAATTGTTTAAAGCTCGGCTTTGATTGCTGAAAAAAATTGTGATGATTATTTAGAAAGAGGTTTAGAGGAGCACATGGAAAACCAAGTAATAAACCGTTGTGTTTTAGGACACTTCTGAAGTTTAGGTATCCAATAAAGCGATGGAAGATCTAGTTCTTCATCTCTGGTTGAAATTCCAAAGTAACATAGAATCGAACTATAAATATCCTGGTCTTTCTCTTTAAATAGCAAGTGTTGTGGGGTATATGTTGCGATTCCAAGTGAAATGTCAATACCTTAGTCAGTCAAGTAGTTTATGTAATTATAATGGTATTTACACGACAACAAAACGATGTTGATCGGGACTTTATTTGCAGGGACAGTTATATATTTGTCATGGAGGTAGGACAAGTGTTTTGCAACATTTGCGTCTTTATAGATTGCATGATATAGCATTGGCATATATACTAGTCTCACTCAATTTATTAATTCTCATTTGTATCAAAGACTTTACAGCTGGGCTTAATCCATTCGGAAAAAGTATCCACGGTCTCTTGCATAATCTTCGACCAAACCCATCAGTATTTTGAACTTGTGTTTATATTTGATCGATATAGGCTCATAATATTTCGGATCTTTGAAAAACACATTTCGCAAGTACGTGTTGCAGTCACCGGTAATAATATGATCCTAGACATTTTGTCAGAGAGGGAAAATAATTATGGTTTTTGGATCATCACATTTTCGTAAAAAGTAAAAAAATAAAAGAATCAACGTAGTGTAGTCTTTACTGTTTGAGCTTTTGATATTGTCGGATGCATAAGTAGAGAGTCACGTGATACGTATCAAAGAAACACCAAAAGGCTTATAGAGAAAAATAAAATCACAAAAATACTGAACTCCGAGGAAAATTTTTAAAAAAAGTCACAAATCATATCGCAAAATCAAAAGCTCAAACACATCAAAGCACGCTAGCAAAATAAAAAGTAAAAACAGAATAAACAGTAAAAGTAATATTCATCCAGACAAATAAAATAATAGTATAAATCATTATACTTGGCACGTGATTTACATTTCGAAGACTATTTCAAATTCAAATTATGATTATAATGGACGTTCTTCCTATATTTTCATAACTTTGTTTAAAAGGTGTTCCTTGTTTGATAGGAAACTCAATAATATCACGTGTTTCCCTATTGTGATCATATAAACTGTAGTGTGCAATAGAATTTAAAAAAAACATCTGGTTTAAACTGTATATATAATGGTAAGCAATATAGTTATGTTTATAAAGTATATTATAACTTCAGTGTTAGAATAATGAGCAAATGTTTTTGCTGCACATACACACACACTATGCATCCGTTTACTTAGATAGAAATTTCAGTAACAAAACCAAAATATGATGCTATGTAGATATTTTTCCAATGTCTTTTTTAAATCAGTGATGTTTTATGATCAAAAACCCACGAAGACAATTCATTGAAGTCTGTGCAAATATCACATGTACAATAATATAGGCAATATTGTTTTCAATGAGATCTTTACGATCTTGAATTCGAATCATAATAGATTTATGACAATTGATCATGCATGAAAACATACAATTGTCTTAAATTCATTGCAATGTGTTACTGTCTTGGCTTTACTCTCTCACTTCCAGTTCATTTGGTGAATCCCGTATTTTTTCTTATTATTACTTGTACAGTGGTTGTTATTTGTTCATGTCATAATTGTTTTTCGAAAATTGTTTGTTTATCAATTAGGCCGTTAGTTTTCTGGTTTGAACTGTTTCACCTGTTTAATGTTTGGGCCTTTTATAGCCGAATACTACAGTTTTGGTTTTCTCATTGTTTAAGATCGTACTATCGCTTATATTTTTTTTACAACCGTTTTATTTCAACTCTAGAAAAAAGTTGTCTCATTGCAATCATACCACATCTCCTTGTTTTCATACCGGCTGCTAAGTTTTCTGTCTTAAAGATTATGACTTCATATACCACATATGAAACAAAAACAAACTTTCTTTTAGAAGAATAAGTACGGAAATTTAGTGGTTCGCTTTACCAGCATAGTTAATAATTCTTTTTTGCTTATTTGTGTTTATGTGTTATTTTATTTATTTATGTATTTAGCTGTCCTGATTGGTCATGTCTTTACTAGTACTGTATTCCTGTCGTGTAATATTGGCATTTTAACAGTTTTTTCAACATTGACATATAAGCTGGAGGTTTAACTACCCATAAAATCAGGTCCATCCAACCATTTTGGTTTTTTTTCTAAAAATGTCCTGTATCTAATCAGGAATATGGCAGTTTTAGTCTTAAAGTTCGTTTATATGTACATCGACGTATATTGTTGAACTCCAGTTACTCCAGTGTTTCTGTTCTTTCGTTGCCTCCTCGGTTAAAGTTTGTAACCCGGATTTGTTAACTCTCAATCGAGTTATGTCTTTTGAACACTGGTATACTACTGTTGCTGTTATGCATTAATCGTAATTTTGTTTTTCTGTTGTTCCTATCGATACTGACAAGATCGCTTGAAATCTTACATATTGCGAAACTTTGTCTGACTAAGAGACAACGCCTAACCATGTCAAGAGTTGTATCAATATCACTGGACGAAAATGAAAAGTGTGTGCATGCAACGACACGATCAGTAGCAAGTTTAGTAAGAGGGTATTTGGTATGAAAAGTTAAAAAGGTTGAAATCGGTTAAGTCAGTTTTTCGTTTTTGTCATAAAAGTATGTATTGACCCTTAGTAATTTTTTTCCAAATGAAAAACCTTTGTTGAAAGTAAGGATGACAAAATACCGAATTCCAAGGTAACTTCAAAACGGCGGAATCTATAAAAACTGTCAAAATCAAATGTTTTAATTAGTGAACAAATAATCGTTATATTCTTCATTTTTAAAGATTTTTTTCGAAAAACAATCATCGGTACACCCTGGTTTTAAATAGTATGACAGTCTTTTATAGTACCGTTATATACTTGAGGAAAATTGACATATAACAAATATGTATACACATCTTCTTTCAATAGATATAGGAAGATGTGGTGTGAGTGCCAATGAGACAACTCTCCATCCAAATAACAATTTAAAAAAGTAAACCATTATAGGTCACTGTACGGCCTTCAACACGGAGCCTTGGCTCACACCGAACAACAAGCTATAAAGGGCCCCAAAATTACTAGTGTAAAACCATTCAAACGGGAAAACCAACGTTCTAATTTATATAAAAATACGAGAAACAAGAAACACGTATAAATTCCATAAACAACTACCGACTACTGTACATCAGATTCCTGACTTCGGACAGGTACAAACATTTGCAGCAGGATTAAACGTTTTAATGGTACCAAACCTTCTCATTTTTTTTTAAACAATAGCATGTATTTGTTTATATCCATACGCACATGACAATTGATTTTCCATTATTTTTAGCTAGCTAGCTATTGTCCAATAAATTTGCCTTCCTGTCATCGGAAGTTTATATAAAAAAATATTTCCTCATTGGTTTCATGCAAAGGAAAATATAATATAAACAAAGCTATGAATAGACAACTTTCGAGTTCGGTGCATTTCCGTGAAAAACTTTGGTTTGAGCAAACATCATTCGTGCGTTAAGGGGCATTGCCACTTTCGTTCCCATGTCGAGCGAGTGGTTGATTAACTATGATGCTATATTGCTATATTGCAAGAATTATTTGGCAAATTGAATTATCATGATTATCATTAGGAAATTGTGATTAAGTTCCTACGAAACAAACATAATTTCTCGTTTATCCTGCTCTATGATGTTCCCTTAGACGCCTTTTTTTTCTAATTATATTATTTTTCAAGATGAAACATGTGAAATTACATAATTAAAATACAGAATTACACGCAAAGTATAAAAAGTTAATTGAGACTTGTCAGATCGATTAAATCATAATGGTATAATAAGATATAAATATTATAATTGATTTTGTTAATTAAATGCTGCTTCTAATAATTGCCACTTCTGATCCATTTTTTATTTTTTGTGTAGGGGTGAATTTACATTCATATAAAAAGGAATTACATGGTTAAAGCCTATAAACAATCTTAAATTAAAATTTTGTAAAAACTAATTTCTGGTTATAACATGAAGAGTATGGAAAAAAATAGCATTCCAATCTTCAATCTGTATATTTAAGTCAATTTCCTATTTGTTACGGGAAGATAGTGATAATACTGTATTATCCTCCAGAAATAAATAATAGAAAAAATTACAAGATTTTGGTTCTCTTTTAACTTTATCTACTAATTTATTTTCAATATTATCAAGTTTAGAACTACCTTTTATCCTACTTTTCCATCTATTTGGAATAACACTTAAAACATCATAAAACTCTACAAAATTAGTATTGATATTATACTTTTTCTCAAATTTTTCATATGAGGATAATGTATTAGTATCTGACACCAGATCATTGATAAAAAAGATACAATTTTCAATAGATTTACCCTTCAAAATCATCTTGCCATCCATTTTGAAGTTTGGATTTAGCCATATGGACTGGGCCAGAATTTCGACTTTCAACTTATTTTTCAACTTTGTAAAATTTACCAGGATATCATGAAGTAGTCCAAACGACTTTATTTGTGATTTGGACCCTGCCATGAGTACCTCTTATCAAAAGGGTGCTGCTGGCGCCATATATCTAATGTAACGTGATCATCGAGGGGAGGTCAACACCGACACAGACGGACGAACATAGCCATCTATGGCACGACAATATATCTTGTGGTAAAATCCACGTAACTAAATAATATGGTATATATTTACAAGTTTATTAAGAAATGTACATTACTTCAGGCACATCGACAACGTCAGCTACACAGTTTAAACATATAAACTGTAAATACAAGTCCTCCAGAATCTACTGATTCAAGACTTCAAGGAACACATCCTTACAGTATCACAGCTGATACACAATCTCCCAGTTGCTTTACTAACTGACCTTTATCATAGAGTTTATTTATTTCATCTCTAGACAAACAAAATAGGCATAACTAATTTTATTACCCTACACCCCAAGACATCAGTACTTGTCTTAATTGCATCTCACAGTTCTACTTTAACTGCAGATAATAAAAGTAGCCACTTGTTTAATTAGCATTGTGTCATTAACTTTCTCTGTACACAAATAAACAGTTATAAAGCTAAATTAACTAGAAGTCAATATTTACAAAACATTAAAATATTACACTAATAAATCTAGATCATGCATTACCTCATGAATCTTGGCTTTTGACTGGGGGTTATTTTCACTTCTATAATGTAATGTGTCCATGTCATAATCTTGAACAACATTCCAATCTCCCGCTACTACAATTGACGAATTGCCTTAGTTGGATATTTGTTGTTTTCTGTTCTCATAAAAGACTGGGTCATCATTATACGGTCATTATATAGCTACCAGAGTTTTACGGAAGTCCTGAATGGTGATATCTGGTATAACAAAATTACCCATTGGGTCTATAGTTTCCTCATGGATCTTGAATTCAAAAGTATTTTTGGAAAGTATAGCTACCCCTCTACTTTTACTAGAATAAGAACTAAATTTCCCCACATATCCCCACATATCCCGATTCATGAAGCCATTGGTTTTTTTCAGATGTGCTATGGGTGTCTACTAATATAGTTAAATCATATAAGTCCTTATAACTTCAAAATATATCAATTCATTTAACTTTTTCTAATAAATCTCTGCAGTTTACGCTACCAATAGTTTATATAGTCGACATAATATAATAAAGTGGTCAAAAATGAGTACCATAAATAATATCAATATCTACAAGCATAATTTATCAGAGCAGCATTAACAAAACATACACATATGCATCTATAATACGTAAAAATTGTTTCACAATGTTTTTTTACTTATAGTTACCCCCACCCCCCAAAGATTTTCTGTCGAAAGCACCATGCTATAAATAGAATGAGCAATTATGTTGTGCTAAAGTAGAAATAAAAAATATATCATAAAAGTTCTGTAAATCTCCAATTTATTGTTTTTCAATTTGCACGTTTTAAATTTAAATTTGGTGTATGGTTTGTATAAAGGAGAAGACACACAAACGAAGATGAATTAATAATAATAAACATCATAAATGGAAAAAAAATGAAGAAAAAAGTAAGTAACGAAAAAAACCACACAGAATATTTAACAACACATAAACATGATAAATATAGATTCTTACATTGTTACGAGTGGATTATCGGATTTATCCAATCGAGACAGTTAAATTATCAGTAATAAAGTTCAGGCCTCGGCGATGATTGTGTCCATTTGGTAAATCCGATAATCCACGAGTAACTATGTAAGAATATGTTTCTCTAATGATTAAAAAATACATTTTCTTTTTTTCTTAATCGAAAACCCCCTTCGAGTGACTTTCACATTGCACGAAGTTGTCAATTTTATTAACACCTGTTGTAGCATATTTTGATTCATCCAGTTAGCTAAAAAGGTCATGACCCTTAAAACCATCCAATGATCTTCTAAGATCACCGGCAACCACATGTTGATTAGATTTTTTTATACAATGGGTTCGGAAAGGGATAAATTCCCATAGAATTAGAGAAACGTGTATTCACACAATGTAAACAAAACACATATGAATATATATACACATGTCCCCACATACATTTTCTGATACAAAAACATACATCTATACATTTACAACTCGTCTAAACATCAACCCAACAATGTTATATCTGTAAAATTGCTTTCGCAAATTTTGTATTCTTCCCTCGCCGGGATTCGATTACATGCTACTGTGACATCGTGACACCAAATCGCCTGCACTGTAGCCGTCCCGTTAGACCACACGACCACCTGGGCTTCATTAAAATGAAGCTTTCGGTGGCCGGTGTTACCTTTACACGTCAATTTTAATCTAGCGTCGTACTACAGTATATGATATATAAGGCATGAAGGTTATTCTTACAGATCAGCTAAATTATATATAGTAAAGGATCTTACAAATTAATGTAAGATACAGTCACAGAAAAAAATTATATATATAAGTACGTCTGAGCCAGTGACAACTCTAAAACAGATTTATCCAGCGGATCACCAACTTGATGGTGATACTACATGGCTGTGTACATTATGTATATACAACTTGTCTAACATCAACCCAACAATGTTAGATCTAGGTATATATACGCATTTGACTAACAGGTCGAACAACTGATGTTCTTTAATATATATATAAATATATATATAACATAATACGCCGCTAGATTAAAACTGACGTGGAAAGGTAACACACGGCCAGCGAAAGCTCTATTTTTAAGAGCCCAGGTGGTCGTGTGGTCTAGCGGGACGGCTGCAGTGCAGGCGATTTGGTGTCACGATATCACAGTAGCATGGGTTCGAATCCCGGCGTGGGAAGAACCAAAAATTTGCAAAAGCAAATTTACAGATCTAACATTGTTGGGTTGATGTTTAGACGAGTTGTATAACATAATATATATATATATATATAACATCATCGATGGCGATCCGATGGATACATCTGTTGTAGGGTTGTCACTGACTCAGACGTACTTATAAATATAATTATTTTCTGTGACTGTATCTTACATTAATTTGTAGGATCCTTTACTATAGATAATTTAGCTGATCTGTAACAATAACATCTTCATGCCTTATATATCATGTACTGCAGTACGCCGCTAGATTAAAACTGACGTGGAAAGGTAACACACGGCCAGCGAAACCTCTATTTTTAAGAGCCCAGGTGGTCGTGTGGTCTAGCGGGACGGCTGCAGTGCCGGCGATTTGGTGTCACGATACAGATCTAACATTGTTGGGTTGATGTTTAGACGAGTTATATATATATATATATATTAAAGAACATCAGTTGTTCGACCTGTTAGTCAAATGCGTTTTGTTTAAATATACTTTTTAACTTTTTTGGTCTTTTGGAAAATGTTGTTTGTGCTGTATTTAGACCCTTCTACAACGAAATTTGTTTTACATGCACACGTATAAAAATTGCGGTTTTTATCCAACGTAATCATAGATTTGAACGTAGTGTTCAATTTAGACTCGTTTATATATTTTCGTTTGGGCTTGTATCATATTTTCCCTCCGGTTTATATGATCCGTTCATCCTATATTGACTCTTAAAATTCAAGAGTCTATCTAAAAATGAGGGTAAATTTTATACTTTTGATAACTATTACACCACTGGGTCGATGCCACTGCTGGTGGACGTTTCGTCCCCGAGGGTATCACCAGCCCAGTAGTCAGCACTTCGGTGTTGACATGAATATCAATTATATGGTCATTTTTATAAGTTTTCTGTTTACAAAACTTTGAATTTTTCGAAAAACTAAGGATTTTCTTACCCCAGGAGTAGATTACCTTAGCCGTATTTGACACAACTTTTTGGAATTTTGGGTCCTCAATGTTCTTCAACTTTGTATTTATTTGGCTTTTTGAACTATTTTGATCTGAGCGTCACTGATGAGTCTTATGTAGACGAAACACGCGTCTGGCGTATAAAATTATAATCCTGGTACTTTTGATAACTATTATATGGCCTTCCAAATACCGTTTCGATCCCTAACATCACCGAAGAGACATTTATTGTGGAAATCCGGATCTGGTGAACAGTAAAAAAAAAATATTGTCACCTTATGTTTGTGGCATAACATCGTGGACACAAGTTAATTGTTTCTGTCTAGTATTTAATTTATATTAAGATCCATTTGTTACATCTTGTGCTCAATTTTATTTGGCAATCGCCAATGACAGTCAGCAGGCCAGGGTTAAAGAACATCAGTTGTTCGACCTGTTAGTCAAATGCGTTTTGTTTAAATATACTTTTTAACTTTTTTGGTCTTTTGGAAAATGTTGTTTGTGCTGTAATTAGACTCTTCTACAACGAAATTTGTTTTTCATGCACACGTATAAAAATTGCGGTTTTTATCCAACGCAATCATAGGTTTGAACGTAGTGTTCAATTTAAACTCGAATATATATATATTGCTGACCCTTTCTTAACTGTATATGCAACTCTCCATTTTAGTGTGATTTATCGAGAATCAAAAACTGACACTATAACATTGATTCACTAAGACGCTTGATGAACGTAAATAGGGCAGGGATACAGGCGATTCCCTCAATCTGATGAATGATGTCATAAAGGCGCGCATAATTGAATAGTTTTTTTCCGGTGAAGGACAAATTCGACAATGGTCTATTCATTTAAAATCATTGACAAATGATATTTAAAGATCTAATTTTTTTTATAGTATAATGTTTACAGCTCTTTTTTAATATAATGCTAAAATGCTTAAATAAAAAATGTACCGCAAGATGCTCCATAATTATCTTTCAACAGCTTATCTACGCTTTACTAAATTTCGAGATTACTTTATTGCGTCTTTTGACTAAATTAAATGAAAGAAAATAATTTTTTTTTAATTCCGACTACTTGAATACTTTAATAAATTTTTGGTTTGTACAATTGTTTGTACGTCGTTATGCTTCGATCTATATGTGTTTTTAAACTGTTTCAATATTAGATATAAAATATTTTTAAATCTCGATACCGCTGGCGGATGATAGTTTTCTGAGGTATTTCGTGTTAGCCTTATCGCAACTTATAGGGGTAATTGTACTTTCGTATAAATTTGACTTATTGATGCAATTTGTAATGCATTTTTGTTGTTTAATGTTAATTATTTAGTGTTTCTTGTATATCGTCTCTCTATATTTGATATATACCAGCTTTGATACGTGTTTGGTATGAGTATATAAACTCACTTATGTTCTCGTACTATGAACAAAAAAATATATATATTTTGTAAAAAAGTGTGTATCTTACATTAACATTTTTTTTATTAATCTGTGCACGTTATTTTGTTTGGCGGCATTGTGTTCAAAGTTATGATTGTCTTTCTGATATTGTTTAACATTTCACCCCTTATTTCATTGAGTCATAGATCAAATTTATTCGTTCATTATATGTTAACTTGTTTTTGAATGTCTTTTGATTGATTTAAGCCATTTCTATTTTATAGTATGTCTTTCTAAGTTGGATTTTTAACTATGTTGCAGGTAAATGTGACGTTTGGTACCAATAAAAACGTTTAAACTGCATTTGTTTGCACCTGTTCTAAGTCAAGAACCTGATGTTCAGTCGTTGTTTTTTGTTGATGTGAATCATATGTGTTTTTCGTTCTCGTTTTTATATAGATTAGACCGTTGGTTTTCCTGTTTGAATGGTTTTCTACTAGACAATTTCGGGTCCTTCAGAGCATGCTGTTCGATGGCAGCCGAGGCTCTGCTTTGAACAATAATGGTGTACTTTTACAATTTGTGACTTGGACGTTCTGTTGCCTTTTTGGCACTCATACCAGATCTTTTTATATCTAATGATCTATTATACAAAAAACTAAGGTTTTCGTATACAAATCTTTCAAATTACTTAACGTTGTCATTTGACTACAATTTTTATCTAGGGACATTGACAGATTTTACCTACTATTACAATTACTTTTTTAGTTTTGCTCAGGTCACTTAATGTAAAGTGTAATTTACAAAATTTATAATCACCGTAAAATAACACACAGAATGGTTTACTTTTACAAATTGTGATTTTGATGGAAAGTTGTCTCATTGGCACACATACCACATCTTCCTATACAATGAAATAACTGACCTTGACACCAACTGGTTAGGTATTCTGTTCACAATGCTCTCCCATATGTTTTGCATATTTTGATAGTTTATTCTGGTAAAGTGGCGTTTATTTGCATTATTGCCACAGCTATTGTACGGACATAATGCATGTTTTGATCATACAATTATGCATCTTGAAACTATTCACATGACTTGTGTTTTATACAATACATTTTTTGTAGGATAACAACACAATTTGCTGATATGCTGACAGAACTAGTATATCTCATCTTTATTTTTCAAGGTAAGATAAAAAAAAAACATTGTGGATTTATTGCATATTATAATTGTAGCAGCCATTTGTGCAAAATCTAAATAAGTTATCTAGTTGATATCTTTTATAAGACACTGATTGTATGCATTGTTGTTTTACCAAATAAATTAATCAATAAAGCTAAAGATACCACATGGAAAACAAAAACTATAGGTCTAGGAGAAAGTACTCTTACACTAGAACTACACAATTTAACTTTCTCTGTTTAATACCGATCACATTTAAATGGCAGTCGGAAATACATGCTATATAAAAGGTATATGACCAAGCGTACAGCTTTATTTCGACTGATGAGTTTGAATGTTCCTTAGGTATTTTTCGCACTTCTGCCGATCAACAGCCATTTCTGATCAGACAAGGAAACAAAAAGGCGAAAATGTAAATTTTGTTAAACAAATGCATATTCATCATGTTGATTGTCAAAAACAACCGTTTTTAAACTATAAAATAAATGGTATTTCAATCATTTTTCGCATTATTTTGTAAACTTATAAAGGTCGGGAACTCTAGATTTCCTGACGTCAAAATATATTTGCATAGTAATTTTTCAAATAGAAGGTTAATATATCCTTTAAAAACTGACCAATACAATCATCTCAATAAACTACAATGCATTATTTGCTACTACGAATTCATTACGACTCAAAACACGACTGGAATTATTGGGAAAACTCTCAACTTATATAGTGTCTGGGACTCTCATGATATATGTGTTTATATTATTAAGCAAATGTGTGTAATGAAAAAATATATAACATAATCTTCAACTTGCATGCTAAGATTTAAAAATAATATTGTTTATAATCTTCGTGATTAGACTCACTGTTCCGCCTTGTAAAATGATGTTATTTTTTATGCATTGTACATTTGCATTAATATCAATTGAAACAGTGACATTTCTAATGAAGTTACCTATATCCAGTATACAATTACTTTGTCCAATAGATAAGAGAAACATAACAGTTTTAAAGATTCAACGCTGAAATGTTTACAAAACATACTCAAGTTATCGTCCTTGTCGCACATAAACTTGGAAAGCATCATAAATGATTTCATTAATATTGGCAAATATCCAAGTTCATTAAAAATATCAAAAATTTCAATATCTATTTAAGGTGGTACCCAACACTTTCACTAAAATTAATTTGGCTCGTTTAATTTTCATAAAATTTTTACAAAGTATTTACTTTTACCCTTTAACAAAAATATAAAAAATTGAAAAAATTTGAACCAAGCGTTTTATCAGAAAAATTACACTGGTTATATAGCAGTTTGACAAACACTAATTTTGATCATTGAGAAGCTTTATATTGCCTTCACAACGCAACGTAATTAAAACGTTTAGCTGATATTACAGAGTTATCTCCCTGTAGTGTTAGGTACCACCTTAAGGAATGACTGTAATATTTTTTTTGTCTATGAAAAAATCAACATAAAACATTTGGTGCACACTGAATAACGCGAGTAGCGGGTTATTTAACAGTGTGCACCACATTTTTTATTGTTATTTCGAATAGACAGAAAAAATATTACAGTCATTTCTAATAATTTAATTCTAAATTCCATTTTAAACCGTAGAAAACCATGAAAAAACGTTGATGTCGTCACAGTCACATGACCAAATGATGTCTACGGGCTATCAAAGGTACATCACTTATGATTGTTTACTCCAGACGCACGTTTCGTCTATATTAAACTCATCAGCGATGCTCAAATTAGAACAGTTAGAAAGCCGAACAAGTATAAGTAAAAAAGCGTTGTGAGCCCAAAATTCCTAGATGGTCTGCTTAATACAGCTAAGGTAATTATGATTAGGATGAGAAAATCCTTAGAATTTCGGATAATTCATACATTTGCAAATGAACATCTTCGTTAATCTAAGCATGGAATGAACAGGTTAATATTACGGACTATAAATGTGGATACAAAAAGTGAAAATTATTGTTTTATCCCGCTATGCATAATGAAAATGAGTAGTAGTTCAAAAAATAACACGTGTCTCGGTTGATCATAAACATGTAGTAGTGAATCCTGCACTGTTACTCATTTAGTAGATTGGTCAAAACCCCAGATAAAAATTAATTGCGTCGTCTAAATGAAACGTAGATAAACAATTTCATTTGCAAGGATATGAATAAAAAGATTTACATTTTGTATATTTTTTTTCAATTTTGTAGATTTATTGGCTGTAAACGTGTCATATCATTTTGAAAACGAAACTGTTATTTTACCATGTGAACAGCTGTCGAATAATTCGATAATTTGGTCTGGACCACCAAACTTCTATACTTATGCCATTGGAAAAGACATAAATCAGAATTTACCAAAATCAGACAGATTTGCAATTGAACATACTAACGGTTCACCTCAGTACAATTTAAAAATTCGATACTTTTCTATTGACGACAGAGGGATATACAAATGCTTTCAAAGATATCTACATGATGAAGTTCTGGAAATGTACTTTAATTTGGAAATGACAAGTAAGTTCAACACAAATTATACAAATTTACTACATGGATAGCAGGCAATGCTTGTTGTGTCAAAATGAAACAATTACATTTTCATTATAGTTATCTTACTATTTTTGTATTAGATGCAATACAGGAACATTTGTTTAGTCTTCACTTGCTATCTTTTATACAAAAAAATACGTTCAAGGTCTATTGCGTTTTATATAAATGTTATGAAGTTGTAGAGTTTTGTAAAAACTCTGCTATTATATTTTTTGTTAAAGTGTGCAAGTCTTTCATCTACTTGACATGATTGGTCCGATTGACTTTGTTTGCTGCTTCTTCTTGCAATGGCATTGTCAGCTTGTTTCCGACCTATGCGTTTAAATATGGATTTGTATCTCTAATCTCCGTTTTTCGATTAAATATAAAACAATTGCTTTGATTGAATAATAGTAGACCATCATGTCGCATCTTCTTTCTTCACAACAGTTGTTTCGGTATTTTTAATCAGTTGTATATTGTAGAAGCCCCCAGGAACTTAACGATAAAAAACGAAGGTTCTAATAACACTGTTTATGGTTATTTGAATAAACCGTTGAGCCTGACATGTAACGTCATTGAAGGGATCCCAAAGGGAACACTTGTTTGGATAACCAACAATGAAACTGTAAAGGAAGCTGCAGTGTCATCTTTAGTCTTCTATTTTCTACCAACGCAGAAAGATCATTTGAAACTATTCACATGTGCAACAAGAAGTAATAATCCGGGTCATATATTACAGCATAATGTACGATTGTTTGTCTACAGTGAGTACTACATTGTTCTACACAATAATTAATTTTCATGCTTTATTTCAAAGAACATTCAAACCTCTTTTATATTATTACATTTGCCTGCGTGAAATGTGCACTTAAAAGTCAGATATACATGTAATACTTAACCCATAACTTGAAGGATGGTGCTTCATTGCCATATGCGGAAGGACAAATCTTTCAAACAGTTCAAGTGAGGCTTGGAGCTGGCATTTCAGTAACTGCTAGTAGTCCTTTGTTAGTTTATCTATCATTATCATTTAGAATAATTTTTGTTGTGACCTATTTTAACATCGAACTCGGAATTCTTTAGAACTGAGTTTTATTGTGTGTGTTGCTATGTGCTTGTTTTTTTTTCGATAGCTAAAGTGAAGTAGGGGTTAAAGATAACACTACGTATGTATAATCCCGCTGCGTATTTTCATCAATTTTAGATCAGGAGCCTCTGGCAATTGTTTGCCTTACTTTTGTTTTAATTTAAGTTCATTTATATGTTTTGGAGTCCAGTTTGACGTCCGTGTTGACATAACTATTACATATTTTGATTTAGGGGTTCAGAGTTTTCTCCTTGTTTTAGAGATCAAATGGTGACCTTGTCTTTAGTCGGGTTGTTGTCCCATCTTTTTATTCTCAACTTTATGTAGCAACTTTTAGGGGAATAAAAAACAGTATTAAAACTTATAAATATATGATACTCTTTAGCATGTCCCAGCAACTTAACAATAGAAGAAGAAGAATCCCAACACATTGTGTACGGATATCTGAATCGTGAACTGAATTTAAGTTGCACTGTTGTTCATGTGATTCCGAATGGACAATTAGTGTGGATGGTTCACAATAGAAATCTGGAGGAAAAAACATCTGCGTTGTAAGGTTATTCTTTCAAACCGAAACAAGAAGACCATTTGCAAAATAACACATGTGCGACAAAAAGCAAAATAGCACAATGTTCTATGGAGCGCATTGTTCAGTTGTTTGTTTACAGTGTTGGTTTGTTACTTTTTAATATTTCTTTGATTATTCTTTTTACAGCGTGAATGTTACAAAATAAAATGTCTTTATTGGTATTATTTGAGAATTAATACCCTGTATATTTATTTAAAAAGATTAATATCCTAATAAATTACTAGTATTCAGAAAAAAACAGATTAAACATTAATATGGCAGCTTTATCTGAATCTTGCATTTGCAAACCTTGTGGCAAAGCTTAGACACAATTTATAGTCATTCTTGAGATGGTTGTTCGGCTGTTATTTTGAGTGTGTTAAAAAACTAAATTTTAAATTTATGTGTAAGGAATCATGTTTATCGTTTCATTATTGAGCATTGTTTAAAGAAAACACAATGAACCTGTACAACGGTGTGGTGGGTGAGCTATTTAGTTTCCTATTTTGGTGTTTGGCCATGGCGTTAGTGTTGTCGAATTATTTTAATATTATTTTCGCCTTATTATTAAGAATGTTCTATGAATATATTTGCTTTGTTATCTTATGTAAATAAACATGTAAAAACCATCAAATCGAAGTAAAAGCAACCTTTAGTGATAGATATATCTGTTTTATATATCAGAAGGGGATGGCCCATGTAGAGGTGTCATTGTCGGTTGCTGTAACATTTTTGTTTTTCTCATTGAACATTGCCTATAAAACAGAAGATGTGGTATGATTGCCAATGAGACAACTATCCACAAAAGACCAAAATGCCACCGACATTAACAATTATAGGTCACCTTACGGCCTTAAATAATGAGCATAACACATAACACATGTAACACAAAAACAAACGACAACCATTGAATTACAGGCTCCTGACTTGGGACAGGATAAATAATGTGGTGGGGTTAAACATGTTAGCTGCTTACTTCTCACTTTATATTGATGAATTTTATCGCATATACATTCAATCAATCTTCACTTTGTTCATGTTTATTGCAGAACCCTCAACTATTTCTTATATTTTAAATACTTACCTATTTATCTTTAAATAAATGTAATCGTTGTTATGTATTATTATGTATATAGTGCCACCGATTGTGTCGATTTCCTCCAATAAAACCATTGGTATACCCGAAAGTGAAGATTTGACATTATATTGTAACTACAGTTCAAACCACGTAGTAAATGAATTGAAATGGGATAAAATGTTTGCACAAAAAAGTCAACTGCTTGGAAGATCACTGTATTTAAATATCAAGAGCATCAATAGACACAATGCAGGAAAGTATAAGTGCACCGTCACAAACATGGCCGGAACAGCTTCAGATATTGTGACCATTGAGGTTTACTGTAAGTTTCATGAGGGTAAATTTTACTATTAGAAATATACTAAAAAATAATCGTCATGATATGTTTATTCAAAAGCAAACGTCAAAACACATAAAGGTGGATAATTTTAATGGTCTATGAACACATGTAAATTTGGCAATAAGAACATATTATCATGTATTACATACAGTTTCCACAAAATCGTGTTTTTAAAATACACCCCCACACATAAATGATCATCGTTTTTGATTCTCGTTGTCATGAGCATCTGTTTGCAGAGAAATGTTACTTACTTAGTGTGATAAAAAAAAGAGAAAAATATGACCAATAGTTAATTAGAAAATTAATGGTGAACAAAAACATACATCAGGTCGTGTTAAAAAAACATTAATAATAAATATTATTTATCATGTGTATATGATAATCAGATTCCAGATAAAAATCTTCAAACAATATCAAAATTAAGATGCATGATTGTTTATGTTCATAATTTTGATTTGTCTATGGATTGTCGATGGACTGTTCTGTTGATTGTTGAATCATAAGCTTTGTTGAACCATGATGAAAGCAGAGGAACAAGTGTGTGAGCCTCAATTGATTCTATTCATAATTCTATTCATATTTCAACCGTGGTAAAACAAAAGTGCATTCGTCTTGATCTATAGATTAAACTCTGTAAATGAAACAAACTCATTTTGATATGTTCATCTTTGTTTGATTACAAATTGACAGATTCTCCAACGATACATGTCACATTTGAAGACCATGGTAGTTACAAACAATTAAACTGTTTAGCTCATGGAGTACCAAATCTCTACATCTATAAACAGTGGGAACATAAGTCTGAATATTCTGATCTGATCAGATATCTTCCCGACACTGGTAGTGGTAAACTAATACTTCCAAACATCCAAGGAGAGACAGATCGGCATCACGACAGAGGATTTTATATTTGTCAAGCTTCTAATAATGTATCGTTCAATGGTACCAACTATTTTATTCCGGGAGAATTATTTCTCAAAGCCCAAGGTGCGTAAATTTTGGGGTCGTTTGCTTAAAAATGTTAACTGTCAAATAAATATATCATGTCGTTTTATGGATGTATAGCCTTACAACCGGTAACAACAGATAAAGGCAACAGTAGTAAACCGGGTTACAAACTAAAACTGACGGAAACACATATATAAAAGGAAAAAAAAAAAAAAACAGAAGACAAAAAAAATACCAAACGACGATACAACACACACAGAAACGTACTTTTAGATAACAACTGCCATTTTCCAGACTTGTTAAAGGATATTGTAATAAAAACTGGTGGATTGAACCTGGTATTGTGGCTAGCAGAACCGAGCACTTTTATGGCAATGTTGAATATAGATAGCTTTAAATAGAATTGATGCAACAGATGCACATTTCGAGAATGATTGGACGATTGCATATGTATGTCGATGTTTATTTGAAGTAGTTGAACTAAATTCTAGTCGATGTTTAAATGTTAAAGATCAGAATTTTAAATGCACTCAGCATATCAAAATTGTTTAGATCACATTTATCTTCTTATTGAATAATATACAATTATGGCTCGTTGAAAAGGTGAATATCTATCATTTTCAACACGTGACGGTTATTTTAGTGAGGGCGCAGTCCGAAGTGAAATAGCCTTTAAGGGTTGACAAATTTGGATATTCATCGATTTTAATGAGCCACAATTGTTTTATTATACAGAACTGACACAAACAGTGGAAAGACCTTTTTAACACTCACTATAATCCTTATATTACCAAACAAACACAAGCTGACAAGGTTATTTGCCGTTGAGTAATAAAAGGATTGTTCACCGCTGGTGTGGATTTTTAGGGTTATTCGTCCTTTTATTAAATGAAAATTAACTGAATTATTCCATGTCATGTGATAACGTGCTACCCAATAGAATTATGTGTAATGTATGTAAGGTATAATAATAAATAATATACATTGCCTTGAAATTTTTTTTTAACATATTTGTATTTATTCTCCAGGAAAACCGTACTTTGTTACTTCTAACAATAACACACAATATGGAATAAAAGGTCAGCAGGTTAACCTTACCTATGACTTTGTTAGCTTTCCAGAGATTGAGAACATGTCAATTATTGTGAATGAAATGAAACATTCAAATGCAAACTATTCCCTTAAAATCATGAAAGTTATGGACAGAGTATATCATAAAACTGTTTCGGTGAATGGAAGTAGATTGATGCTGTCAGTTAGTGTAAAGGCAGAGAGAGATTTTGGGTTATATAAATTAAAACTCTATAATCAGTTTGGATCCGCTGCCTTCACAATTGACCTTCGTAAGTATGATATAATATATTCATATTCTTTAATTCTATTGTTTTACTTGTTTCAATAACATTACCTATATACTTAATGTAGCAATTATGAATAATACAAATAACAGCGGTATACTACTGTTGCCTTTATTTATACAATACAATATCAAAATGAGAATATCGTTCATCACTTTACCAGCAAAAAACATGTATCATTAATCATCAATTTTTGATTATGAAACTTATTCAAAATGAACCCAGATAAAAGTTTAATGTAACACATACATGTAGTTCATTATTAACTGTGTATTTCGAAATAAAGTTTGTAAAAAAGTAAAACAAAAACACCAAACACCAAGGTTAATCCAAATAGAGGAAACCAATAAAATCTGATAAATCAATCGTTATAAACAAACGAAGCGAATGGAAAATAATTGTCATATTTCAGACTTGGAACAAGCATTTTCATATCAAAAAGTGGTGGATTGAACCTGGTTTTCTGGCTAGCTAAATATTTCACGTGTATCACTGTCGCAAATCACATTAGCAAAAACGAAAGATAAGAATACAAACATTTACTATGGCAAAATAAAACAATGACGGGATGTATAAGCACCGGACGGATATTATTAAACACAAACTAAATAGTGCCAATGAACTTTTTAAGTAAAACAACGAGACGTTGTATGTGACATAACCCTGGTTCACCAAGTTGCTGCTAAGACACGACGATTTACAAACTCTGCGAAACCACCGCTTGAGTAGGAACATATATATCACAAATGAAGGTGAATCTAATATGTTGCTACCACGGTTGTTATCATTAATAATTTCAAAATTAAAATTGGCTCGTTTGTCATAGATTCTGGTACTGAGATGATCGTTTATGTTGCATTAGAAGAATCGGTATCAGAAGGCGTGTCTGTTTTGTAATATAATTTTTACACGCCCGTCTTTTAGACGGGACGTATTATGGTATACCGTTGTCCGTCCGTCGTCCACACTTCGGACAATAACTCAAAAACACTTTCACCAATTTCCATGAAACTTAAGTGAACTTTATATCTATTGACGTAAGCTTCCTTTCGTTTTTTTTTTAATTTCATATTTTAAGTTTTGGATTTATGGGGCTTTATTCATAAAAAAGGGTGGATTTTCAACACTTCGGACAATAACTCAAAAAGGCGTTCACCAATGTCCATGAACCTTTGGTGAATTGTTTATATCTATTGATGTAAGCTCCCTTTCAATTTTTATAAATTTCAGATTTTAAGTTTTGGATTAATGGGGCTTTATTCATAAAAAAGGGGGATTTTTAACACTTCGGACAATAACTCAAAAAGGCTTTCACCAATGTCCATGAAACTTTGGTGAATTGTTTATATCTATTGATGTAAGCTCCCTTTCAATTTTTATAAATTTCAAATTTTATGTTTTGGATTTATGGGGCTTTATTCATAAAAAAAGTGGGATTTTTAACACTTCGGACAATAACTCAAAAAGGCTTTCACCAATGTCCATGAAACTTTGGTGAATTGTTTATATCTATTGATGTAACAAATAATACTTAATAAAATCTGATGAAAACATAAAATTTGTAAAATCTTTAGTTCAATTTAAAACATTAAATTTCTTGTAAAAAATAGGTTCCATGAATGTCATACGTTTGTACTATTATTGAATGGTTGCAAGGATGAAAGCACATTAGCAGTCCCTGAGATACTAACTGTTCCCTGAAGCATATATCATTTTATGATAACATTTTTACTATCTAAGCTATGGATAAAAATCAAGTACTGTTTTGCATATAGGATGTTTTACTCTTGTTAAAATTGGTTTCGGTGGAAGGGTTGAGCCCAATAACAAATGTTATAAAACATAACTAGTCTACAACAGCATATAATAAGTGAACAAGTGACAACATGAAAATCCTAACATGTGACTAAATATTCCTTAAATGTTAAAGGGTGTCATTTTATGAAAAAAATAAGGAAATCAAGTCTCCTAAACATTTATCAATATGATCAGCATGTGAATATTCTAAACAATAAAAAGGTAATAATCATTATCCACCATATTAAGCACCATTTGAACAACTTTTGCATACATCTTTGTATAATTTAGTATGGATTCCTTAGCAATATACCCCAAGAAAATTACCTTCTTTCAAACTAATATAAAATTTAGAAATCAGCCATAGAATTACTAAAACCCATAATCATGTATCACTTTCCTTATATTGCATTGAAGACTTCTATGTTATATGCCAATGTTAATGATATTTGTTTTTTATGCTAAATATTGAAAAGCTGAACTAGGTTTAATCATCAGTGTCTTCTTCACTGTAACCACTGTCCTCATCATCAGAAAAATCCTCATTTTCATTCTAAGAAGAGGCGTCATCATCATCAATGAAATTTTTATCTTCATCATCAATGAAATCCTTACTTTCATCACCTACTTCCTCATTTAGATCATAACTTTCAGTAGAGTCAATTTCACCATCTTCACTTTCCCTGTTATCTTCTTGCTGCTCCTCATTGTCATTGTAGTCTTTTTTGCCATTTTTATACGCCCGTCGTAAATGAAATCCTTACTTTCATCACCTACTTCCTCAATTAGATCATAACTTTCAGTAGAGTCACTTTCACCATCTCTACTTTCCTTGTTATCTTCTTGCTGCTCCTCATTGTCATTGTAGTCTTTTTTGCCATTTTTATACGCCCGTCTACTTTCAAACAACTGGCGTATCATGCGCTAAAGTGCAGCCCTTTATTGGTTCTGGAGGATATACTAAATGAATCCAATCAGAAAAGTTTGGACTGTAAATTGAAAAAAAAAACATCAATGTATATCTGATTGTGAAGTTTTATGATCTGGCTTCTTAGATCTTCTTGTTCTGTTTACAATAATTTGAAGAATCTCCGACTCATATGGAAACCAGCAATTAACTGATTATCTGCCCTTGAGTATGAAGGTGTGAAAATTTGAGGAGACTAAAAAGAGAGAAATTTATATCCTCCAGTGTAATATGTTATGATATAATTTGATTAGACATTATGTGAAAAGTATATTATATTTGTTCGAACAGATTCATTTATGACCAAATAGTGACTTTTGCTAGATTTTTCATTTATATCTGTTATATATTGGAGTTCACAACACACAAGATGGCTGACCAGGTAATTAAAGAAAAACAACAACAATCTAACATTGTCAGTTACTTTAAAAATACACCAAAGCACAGTGGAAAAAGAGACCATCCATCTAGTAGTCCTGATAATTCATCCCCGTCAATGCAACAAGTAGAAAAACTTGCTAGACTTGTCAACCTTGATACTTCACTCAGTGACTCTAGCTTGCCCAATTCTGATAGTACTGAGAATATCATATCATCTGTTGAAAAAGAAACGGTTTTTAAATTATCAGATGTTGTATGTGCTACTCTAAAAAATCAAGAGTTTATGGATTCCATCATCCCTCTTATCACAGAAAAGGTCATTGAAATGGTCAAACCCAAAATTGTCCAGATAGTTGATGAATGCATGCAGCCTCACTTGCTAAGTATTAAACACAACAAAGATGCTCTTATTCTTAAAGACGTAGAACTTAATAAATATAAAGAGGAAATGAAAATGTTAAAAACCAAATTAGGCAAGGTCGAGGCCAGAATTGAGGAACAGGAACAATATTCGCGAAGAACAAGCTTGCGATTTCATAATGTTCCAGTTCCAACTGACGATAATGGTGATATAATTAAACCTATTAACACTGATGCACTTGTACTTGATATTTGTAATAAAAATCTCAAATTGAATTTGAACACAAGAGACATTGGCCGGTCCCATCCAATTGGTGAAATTAAAGATGGCAAAATTGCAATCATTGTACGCTTCCTGTCATACCGTCAGAGACAATTAGTCTTCAACAGCAAGCGTTATTTAAAAGGAAACAAAAGCAAAATTTTCATTGCAGAAAATCTCACCAAACACAGGTATGATCTGCTACATAGATTAAACACTTTGCGTGAAAAAGATATCATACACTCCTTTTGGACACATGACGGGTCCATAATAGTAAAAACAACAGAAAATGCTCGTCCTAAAAAGATTAACTCAAGGCAAGACATTTACAGACTTGGTGGGGAAGTCCTTGAAGGTGATGACCATAGTGAGGATTGACATTCCGTTACCATCATATTCTTGTTTGTTTTGTCTGAATAAAGTTTACTAATTCACAAATTTACTCGGAACTGTATGATCTAGTTTAATACTATGTACAATATGTAATATGTCAATATGCTGTTTCAAGAAAGTGTCTAAACTAGTAAGCACTATCCGTATTTATTTAATTTTTAACAGTAACTGTTGTATAATACACGTGTTTAGAAACACGTGGTAGTGTTTACATACACTAAAATAATACATCTTTGGCAATGTCAATAGGTTTAAATTCTACTCTATATCACATGAGTGATAATCAACGAAGTGTGTTTAAAAAAAAAAAACATTGTATCACGTGACAATCGTTACGGTTATTATGTCCAAGCTAAATTTATAGTATACCTTACCTTATTTGACTACAATATGCAAATCAGTTCATTTCCACTTTCGATATAATTCAGAGAGGCGCATAAAAATTGGTCACTTAATTTGGATTATTTTATCAAAGTATCATTAACATAGAATCTTTGTTAAAAATTCAGCTCTCTGATATTTGCAATACCAACATCGAATATTTACGATGTTGAAATATTGCTTTTTGTACATGTACATATTTTTCTTTTTTTCTTTACTTTTTATTTTTCTGAAATTCATGAAGGGTCATTCGAATTATAATTGTCCATGCTATGTATCATGTTTTAAAATGCAGTCCTATATTGTTATCCTTTTCTATTGTATTGTATTTGACAATGGGTAATGATATTGTATCGTACAGGATAACAATAGGACTGTTTTATCACAAGACTAGTTTGGGTTGTTTGAGAAAAACAGTTTACCGGTATTGTTTTTCCTTAAATGATATGCTGGCAGAATTAATAAAGATGATTTCAAGATTTAAACTAAGTATACGCAACCTATATAGAACTTGTAGTAATTTGATTGCTTTTTATTTAGTGCTTTTATGTTTATTATTAATATGTGGTGACATTGAACCGAACCCGGGTCCTGAACGCACACACGAGTATTCCGAGAAAACATTGTCAATTTTCCATTGCAACATTAGAAGCCTTAGAAATAAACTGAACTATATTGCCGATATTATTGAGGATTATGATGTAGTATTTTTCACAGAAACACATTTAGACTCTAATATTGCTGATTACGATATATCTATTATGGGGTTTGAAACACCAGTTAGAAAAGACAGAAATTCACATGGTGGTGGTATTATCATGTATTTTAAAAATTACGTTCACATAATCCGTCGACAAGATTTAGAGCATGATGAAATTGAGAGTATGTGGTTTGAGTTAAAGACCAAACTTCGATCTATTTTGATTAATATAAATTATAGGTCGGAAAGGCAATCTACAGTTTATTTCTGGCAATACTTTGATCAAATGTTGAAAAACGCCCTTGATGAAAATAATTGTATAATTTGCTTAGGTGATCTGAATAAAAATTTTATGTCTGATCTACCGTCAAATATTAGAGATATTATTTTTATTAATGGCCTGATTAACATAATTGACAAAGCCACACACTTTGACACACGAACAAGTAGTTCGTCACTACTTGACCCTATTTTAGTTACAGACTCTATACCAGTTTTAGATAAAGACACAATACCTATTGATAGAGGTATAAGTGACCATGATGGAACATATGTCACAATTGATTGTGGTTTTAGTAAAAGTCGAACATATATTAGATCTATATGGGATTATAAAAGAGGGGATTATGACTTGATGAAACAAAAAGTACTTAATACTAATTGGGAAAATTTGATTTCTGATGCAAGTGATGTTCATGTTGCTGCTACGAATTTCACTAACACTTTTATTAATATAGCATCTGCGTGTATCCCTACAAGGGACGTAACTATAAGATGTGATGATAACGTTTGGTTTGATTCAAATTTGAGACGGGAAACGAGAAAACGGGACAGATTTCGAAAAAATTTATGCGTTCACATAGTACATCTGCTGAACATAAATATAAGCAACAAAGGAATAAAGTTAATAATTTAAAAAAGCAAGCTAAAAAACATTTTTACGCGACTATAAACGAGAATTTGGATGAACTTAAAGTTGCAAACTGTAAACAGTATTGGAAGACCATCAATATGCTAATTAAAAGCGACAGACCAACTCATGATATTCCTCCGCTAAGAGACCCGGATCATAACTTTAACCTTGCGTATGAAGGAACAGAAAAGTCTGAGATTTTAAATAAATATTTTTGTTCTATTTCTAATATAGATGATGCTAATAAAGATTTACCGGAATTTGATGATCGCTGTCATGATTTTCTTTCGCAGATAATTGTTAGTGAACAAGATGTACTTGATATTATTTCCACGCTTGATCCAAATAAAGCGGTAGGACCAGATATTGTTAGCAACAGAATGTTACTTGCTGTTAGAAATGAAATTTCAAAACCATTATGTTTACTTTTTAATAAATCACTTCATGAGAGAGTATTTCCCGATCAATGGAAAATTGCATATGTTATTCCATTATTCAAAAGTGGTGACAAATCACTACCTTCTAACTACAGGCCTGTCTCCTTATTGTCATGTGTGAGTAAATTATTAGAAAAAATTGTTTTCAAAAATATTTTTAACCATTTACATGAAAATAAACTGTTGTATAAGTATCAATCTGGATTTATTCCAGGATATTCCACTACGCACCAATTAATTGAACTTTACAACAAAATTTTATTGGCGCTAAATGATAAGCTAGTTACTAGCATTACATTTGCTGATATAAGTAAAGCTTTTGATACGGTTTGGATTAAGGCTTTACTATACAAACTTGAAAAATATGGTATAAAAGGAGACTTGCTGTGTTGGTTAAAAAGCTACTTATGTAGCCGATCTCAGAAAGTTGTCTTAAAAGATTCACTTTCAAAATTTGGAAAATTAAACGCCGGTGTGCCTCAGGGTTCGGTATTAGGACCGTTATTGTTTTTGATATATATTAATGATATAGCTGATGGTTTTTCTGGATTTGGGAGGCTTTTTGCAGATGACACTTCAATAGGTCATACTGCTCCTAATGAATCCATTTTAAAAAATTTAATCAGCACAGATCTTGTTTATTTAAATGCATGGTCAAACAGATGGCTAGTGAAGTTTAACCCAAATAAAACAGATATTATGATATTCAGTATGAAAACGATACAAAGTAATTTTTCTTTTGATTTTGATGGCACTACATTAGAGCCAGTTCATACGCATAAACATCTTGGTGTCATATTTAGTAGTGATTGTAAATGGAGTAAGCATGTTGATAGGCTGATAGAAAAAACTTCCAAGCAGCTTAATGTTTTACGAAAACTAAAATTTAGACTTAAGAGGGAATATTTGGAAAAAATTTATATGACTTTTATTCGGCCAATTTTGGAGTATTCATCAGAAGTATGGGATAACTGTGGACAAACAAATTCTGATCGGTTGGAAAATATCCAAATCGAGGCTGCTCGAATAGTTACGGGATTAACAAGTTACGCTAGCCGGAACAGTATCCATTTAGAGACGGGATGGGAAAAATTAAGCGTCAGACGGGAGGTTAAAAAATTATCTATGTTTTATAAGATTATAAATAACCAAGCGCCAGATTATTTACACGATTTGGTTCCGGATTTTGTATCAGATATTTCTAATTATAATTTGCGTAACAGTCAAAATATAACTATTCCAGTAAATCGTTTATCAGCTTATCAACAGTCTTATTTTCCGTCATCTATTGCACTGTGGAACTCTTTAGACTTAAGTATAAGACATATTCCTACATTTTCCTTTTTTAAATTAACCTTGCACAAACTATACTATAGAAATAATAAATCTCCGAGATTTGGTTCTTTAGGAGATCGTTTGTATTCTGTTTTACACACAAGGCTGCGTAACAGATGTAGCGCACTGCGTGCTGACTTGTTCAAAGCAAATTTGATACAAAATGCAAATTGTTCATGTGGTTTTATTAATGAAAATGTTGAACACTATCTATTATATTGTATTAATTTTTCAGCTCAGAGAAATCTGATGTTTAACGAAATTAATGTTTTTAATGTAAATATTACTATCGATTTATTATTATTTGGCGATGATGCTTTACGTACTGAAGAAAATGATATTATTTGTTTATCTGTTCAAAGGTATATAAAAAATACCAAACGTTTTTCTCTGCATTGACAACCTTAATTCTGCTTACAACACATGAAATTAAAGATATTTCTATATACATGTAATGACAATAATCGAATGATCTTGATGAATATTTGATGAATATTTACTGTTAAGTTTTGTTATCAATAACGATTCAATGGATTTTAACGAAAGAATATAAGAATAAGTTTCAAATCTATACTTACCAGTGTGCAGCTGACATCCTTTTCGAAAACTTGGATAATATATTAAGATCCCACGCTTTATTATGAGAAAAACACACACACTTATTTAAGTTATGTCCACAAGAACAAAATTTGCGCATAGGTAATTCCACTAACTATTCGGTGTGTTTGTGTCGTATTTATACTGTAAAAGGATGCACTCGATTAAAATCCATTGATTCGCTTCAAAAAGTTTCCTTTTGTTTTCATGTCTTTATTCTTAAATTATTTGTTAGTATGAAATATTTGATGTGTTCATTAATTAATGTGTATATTTTGTATTTGTTTTGGAGAAGACGTTACTAAGTTGTAAAACTTGTGTCGGATCCTTTTGTCATTTTGAACAATAAAATATGTTTAAACTAAACTAACCAGCAGAGGTTGGACAGAAGATAGGAATGTTGTTAGTGTATTGAATCAGTCTACTTCCAAATTCTGAAAGAATTTGTCAATAAAAATCTTCAGCATACTTATTACTTGTTTATCTTTGTAGAATGTTTTACCTTTTCGTTCACAATTAACAAAATATGCGAAAGATATCCCAAAGTAATAAGATTAAAGCGTATGATACGATTGTTATGTACACTATTTCTTCAAGAAATACTTTTCAATTTCACATTGGGGAATGGTGGTAGATAGGGTTGAAAATCATAAGTTTTGATAGAACTTATTGCAGAGAAAAATCGAGATTTAAAGTTATCCAGATGTAATTGAATTTGTTATTAAACCTACTAATGGTTAATACCACTACGCGACTAGAAAGTTGCACAGTAATTCTGAAGTCTGTCTATCACAGAGAATATAATTGCTTTCAAAATGTATGAATACTATTGGGGAAGTGATATATATTTCTGTTACCTAACGAAATAATAAAAGACCACCGATCTAATGTTTGTAAATTATCTTTTTTTCAGGTTAAATATATCATATGTCATTTATAAAATGTCCCCATATTGAGTACACTATATATAACGCTTGCAAAGAGAATATTTGTAGTTCCGAGAATTGATAGCTTTTGACAATGTACATGTTATAAGACACTCGAGTTTCATTTTAAGATATAGTGACCAATCGTATATGATTTGATTATTACACACACTCTGCAGTTTGTGTCGTGTCTAAGGATTTTTTGGTGTCTTTAATTAAGTAAGGTTTTACAATTCACCATATTTTAACTTAACGGGTATCCCACAATTACCGCTATTTTAAGTACTACAGGGAAGATTTAATATGTATCAGAAAATTAAAAAAAAACCACTTTGGTATAATCATAAAATGGACAACAAACAGTATTTTGGAAGGGTTGAGCTAGCTATAAAACAGGTTTAGCTAACTATAAAACCAGGTTTAGCTAGCTATATACCAGGTTGAATCCACCATTTTCTACATAAGAAAATGCCTGTCCCAAGTCGAAAATTTGACAGTTTTTCTCTATTCGTTTGGTGTGTTTCAGCTTCATATTTTTAAGACTTGACTATTTTATTATACTTTTACAATTTCAAGTCAACCATATGCATTGAGTCAAGTTATACCTCCAAAATTCAGATCCAAAAGATACAAAACAAAAATGGAAAACCGAAAGCAAAATAAGTCAAAACAAAGAATACTTATAATCTATAAAGAATATGTTCATATTGTTAGCGGATAAATCAAATTGGTTTATAAATGCGGCTTCTTTCTTTAAATAAGTATATACAATATATGTGTCAGGCATGGTAATTCACATATTGAGTTACACCTATTCTAGCTTTAAATATTACTTGCATTTTACGATTGCGAGTTTATCTCCCAATACAATGAAGATTTCTATAAAAGCATGTGCATAACATAAGCTCATTTATTCATATTGAGGGTTTTACAAGCTAATTGTGCTCGTTCAAAGGATTGAAGTAGTTATGCACAGTCATTTTGAACATATAATAACAATCATAAATTCAGATATGAACATAAGGTGCAAAACTTGCAACACATATATGTTCTGTGCAAAAACAAAGTTTAACTAATGTTATATCAATTATTCAACACTTTTTCTAATTTCGTAGGACCACTCAGAGCACCACAAGACCTAAAAGCTGTTACACTAGATACACAAATTATAGTCAAATGGACGGGTAACCACTACATCGGATTACAAGAAACCTTCTTTGTAGAATACCGCAAACATTTTGAATCAAAATGGAGTCGAGTGTCGGCAGAAGACAAATCTACAGCTATAATAGATGGTTTACAACCTGGTGCAGTTTACTTCTTACGAGTGTATTCTAAGAATGCAGCTGGTGAAAGTAGCAAATCAGATATTATCATAGTCAAAACAGGTAGGTAGTATAATTATGTAAACCAGTTTTTATGTCAGACTTAAAAAATGAAAAATAGTTATGCAAACCAAAACGAATCAAACATTTTGTGTAAATAGCTAATTTCGGTGTTGATCAAATCAATCTACGAAAGCTTTTAACGGCACTTCTTTGTGTTCTGTATTGGCATAAAATAATGAAAATTGGTTTATTGGACATATTACAATTGCTGTAATATATCTAGAAAATTAAATATTACGGATTGTATCTTCTTGGTGCATATCACTGATTTTCAACGTTTTGCTATACAGTTTGGTCCTTTTTTGGTATGAATCATGTTTGTCAATGAGACATCTATACAACAAAGTAACAAAACAACGTGAGTGCAGTCTATTCCTTATTGTCGCTGATATTCATATGATGAAGACATAATACATGTAGGTCTATTAGTTCAACTGAGGTATGAAACTGGCATGTCAGTAACTGCTACATGTAATAACATTTATAAAAAGAAGATGTGGTATAATTGCCAATGAGACAACTATCCACAAAAGACCAAAATGACACAGACATTAACAACTATAGGTCACCGAACGGCCTTCAAGAATGCGTTATAAAAATTTAAAAAAAATGACAATGATTCATACATTGACAAATTTATAGTCAAATGGACGGGTAACCACTACATCGGATTACAAGAAACCTTCCTCGTAGAATACCGCAAATATTTTGAATCACCATGGAGTCGAGTGTCGACAGAAGACAAATCTACAGCTATAATAGATGGTTTACAACCTGGTGCAGTTTACTTCTTACGAGTGTATTCTAAGAATGCAGCTGGTGAAAGTTGACAATAAATTTGTCAATGTATGAATCATTGTCATTTTTTTT
Organism: Mytilus edulis; assembly: GCA_019925275.1. NCBI lineage: Eukaryota > Metazoa > Mollusca > Bivalvia > Mytilida > Mytilidae > Mytilus > Mytilus edulis. The sequence continues at coordinate 3,041,196 of CM034360.1, read as the reverse complement.
CCTATTCTTACATAGGACTCGTTTTTCTGCTTCTGGTCAACTGAGTTTTACTGTGCGTATATGATAGGTGTTTGATTTTTCTACATCGGCTAGAGGTATAGGAGGAGGGTTAAGATCTCACAAAACTCGTTTAACCCCGCCGCATTTTTGCAACTATCCCAAGTCAGGATCCTCTGGTCTGTGTTAGTCTTTTACTATTTTAATGTTAGTTTAACGACACACATGTACTTATGAGTTTAGTTAAACGTCTTTTATCGCTTTGTTCTGCCCTTTGGTCAGGTTGTTGTCTCTTTTACATATTCCCCATGTCCATTCTCAATTTTAACGGTAATCATAACGTCTTCGATAATGATCAAAGTCAATGCCGTAAATTATGTTCATCTCGAACGATCGACAGATTCAGAACGTTTAAATTGAGATCTTAATAGCACAATGTTGTTTATTAAATCTCTATTTGTTTCTTTCTGTCTGCTTATATCAAACTTGCGTAATGAATTATAAAGAAATGATCTGTAGTTTATATGATTTATCATTTCTAATCATAGAAAAGCACTATTCTAAGGTTACAGTTTTCACGTTGGAATTGGCTATGATACTTGGAGTGATGATTTTGATGATGGTTATCTATTGGTGTGGAATAAAAGGTAAGTGTCTATATAACACCATAATTAATATTATAATTATAGCACCGCGGGTAAATTATGACATTGTGATACGTTTAATGCCGTAACCACATATCGATACGTAGAGGGTTAGGGACGACATCAAAAGATCAATGTAAGATAAACAAAAAAACTTAATTCAAATAGTTTGGTGTCGGTGGGGTTTGAACTGCTGCAAGATTTGGTTATCCGACATTGATTTTTACATATATCCATATGGGTCAATCAATTTTTCCCAAACTAAGTTAATGGAGGGGTAGGGGAGTCAGTGAAAAAACTATTTAAATTAAGTTTTTTATCCTTCATTGAACTTTTGATGTCGTCCCTTAGTAAATTGCGTATTGGGTTGTTGAAGTCTGGTAAACTTATAATGGTGAGGTCATCGTTTGATGTCGTTGTATATCCTTGTTTTTTTATCAATAATACGCGTCGTACGTCAGTTAAATTCCGATAAGTTTGTTACACGGTTCACCACTGACCCCCGAGGACCGTAGACGCTTAGTAAAAGATTGTACTAATCCTCCATGGATCTGTCGGTGTTCAGTAGCTTAACATATAACGTACATTATAACTAGTATTATAATTATATTATTATTATAATTATATTATTATTATACTATCCTAATTATTATTATTCTCATTTTTAAGACCATAATGAAATTAATTTTCTGTGCATTTCAACAATTTGTTTGTTTACATTTTCCATAAACTAAATGTTAAAAAAGTGTGTAAATTTATGTAAAATCATGTTAAAACCCTTAATACCCTGAATTGTACAATTTCTAAAAATCAGTCCTCAAACAATACATCAGCAAGACTTATCATATTAAGTCATTATGGGATTAACCCTCTGGTACCGATGGGCTATGTTTTTGGGCAACTAGCTTGCGTAAAGTATTGAATCTTTGACATTTATTTACGTACAGAAGTGGTTGCGGGCTCAAATCAATCCCCCATATCACAGCTGTGTAATTCATTGTGCCTTAAACTTCTTCCGAGTACGGTTTGGTATCAAATCGCCCCTAACGGACAACATTTTCTCCTGTGAAAACCGTTTTTTTTTTAATTTGAACGCAATATTTCCGTAGAGTATTGGAACATATACTGTTGATTTTGGGTGCAATATAACTTTTTTTTATGAACTACGCCGTGTATTTTATTTTTTCATAGTATGATTAAAACGTGTACACAAGTTAAATAAGTGATTTAAAGTGTACCAACACAATCATTAACTTGAAATGCACTCTCAATGTGTGGTCAATTCTTTCCAAACTAATTGAAAAATAGACCCAAAAAAAAGACAAAAAGTCATGAATTCTTTTAACGAAGTTGAAATAGATATAACAGAACATTGTTTCTGAAGTGCCTGGTAATGGAAATGCCGAAAACAATTTTGTTGAAATAAAGGAACCGGTAAAAGTTTAGAAAAAAAAACAGGCAGACTAAAGTATGATATCATCCTATATTTGCTCAAAATGATGGGATTTAAAACAATTATATGTTATATCGAGACTTACTTTCTAAACGAAAACAGGCTGATTATTTGTTTACTCTCACTTCGTTAATGGAAGAGTTAACTATTAAAATTTCGATACTTTAAACTGGTACTCCAGTGGTGCAGTGGGAAGCTGTACTAGCACACAGTAGGAAGATTGCATGTTCGAACCTGAAAGCCGGAGGTGAAAAAATAATTTCCTATATTAAATTTAACTTTACTTTACTTTCAATTTCAAAAAGAGAGTCATGGATAAATACAAAACTCAAATTAAAAACAATGTTTGTATGTTTTTAAAGAATACACCCCCCTAAACAAAAACATCATAGGCCCAAAACACCACAGTTATTATTGGTAATTCATTGAATATTTACTTTTAAAGTCAAAATTCTATGTGCTGCTTGAATAACCATAAATTTAGCCTAAAATTTGTTTTAAGGATTAGATTTTGACGAAAAAAACGGCTGAAATCCGTTATTTTGCATGTCAGGCATCAACTTTTGGAAGGCATATAGCACGTATTTCCTCCAACTATACCATAATGGCAACTTTTTTGTTTCTATCAGACTTAGGCCATTGCTTTGACACCAAAACTATATCATATTAGCCAGTAAAATATAATTTTGTATTTTTTCATTTTTTTCCCGCAAGTCACGTGACTTTTGGACAGATAACATGTGACGTCAAAAGACAAAATTTCTGATATATTATTTTTTTTTAAATATTTAATCCATTATCTCTCAAATTGACCCAAAACGACCTTTGTGTGAGCTTCAGTGCGAATGCTATATGCGACTGAACTTTGATAGTGTCTTTCCATACGATTACGTCCAATTTGGCGGAACGTGAAAGGGTTAACATAAGAACTTTGTTTGTATTAACTAAGGTATGGTGAAATGATAGTGGCATGCATGCATTTACACAACGACGTTTGTCTAGACATAACTATATGTTACTACGTATATGTGGACCGATTTACTTTAAGATTATATTTCTCATTATTTCAGCCTGGAAGAACAAACAACGATCTAGCAGGAATCAGGATAGGTATATTTTTTTCTTATTTTTGGTTCTTAATCGATAAATGTATGATATCAATGTTACAAATACTGTTGTAAATAACATAATTTGTTTTAAATAGCTGTAACTGGATTTATGCAAAAAGTAAAATAATACAAAAACAGAATCAAATCGCAAAAACAAAAAGTCCAAACCATCACGAATGGATAACAACTGTCTAAATTCTGACTTTGTACAGGCATTTTCTTATGTAGTAAATGGCTCCCTTAACCTGATTCTATAGCTAGCCTAACCTCTAACTATAATAACAGGCACAATGACACACAATTTACACCACATACAAATACAGAGGTCGACGATACAAAGGGGACCCTACAAAATAATAATCCAATAAGAGAATTTTTACGATTGTATAAATACGACAAACGCGAACAAACAAACAACAGTCAGAAAAATAGACAAACAAATGAAGAATGTGTAATACGAATCCCGTCAAACTGTGGTAAATTTACTTATGCATTGCAAACAACTAACAACACATGATATGTATACAAATAGAATACGGCGTAGCACATTGTATTTAGAAATTTATTTTATCGTATTTCAGTAGGGGGACCCTGGCATGTAGAAATGATGAACCAGGTTCAAGACCAGCCCATTACGATGAAATTGATAGTGTGTATTATAACCCAATAAACAATACCGTTTACCATCAATCCACCAGAAACAACGCACAAAATTGCTCACGTCAACCGTTGAATGACCATTTAGAAGATTCGGAACCAAATAACATGTCGAGTCGAAATGTACATTGTGCCATTCACCAGTTCAAACATAGTCAGGAGAATAATGCCCTGAGATCATCATCGGACGAATCCTATCTGGTTCCCTGTAGGAATTATATTGATTTAGATAATGTAAGGATAACCGAAAACGAACAGCAAGATACAAGTATCGAAGAAACAGAAATAAACGTAGAAGAATCGTCTATTTCTAATAACAACAGCGAAACGAATATAAAGATTATTAGGAGATACGAAACATTAAACGTTTCTGATATGAATGATCATTGTTACAAGAAATGCAATGAAATTGATGCATCATCCATGTTGAAGATGGATCCGTAAATCTTGATATTTCGAAAAAAACAGGACCTTATCAATTAGGCCAAAACTCCTGCAGTCGACAGCAACTGTCTTTGAAGTATTCTTTTACAAAGCTGTTGACGAGGAGCTTTCCAGATGTATGGAAACTTGTAAATGATATACTGGTATATACAAATAAGGGTGGCTCGGAACTGTATCTGAATTATAGATAAATATCTTTGATGTCAAATATTAAAAAATACAATTAAGAGGTTCATTTTCATAAACCTTCTTAATTTCATTAACACAAATAATCTATTAACAATTCAGTCTGGTTTTATCGACGGTAAATCAACTGCTATAATTATTGATTATAGTTAAGCATAAGATGTAGGACGACAGGAAAGGTTTTTTTCCTGCAACACTAACGCTTACTTTATTAATGAAAAAATGGAAATTAATGGAGTATTGTTACTTTCGTTTGATACGTGTAGGCTGTAGCGTTTTGCACTCTAGAAGGCAATAAGTTGCCATTGGTTGGGAAACGTCCAACACTTTGCATATATCAACTGGAATACCATAAAGGTCTATCTTGTACTCATTTTATTTCTATTTTATATAATTACATTAGATGTATGTTTCATTATAATATTTTATTCTGATTGGCTAACTGCACATCACATGTTATTCCGTAAGCAGTTGCATTGCTTTTCACTCATGATAAAACGTGCTCCAACAATAAAGAACACAGGTGAATTAGATAATAAAATAAATAAAATTCGTGTTTTCATGATCATAGCTAAAAAAATGTAATTATAAGTATTGAATGCTTCTTTTTGTAACTTTATAGGGTTGTAAAAGCGTTGACCGTGCGTACATTTTTAGAATGAAGCGCTTCCGCGCTTCATACAAAATGTACTTCGGTCAACGCTTTTACACCCCAATAAATTTACAAAAAGAAGCATTCAATTCTTAAATAAATGGCATAGTTAATGATATAGGAAGTGATATTATATTTTTTGCTGACCACACTTCAATGTATATAGTGGTTGAACTAATAGGAAGCGTCAGAAAAGTTACAAAAAAAAAATAAAAATAAATGGCTTTTTATTTTCAACCTAAATAAAACAACAATGACAACTATTTAAAAAAAACATACCACTTACATCATCACCCACTAAATTATAAGAATAACGATATCATAAAAGAACACGAGGAGTCGCACAAACATTAAGAGGTTATTACAACTGATGACGGAAGCTGCAATAATCACGCAACTTAGTATTGATAAGCCACGATTAGCCTTTTACCGAAAGCTGGAGTTTAAATTAAAACGTGACTAAGTGCTGTAAAAGATCCCGTCAGTGTGATATTGTTCTATTATATGTCATAATGATATATTTCTATTATGAATTAGAAAATACGTTGAACCACAATTGTCAAAATTATTCAATCGCGAAGTGGAATTAACTATTTGTGGATTCCGATTAATTCTATATAACTTTTGGACTATTTTAAATCTCGGTTTATTTCTGAAATTAATTCTTACATACTTTTGATTTTTTAACCCTGTATGCTAAGATTGCCCATGTGAAATTTTAGAATTGTTTGTATATACATTGAACGACAAATATATGTGACGTATAAAATTTACTGACGTCAGACACGCTAATCAATGAATTTGTTTGTAAATAGATGTTTTTGTATTCTGTTTAATAGTTCCTTTTAAAATAGTTATCAAAGGTACCAGGATTATAATTGAGTACGTCAGACGCGCGTTTCATCTACATAAGACTCATCAGTGACGCTCATATAAAAATATTTATGAAGCCAAAAAAAATATAGAGTTGAAGAGCATTGAGGATCCAAAATTCCAAAAGGTTGTGCCAAATACGGCTAAGGTATTGTTACACGATGATGACTGCTGTACCCAGATTTTGACTATTTATCTAATATGCCTGTTTAGCTCACGCATCATTGAATATATAACGGAATTTGATGAGACTGTCAACAAAATGAGAGGTTTAGCGCTATAAAACCAGGTTAATTCACCATGTTCACCATTTGAAAATGCATGTAAGTCGGGAATATGACAGTTCTTATTCACACTTTTTCGATGTTATTTGCCATTTGATTTTGCCATGTGATTAAGTCCGATGTGATGGACATTCCGATTAAGTCTAAGAAATGACAATATGTTGATTGCAAAAAAAATATTATTAAGATTGTATTAAAGACAAAAACAATCAAAACCAAGGAAATAACAAAGACTCACAAAACCAAAGGACATTTATAGTCCAGTCAAACAAAGATTTAACCTCAAACTAATTGCAACAGAAAATGTTTTAGTTCTAATCTATAGCATTATGCCCTTGATATACACAGAAAAAGTACCATTAAATCTAACTTAAGGAAAACTCAAAATCAGCATTTTTTATTTCCTATGGAAATTAACATTGGAAGGGGAGGTAACTCCGCAAAAACGAGGTTTTTTTTGTCAGTTTTTGGTTTATTTTCTTGAAATTTATGTAAAGTATGATACGTTGATGGGGTTATAATTTGGTATTAGATTAAATTATATAATCTTCTGCTCATGAAATGTACAAAACCGAAGTGTTATGGGTAGTTTTATTTTTTTGTGTGCAATTTTTCATTAAAGAAATTGCAAATTTGAAATTTTGTGACCATTTTTTAAAAAGAGGTATTGTTTATATCTGTATATTATATTTTTTCAGCATCTTATTTGTCTAAAGAAACTTTAAACCACAAAAAGAAGAATACATGCTTAATTATTTTTATTAAATTTGAGATTCTTTACCTTGACATGTTGAAAAATTCAATAAATAGTCAACGAATGAACTACGAAATCTAGATTATAGCTTGATAAAAGATATGATAACACCTTAAGAGTTGTTTGTTATACTCTAAAGACCGCTAAAAAATCAAGAATCAATACATTCTGATGAATAGAAGCGGTAAAGTTATAATTTTGTATCAATTTTTAATGATATTTCTTCCTTTTTTTGCAAGATTTATCTCCCTTTTCAACGCAAATCTCCATAGGAATTTTAAATGGTGATATTTTTAGTCTTCCTCAAGTAAGATTTTATGGGACTATTTTCTGTGTATATTTGGGGTATAATGCTAAAGATTAAAACTTAAAGTTAACATCTTCTGTTGCAATTGCTTTCAGGTTAGGGTCAAATGTATGCTTGATTGATTGGACTATTACATCAACAGTTATAGATAAGAAATAACACGAACTCCACTAAAAACCGGGAGTGAAATCAGGTGCTCCGGAATGGTAAGCATTTCCTGCACCGTATAACCGCGTCCGTAGTGTTATTTCTTTGTTCAGTTCGGTAATGATGGAAAAATGCGATTATTAGTTGAAACATTGAAAAAGGAGATTTAAATTAATTTTTACTACATCTTATTTTTTTTTCTTTTAATGTATGGACTTATTTTCATATGTGAATGCCCTATTCGTATATCGGCATATTACATGTATTAGGAATAGACCAGGTATTTTTTTTTTTAAATGAACAGCTGTATGGATGGTGCGGTGATAATAAGGAAATACTTCAACAAATTTTATTCAAGTGCCAGGATGCAATTATATCTATATATGTCAAATGGTTGTACTTTTAACTAAGCATTACTGGTTTGATTTTCTTTTTTTTTGGATTTTTTATCATCCAAAAACAACTCTAAAATATAATAATAAGGAGATGTGGTTTGATTATCGTCGACAACTATCCAACAAAAATATAAAGAAGTGGATGTAAGCAGTTATAGGCAATTGTACGGCGTTCACCAACGAAAATACATACGCAATAAAAGGTCCCGACTTGATTTTTTTTTCATTTAGAAAACTAACAGCTTAATTAATAACAAATGAATTTACACAAAACAAACATGACAGACGTGATCAACGACACTCATTGACCGCCAGGCTCCTGACTCAGGTCAGAAACATTAGGAATATAGCGAGGTTAAACATGTAACAACGCGATATAAGAACAATCTATATAAATCCGTTAAAATAACCTTAGTTTTTCAGATCGATAAAAATAAAAACTCAAAACAAAAACATGCACTTTCAACATCCAACATGTCCAATAGATTTAGGTTAAAGACGTCATAAGCAGTTCGAGAAAAAAAAATGTCCTTGTGCAATGCCAATATATATATGTAGGTTTTGACTGATTGTTGTACCATTAAATAAAGGCAACAGTAGTATACCGCTGTTCAAAACTCGTAAATCTATAGAATAACGACATAAAATAAAAATGTAACACACACAGAAACGGACTAAGCATTAGACAAAATCCAATGAGAATAACAAATATATTAACATCAAAACCAAATACATGAATTTGGGATAGAAAAGTAACGTGACACGTCTTATAGTAATGTGATTTCACACTCAAATATAAGAGAAAACAAACGACACAACGGAAACACAACGTTAAAATGTTAAACACACAGAAACAAACTATGATATAACAATGGCCATTTTCCTGACTTGGTACAGGACATTTTTAAAGAACAAAATGGTGGGTTGAACGTGGTTTTGTGGTATGCCAAACCTCGCACTTTAATTGCAATGTTAAATATAACATTAAAAGGACAACTTAATATTACAGGACTACAATACAAATAAGTAGGAGAATGTATTAGACAAAGATACACATGAATAATAGATAACAAAAGGCATCAGGTTTAAAACTCAATACGCCAAAAACGCGCCTCGTCCACACCAGACTTATCAGTGACGCGCAGATATTAAAGTTCGAAAGTAAAAAAAAGTACAAAGTTGTACAGCACTGAGAATCAAAAGTTGAAAAAGGTTGTGTCAAATACGGCTAGGGTTTTCTGCTTTGGACAAGAACATCCTTATTATTTAGAACAATATATGCTGTTGCAAACAGTAAATTGTATCAAATGATATATAAAAGATATACATGATAAAACTGAAGAATTACCTAATTACAGAAAACAAAACCCGGATACATAATACAAAGACCAACACATAAAATAGACACACCCGACTTAGTCCAGGCCCTCAACGCAAAGTCATAAAAATGACGTCACATACGAAGTGGTGAAAAGGCACAAAAATTACGTCACATAATAAGTCTTTTGTAGACGTTACGCGCGTCTTGCGTAAAGACAGAATTCAATCCTGTATCTATGATGAGTTACATTTTGTGTTTAAGCTATGTAATTATTGAGTTAAGATTGTCACGTTATTTAATCGAAAAATATCGCTTTAAACATAGGTCAAATAGTCAGTTGTGAATTTGTTCAGACTTTTACATTTCTTTAGCACATCAGTATGTCGATTTGACAAAGCATCTGGTTACTATTTATTTGTTATTCGTACATTTTTCCTCATTTGATAGTGTTTTTTTATTAGTGTTTTTTCCTTCTTACTTGTATATATTGCTTCACTATTCAATGAATTTACTCTTGTTTTATAAATTTTGTACAAACTTTCAACTAATTTTGATTCTTTGTTTGCATTCAGTTTATTTATCTCTCTGTCTGTGTATTTGTTGCCACGGTGTACATGTCAGTGTACTAGTATTTGCGCCATATACAAAATCTGCTAAATTCTTGAATCTTTACATAGAAATGGTGGAATTTGTATTGTTGTTTACAAGATCAGTAAGGGATGATAATTGGGGTCTTCATCTGGCATGTGCTGAAAAAAAATTTCAATGTTTTTTTTGCATATGACCGTCAAAACTCTTCCCGATACATGTCAGTCCATTTGCTTCATATGCATAATATGCCGCATGCCCATCCTGATGCCCATGTATATATTTTATCTGGTGGTCTTTGTGTTCAGAGAGGTTCTCATTGATTTTCTAGATCGCCAGTTGACCAGACAATCGAGCAAACGTTGAAACGAGATACTAAAACCAAGAGGTGGCATTGTTGGTTTCAGTTCAAATAAAGGTTCTGTTAAACGTTGAATTGTTAAATGCACATGAAAGAGCTTCAATATCGTCAACACGTAAAGATTTGGCATGAATCGTTAACCCTGAAACATCCACACAGAATGAACTTAGGAAAACCCGAATGAAGCGAAATAAAACTGACGTTTTAAAAATGGTTCAAACACTGAAAAGCTGGACAAGTCCATTTGAGACATCTGAGCAGTTATCAGGCTTGTCCTCGATCGGGTACTCTTGATTCTTTGGAATTAATGTTCGACCTTTTAAACGCGTATGGCTAAGCTAATAGCATCAGAATACTTCATTACTGAACGGTTTATTCAAAAGTCAAGCGATATCGTCAAACCAATCAAAAGACAATCATTGCTTACATTTTCAACAAAGGAAATAAAAGGTTAGCAGTTAATGGCCGGTAAGAACAACAACACATTGAAAGCAGATAGAAATCTTTTTGGACGCCTGCTTGTCATAGCCCAGACAAGACAGTTGGATATGCGAGAGGTATTCCAATTTGAATTAGGTCCTCTTCCATGTTCTCTTGCAAACGTTGATGATACACCTGTAGACAAATAAATCTGTCCTGGCTGGTCTTTTAGAAAAGGGCGTTGAACAAATGCAAGCTATTCCTGAGAAAAGCATGTGGATATTTGATGGCATGGAAATCATTTAATTCATCACAAGGATACCAAGTACTTTTTCTGATTTGGCAAATGTTCTTTTTAAAACCATCCTTTCAGTTTCAAAAAGAGCTCCCGCATTGATTTTGTCACTGATCAGTATCCCACAATATCCATAAAAAATTTAGAACGGGATCGCAGGTCCTTGGGAGGGCAAATCATTATAATAATTTCGATACCATCACAATCGTGTCCTCGCATTGGAAGAAGTTTTTGTCAGTTGGTAGAAACAAAGTTGCTCTTGTTGAATTCGTTGTGTCGGAATGGAGTAAACGATCCCATAGATTTACACTTGAAGGAATTGATTTATTTGTATCACATGGAAGTATGTGCCACAAAATTTCTGTTGAAAATGAAATAGTGACAAAGGTAAAATGCACTGAGCTTCTAAGCAAACGAAAGAAGCCGACACAAAAATGTTTCTTCATTCAAAACACGCAGCTGACAAAGGTTACGATTCCATTGTAATAAAATCTCCTAACACTGATGTGGAAGTAGTGGCCTGTTATTTTCAGAATTGCATCAGTTCAAATATTATTCTTCTGACAGGTACGTCTTCCAAATGCAGATTATTTAATGTGCAATCAATGTTCGCAAAATTGGGGGAGAGTGTTTTTAGAGCACTGTCAGGATTTCACGCCTTTACTGGTTGTGATTCAGTAAGTGCTTTGTCTCGTAAAGGTAAAAGCAAAGCATTCGGCGTTTTGACACGTTCTGTGGATTTTTCAGAAGGTCTATCCCGTCTTGGTGAAACTTTTGAAGAGGTAAGCGAAGAACAGTCAAAAACACTCGAGAGGTTTTTGTGTGCTATATATGGCTACGAGAATAATAATATCAATGAATTAAGATTCAGTTTTTTGTTTTGCAATGCAAAAGACATTCATGGATAAAACGGGAAAAAGCTTACAAAAATCTTTGGACACTTTTTTTAATTCAGTAATGAAGATAGTTGATATACGTATTCAACATTTTAAAGAACATTTTACTATTAACAATAACCACAATAAGCCCATTTCTCGTATCAAACATAAACTAAAGGAATTAGCCAAGGAATTTGTTTTTGTCCCGGCCGATAAAGTTGCTAATAATATTATTATTGTTTGACGTAAATTTTACATTGAGGTTCTGAAAAAAGAAATCACCAATTCACCATCATTCCAACTGACTCCATTTTCAGAAAACGACATCTGTAACAAACAGCTACCGCTTTACAAGCAGGACTAAATACAATGAAAGTCCCAACTATGCATTGGCTTCCGAAGTTACACAAAACACCTTACAATATAGATTTATTTCGTCTTCAAGCCATTGTTCCACTACTAAATTGTCTATTCTTCTTACCAGCACACTTGGTACAATCAAAAACCTGATAACGAATTGTTCAAATAAGGCCTTCAAAAATATTGGAACTAATTACTTTTGGAGTGTCAAGAACTCGTTTGAAATACTTGATAAATTGCATGCTTATTTTGGTGATTTTGAATCTGTTCAAAGTTTTGATTTTTCTACCCTGTATACCACATTGCCTCACATTCTCATTTAGAAAAATGTCACACACCTAATTAAATGGGCATTTAAAAAGTCAGAATGTGAATATATATGTTCAAATTCTTTTAGGTCGTTTTGTAGTAGCAATAAACAAAAAACTATGTCAATTGGACATGCTTTGATACTATATATGCCCTTTAATTTTTACTAGATAACATTTTTGGTCGCTTTGGGGATTCCGTATATCTTCAGGTTATCGGAATTCCAATGGGGACTAACTGTGCACCACTTATTGCGGACCTGTTTTTGAATTGCTATGAATTAAATTTATGATAAAAATAAGCAAAGACCCATCGAAACAACATCTGATAAACTAATTTAATAATACTTTTAGATATTTGGATGATATTTTAGCTCTCAATAATGACGACTTCAGTATGTATACTAAAGTAATTTATCCTGTTGAACTAACTTTAAATAAAGCTAATAATAACAATGACCACTGCCCTTTCCTCGATTTTGATATCTATCACTAACGGAAAGCTGAATACCAAAATTTATGATAAAAGAGATGATTTTTCATTTCCTATCGTTAATTATCCATTTTTAGATGGTGACGTTCCCTTGTCACCATCTTACGGTGTTAATATATCTCAACTTGTACGATTCGTTCGTGTATGTAACAATGTTTTAGATTTTAACGAGAGAAATTTAGGTATTACTGAAAAATTATAACACCAGGGTTTTCGATATCACAAACTAGTCAAAACATTTACTAAATTTTAAAATCGGTATAAGGACATCTGTCGTAAATATAGCTCAACATGCAGACTTCGTATACGTTTAGGTATTTCACATCCATTTTTTTATGGAAATATTCTTTATAAAGCACAAAGGTGTCAGTATTCACCTCAGAAACTAACAAAACCTTTGAATAGACTTATTAAGAAGGGATATAGTTACGATACTGTTGTCAGGTCATTAAAGATTGCATATGTTGGCGTTAATATTGATTCACGTATAGGGTCTTTGCATCGGAACTAAACACATTTGTTCAAAAACCAGTTGTTGGCATGACACGGGTTATGTTCTTCTCATATATGTTATGATGGTACGATACTAAACCCCTAACGGGAAGGATTGTGCCTGCTATTCATATGATGAAATCATAATCGTTCAGTCAGTTTAATTGAAGTCTGGAACTGGCATGTCAGTTAACTGCTAGTAGTCTGTTGTTATTTATGTATTAATGTCATTTTGTTAATTTTATTTTTTTGGTTACATCTTCTGACATCAGACTCGGACTTCTCTTGAACTGAATTTTAATGTGCGTATTGTTATGCGTTTACTTTTCTACATTGGCTAGAGGTATAGGAGGGAGGTTGAGATCTCACAAACATGTTTAACCCGCCTCATTTTTGCGCCTGTCTCAAATCAGGAGCCTCTGGCCTTTGTTAGTCTTGTATTATTTTAATTTTAGTTTCTTGTGTACAATTTGGAAATTAGTATGGCGTCCATTTTCACTGAACTAGTATATATTTCTTTAGGGGCCAGCTGAAGGACGCCTCCGGATGCGGGAATTTCTCGCTACATTGAAGACCTGTTGGTGACCTTCTGCTGTTGTTTTTTTTCTATTGTCGGGTTGTTGTCTCTTTGACACATTCCCCATTTCCATTCTCAATTTTATTGTCATCTACTGATCCAAAACAAAAGATGCAATGTTAAAGCACATCAAACAAGCCAACTTACAGGCAAAGAACTGGAAATCTGCTCTTCAATACAACACTGTTCAATCGCCAAACAAACATTGTTGGATTGTTAAGAACGATTTGATAAGCATCAATTGGCAAGACCAACCGCCAGCGTTAGATGCTTTATTGATACTGATAAGCTGTTCATGTAAAGCTGGTTGTGCCACCAAAAGATGTGCATGTGTTCGACAAGGTTTATCCTGTACAGATGGCTGCAAATGTACGAATGCTTGTAGCAACAAGAATAATCAAATCGTTGGTATGGCTGACGATGACGACGAAGATGATGAAGATGATGGCGATGATACTTCGGGAGATGGCGTTGACGAAAATGAAGATGATTCTATGGATTGACCTTCTTCATGACCTTAAAATGTGGTGATTTTGTTGTTAAAAGAACTTTAATATAGATATTGAAACCCTGACAGTTCTTTTATTTATTTAGTACTATGTGTGTTTTTTAATGACTGTGATGTACATTGCTTATGTTTGTGTTTGTCAGTATTTCCATGTTTTTTTTCCCTTTCTTACCTTTGAATTTTGTTCAACTGCCTTTAGTTACTTGATGCTTTATGTTTCAATGTCAAAAATGTACCTTTTTAATCAAGAAAAAGTATGTATGCTTTGTTTCATTCAAAATAATGAATTTTGGATATGACACTCCCCCTTTTTTTCTTGGTCCTATACGATTTAAAGATTAAATAAAAATTAGCCTCCGTATTAATAAGATATGATTTGTTCAATATAATAAGAGAAATAGAACCGAATACTTGTTTTTTTTTTTTCTGTTTATATGTGTTAAACAAAATGTGTGATATACTCTTAAATAAGACCCCTTTTAATCCCTTTTGGACATTTTTTCAAAAGTCTAACACCTCTTAAAATATTCTTCAGACCTTACTCTTTAGATTTATACAAAAAAATGCGGTAATCTTGGGTGTAACACAGAACTGAAATTTTACCTTACCAGCTGATGGACTAATAGACCTTTTGGACTATCTTAAATCTCGGTCTATTTCTGAAATTAATTCTTATATACTTTTGATTTTTTAACCCTGTATGCTAAAAGAGGGACGAAAGATACCAAAGGGACAGTCAAACTCATAAATCTAAAACAAACTGACAACGCCATGGCTAAAAATGAAAAAGACAAACAGAATAACAATAGTACACACGACACAACATAGAAAACTAAAGAATAAACAACACGAACCCTAACAATGTGCTAACATTGCCCATGTGAAATTTAAAATTGTATAAACATTAATATTGAACGACAAAAATATGTGACATATATATTTTCTCATGTCAGACACGTGAAAATTGTAACACGATGATGACTGCTGTATCCATATTTTGACTATTTTATTTATTATGTCTGTTTAGTTCACATCATTGTAAATATAACGATGAGACTGTCGTACGAAGTGAGAGGTTTTAGCGCAATAAAACCAGGTTTAATCCATCATTTTCTACATTTAAAAATGCCTGTACCAAGTCAGGAATATGACAGTTGTTGTCCATTCGTTTTTTATGTGTTTTGCCATGTGAGTAGGGATTTTCCGATTTGATTTTCCTCTGAGTTCAGTATTTTTGTGATTTTACTTTTTTTTCATATACATCTATTCTCCACAGATACATTATTTGGTATTCAGGTCTCAGATTCTTTATATAAGTAGTTCATGCAGTAAGCCTACACATACTTATCAATTCACTTAAATTTATAAATCCAATTTCATCTTAGATATAGTAATGCCTGATTTCGATATGAAAATACTTTGCATATTTTCATTGTGAAACATATCGGTCATTCAAAACATAATTCAGTCTTGTAACTTAGAACAAAATGGCAGCTAGTCTGACCATTGAGTGAGTGTGAAATAAAACCAAGTAGGCACATTTTAATAAATGAAATGCAGGTTAAAAAGTGTATGTGAATGCCAAATGATTCAAATTTTCCAAATAAACATCCAATGCACTTTTCACGTGAAATTCAAATGTAGTGAAATAAGGTGAAATGTAAGTGAAATGTACGTAAGTAGTAGGGAGTGTGGAAATTTATGCAACCACAAAATGCAGGGCGCTAGGGCGCTGACGTCATATGCGCATGCCCTGCCCCAAATATTATATATGGGCATATACTAACCCTAATGACGTCATATGGACAGTATGACTCACGTAGAACTTTGCCAATTCCATGAGTCATACCGAATGCACGCCGGCCGGTCATGACACGGTGCGACCATGAATCATCAAGATGCAAGATCAGGGTATGACTCACTACATGACAATACCATGATGTACGTATGAAAATTCGAAAAGTATTTTTTCTGTTCGTTATGATGTTTTATGCAACCACAAAAACGCAAGGCGCTAAGGCGCTGACGTCATATGAACAGTATGACTCACGTAGATCTTTGCCAATTCTAGTATGAAGGGCTATATATCAAAACGGAAGCACCAGATGTCGGATTATGACTCTTGGACCACCATATGATGAATTCCATATATGGAAAGCGACCACAATACCCTATGACCATATATGGAAATTATGACCAAATTTGGTAAGAACCTTATTTTCACTCAAAATAAACATACATGACCATATATGGAAATCGACAAAACAACCTATGACCATATATGGAAATCATGACCAAATTTGGTAAAAACCTTATTTCCGTTGAAAAATCAAAATAAAATACATGACCATATATGGAAACCGACCAGATACCCTATGATCATATATGGAAATGATGACCAAATTTGGAAAAAAAAACTTTTATTTTCACTAAAAAAATCAAAATAAACATATATGACCATATATGGACAGCAGGTCACGTGATCGTATCGAGGAACGTTAACTCTGGTACAAAACAAGGGAAGCAACTCTGTATATATATCTCTCGTGGAGTGACAATTCAACGAGGCAAGGTCACGTGATCGTATCGAGGAACTCTGATACAAAAAAGGGAAGCAACTCTTCATGATGTGAACATCAATCACCGATTAATCGTATCGTGTTCGGGGCAAATAGAAAAAAAAAAATACCAACGCAGATGTCAGTTTCATATATATTTATTACATTCATTCGTACAATGCAAGCAATTTGTCGTCGTTACTCATCAAGTCTCTAGACGAAAAATCTTTCACAATGTCTTCCATGCTAATGTTTCTATATCTCATCTTCACGAAATGTACACAATACAGTCCGCACGTATCGGATGATCCCGGCCGCACGCGGCGGCGGCGGCGGTGGTGGTACGGCAGTACCATGCTTATTTCGATGATGTCTCAACATGACGTCTCTTCTCGAAAACATTCTTTGACAGCTAGGACACTCCATTCTCACTTCAAGGTTGGAACTTCCCCTCTTATAACTTTTGTCGGAAATGAAGCAAGCAGAACACGTGATCATCTTTGCAACGGCACACGCGAAGTCGATCGTCTCTCAAGGTGATTTCCAATATTTCCGTCTCGCCTCGCCTCGACGCGAGGTAGAGCGGTCTCTCGAAAATTATCTCCGTGGTCTCTTCATTTCTGATGGCTACGGATTGAAGCAGTGGCAGGTAAGTGTCTCTGACGTAAGATGCATCCCTTACCAGATCGCAACACACGTACATCCTCTGCGTAGGCGTTTCAAAAGCCGGTACAAAGATCATCTCCAACAGAGCACACTCCCACGTTCCTTTCATTAAGTGTGATCTAGGTAAACGTATTCTGAACTGTCCTCCCCTATTCTGGGGAAAAAGTTGGAGCGAGTCTCCACTATTGACGAATAAGTAAAACTCGTCCATGGTTTGGATTCAGCATTCGATCCTCTTCCTCTTATAACCACTGCCGCCACCACCGCCGCCGCCGCCACCGCCGCCACCGCGTGCGACCGGGATCATCCGATACGTGCGGACTCTATTGTGTACATTTCGTGAAGATGAGATATAGAAACATTAGCATGGAAGACATTGTGAAAGATTTTTCGTCTAGAGACTTGATGAGTAACGACGACAAACTGCATTGTACGAATGAATGTAATAAATATATATGAAACTGACATCTGCGTTGGTATTTTTTTTTTCTATTTGCCCCGAACACGATACGATTAATCGGTGATTGATGTTCACATCATGAAGAGTTGCTTCCCTTTTTTGTTTCAGAGTTCCTCGATACGATCACGTGACCTTGCCTCGTTGAATTGTCACTCCACGAGAGATATATATATACAGAGTTGCTTCCCTTGTTCTGTGCCAGAGTTAACGTTCCTCGATACGATCACGTGACCTGCTGTCCATATATGGTCATATATGTTTATTTTGATTTTTTGAGTGAAAATAAAAGTTTTTTTCCAAATTTGGTCATCATTTCCATATATGATCATAGGGTATCTGGCCGGTTTCCATATATGGTCATGTATTTTATTTTGATTTTTCAACGGAATTAAGGTTTTTACCAAATTCGATTTCCATATATGGTCATGTATGTTTAGTTTGAGTGAAAATAAGGTTCTTACCAAATTTGGTCATAATTTCCATATATGGTCATAGGATATTGTGGTCGCTTTCCATATATGGAATTCATCATATGGTGGTCCAAGAGTCATAATCCGACATCTGGTGCTTCCGTTTTGATATATAGCCCTTCATACTAGAATTGACAAAGATCTACGTGAGTCATACTGTTCATATGACGTCAGCGCCTTAGCGCCTTGCGTTTTTGTGGTTGCATAAAACATCATAACGAACAGAAAAAATACTTCTCGAATTTTCATACGTACATCATGGTATTGTCATGTAGTGAGTCATACCCTGATCTTGCATCTTGATGATTCATGGTCGCACCGTGTCATGACCGGCCGGCGTGCATTCGGTATGACTCATGGAATTGGCAAAGTTCTACGTGAGTCATACTGTCCATATGACGTCATTAGGGCTAGTATATGCCCATATATAATATTGGGGGCGGGGCATGCGCATATGACGTCAGCGCCCTAGCGCCCTGCATTTTGTGGTTGCATAAAACTCCACGCTCCCTACTACTTACGTATATTTCATGTGAAAAGAGAAACAAGAAATAATCACGTGTGCACAGCTTCCCTGTGTACAAACTTAGGAACGCTAAATAGTCAAAATTCAAATTATAACCCAGTGCGTTATATAGATATGATATAAGATGTGGTATGAGTCCCAATGAGATAACTTTCCATCATATATATGACTCTTTCTTTTTATTGTTTATTTAGCGAAACGTTTTTTATTTAATTTAATTTTTTACTGGATATGTTTTATCTTAAGTACAGGTATAGTAGGCCCAACGGAAATACAATTGTTTCAATTCATTCTAGTTGCTATGATCATCATTGCTGAATGTAATGTGCAAATACTTTTAAGAATACCAAATTATACGACTTTTATTATTGATAATTTGTTCAATTTAATTGCTGGTTGGTGTTTGACCTCGAGGGTGTCAACAGTTATGTATTTAACATGCATGGGTTGAAAACAAATTGTACCTCATTGTCATTCAAAATAACATAACAATCATAAGAAGAAGAAGAAGAAGAAGAACATTTCACATAAAGAGTATATATTGATATATAAAATTGGCTAAAGGTCAAACAGGAAACCTAATATGTTGACTTTAACTGGTAACTCGATGATTAAATGCCTGTTGTAACCTATACATGCTATATTGGTGCCGTCCCCGAAAAGGGTTATCTTAACACAATTATCTATTCAATATGTAAGCAATATTTGACTTATAAACTAAGACAATTAGATGGACAGCAACATTTCTCATCAATTCAGATTCGCTGGACCAAATAGTGGATAGAGCCTGGAAATGGTTGACAAACAGCAATGTAACTTTATAAAGCATATTGTATATTGTAGTTCCTAACAAACTAATTTAATCATAAAACCTAACATTGAAACTGTTAATTGATTGCAAGTCACTGAACTTTACTTATAGTGGCCGTTATTGATTGTAAATTCATGACGTTTTGTTTATGGCATTCGTCTATCGTGGAGAAAAAAAAGGGAAGGAGGGCTTAACTTACGAGTTCGATCATTGTGGTTCAAATCTATTCTATTACAGGATACGTTTTACCTCTAGCGAACGCTCTGCCTTATTGTAAAAAGTGCCACTCTAAATATGTTAACATTTGCTTCAAATTGATCCACTTTGAATCTAGTCGTGAATATGCATGATATATTTGCCACTGGACACAAAGGAGCAATAAATTAATCAGCTTCATTTAGTACTTTATAATCATTTGTCCTCAGTTGATTATAGTCTCAAACAGTTTTCCAATTTTTATATATTTCATTTTTAATTACATTTGAATTTTTATGCGTAAATCTTAGCATTTCTTCCCTCATTTTTCTCTTTGCATTTTCTCTTTTTTTTAATATTAAAAAAACGTTGCCGTAGTACACATCAGGGGTTACATTGTATAATTTCCAGGAAAACTAATAGGGAAGGGACTAGAATAGGAAAACAATCTTCATTGAGTGGCAATAACTCATATATTGAAGCGTACAATGACGGCTGTCTCGTCTAGGTGACAGCATTTGCTGTTTCATGTTTATTTATATCTCAGACTGGTATATTAGCAGGGGCGGATCCAGCCATTTTAAAAAAGGGGGGGTCCTAACCCAGGACAAAAGGGGGGGGGGGGGGGTTCCAACTTCATGTCCCCATTCAAATGCATTGATCGTCCAAAAAAAAGGGGGTTCCAACCCCCGGAACCCCCCCTCTGGATCCGCGCCTGAGTAGTTGTCATAAAAGCAACAACAAAACAAATGATAAAAAAAGATTGACATCAATTTATAAAAAAGATTCAACTTATTTTCAGCATTTCATTTTTTTTTGTATTGTCTTGCTGATCGGTTTTGTTATATATATTTTTTTTTTATCTACTATTGTTCTAGCAAAAGTCACAAAAAATGCGACTTATTTAAAAAGATTAAGCTGACCTGTCTTGTTGTTTACACATTTCAATCATTCAACTCGTAAGTAGATCGTCTTTCCCTCTAATGTTTTTTAAGATAAAGATAGCGTGGAATTCTCACTGCACCAGGCATCTGATATACATTCCTGTTATATTTTGATCGGACAAAGCTGCGTATTAATATAACCAATAAGCCAAACGAACGCACCCATTTAGCAAGGGTATACTGTGGGACGGGAGAGGTCTAGAGATGTCAATATTTCTATACCTAAGCGAATCTTGGTTTTGAATAAAAGGAGGTATACATTAATGCGACAGCAACCCAAAGACACAGATAAATAAAAATATTAAGAGTCAATATTCGGTCTTTTTTTATAGAACATTCCGTATACAGAATAATAAGCTCAAAACCGACCCATGACTAAATAATAGTTATACGGAGTTAATTCAATAATATTTTCCATCAAATATTATATATCCGAAAAGGCACATTTGATTTAATATTATTTACCGTCAAAGATAATAATCCCAACAATCACAAGTGTTTGAAAAATTTCACCTGCCATTTTTTAATTTTGATTGGTGAACATTTAAGAAGTTTTAATATATACCAGTGAAAGAAAAACACTTCACTGTATAATAAAACGGTAAAATAAATAATGCTAATGGATGACGACCAGCGGCGAATAAAATTAATATTCAGGACGATTACGTGTAAATATAATAAGAGTATTAACCCCGTTTTTTTACTAGACTGACAAGCTGAGTCGTTTTTTTTTTTTATCGTGTAAGTTCACAAGATATTAGTTCGCAGGAAGAAAAGTCACCCGACCCGGACACATTTCCGACTCTGAGCCGGTCAGTCTGTGCTCTTACTCTATGATGCCACGTGTTAAGCGTTGAAATAGAATACCAATTTAATTAACGTCTTTGTTTGACACGTTCGGGATTAGAACAAATTTAATGACCTCCCGCTCTCGAGGCGAACGCCCCCACACGAGACCAACCAGGAGAGCAGTAGTGATCGGTAGTACAGAATAGCATACCAAAAACTAAAGTACAATACACAATACAGTTACACAGATCATTCTCACACTTACTAAAGCGAGCTAAAAGCATCTAACCTAAATTGGATGCGTGAAATATTGTAAACATGGATGATCGACTTCAGGGTAGATTTTATGGATCAAATTAAAAACTCTTGCACCTATTATTTGAGTGGTCCGAATATTGCCTGCTGTTTCAAGTCTTAATTTCTGTCCTTATTCAATATACCCTCATTTTCTAGTGGTATTTAAAGTTTCACGTCCAACCTCACTGTCGACCTCCTATTGTACGACCTACCTATTGTATTTAAAATTTATGTGTTATAGTCATTAACAGGCATGAACTATTTGCTACTGGACGTAAAGCAAACAACAATCAATCAATTTAATTAATTTCTCTGTTACAGTACTAGTACTTAGCACACAAAGACAAGATCTTGTAAAATGCTATAAATTACAATTTCCATTTAAATTTTCATGTTGTTGTTTGTTGTTGTTTTATTTTTTATTTATTTTTTTTGGGGGGGTCTCTTCAGTTTATCACATAACTAACTGCTTATTCAAAAGTTTTAAATATTTTTTTACTATTGTTCTTGTCTACTATTTAGATACGATTTATAACATGATTTGTTTTTGTCAGGCAAGGATAAAACTAAGAAAGATAAAAGGTTTTTTTTCAGGTGTTTTTGCTTCATTTAGACATGAAAAGGGAATAACGGACGACTAAATTAAAGTGTTTGTTTTCATATAATATATTGAACTTGCGAATATATTTCACCCAACACGTTTTGATTGGGACAGTGAAACCTAGTTTAATACGGTTTTATTCATTGAAGTTTGCATGCATAGTTCTTATTTAACAAAAAACACAAATAAAGCAAAATCTATTACTTAATTGGACTGAATAGACAAAACTAATTATTTTGCGTTCGCATGTATCTTAATGTAGGAAAATTACCAAATCAGAAACAAAAGGAACATTTACCGGATGAATATTGTGAAGAACCTTATGCATCTAGGACTGTCCGATTAGAAGTTCTTAAACAAGCTGTTTAAAAAGCTAATTGTTAGAAGAGTTTACTTACTGTTTTCTAAGGTCTGATCTTTACGGATCTATTTCATGATTACTGACAGATCAAAAACAGCAAGTATATATATATCATGAAGGTGTTGGGCAGAATATTTATTGGTCAGTTATAAATGAGGTCTGTATGGGATTTCGATTGCCTGATTTATTAAATAAGAAATCGTTATTTTGAAAAGTTGGCTAAAAAAATATAAGTGTAACCCCTAATTTTGTAAAACTATCATTTGGTGATATTTAGATGATATTTTTTTTTTTATCATAAATAAATAATTATATGATATTATGCCATTAAATCGGTCCGTTTTCATTTCACATCGGTAACTGTTGATTGTATATATCAGTCTGAGTACTGTTTAATTAACTATCATTTAAGTTGAACATATTTAGACTCGTCCAGTTCAGGGGAATTAGGTTTCTGCAAGTGCTTTTATGTACTTTTCTTATATTGTTGACGGTTTGTAAGTCAGTAAAAGTTCAATGATTAAGTTAATATTGACAGTAAAAGACCTCCTCACAAGACTACACAAAATTAAAACACAAAAATACTGAATTCCGAGTAAAATTCAAAAAGGAAAGTCCCAAAAACAACTGTCATATTCCTGACTTGGTACAGGCATTTTCTTATGTAGAAATGACAGAGAAAATAACAACTATAAATGTAGGTAAACGTACGGCCTCCAACAATGAGCAAAGCCCATTTCACAAAGTCAACTGTAAAGGGCCCGAAATGACAAATGTTTACAATTCAAACAAAAGAAAAACCGACTTATGTACAAACAAAATGTTATATGGGATAAGAAAATCAGTAAAACTCTGTTCCCTAATTTTAGATCTCTTAACAGGCTTCCTGTTATATCGCATGCTATATGAAATCGTACGAAATTGTTGTGTTCTTCAAAGTTGTCTTCATATCTTAATATCAAATTGTTATTTTCATTTTATGATTGTTACTGTATGTTCCTTGATGGTTGGTTGGTTGAAGATAAAAGTTTTTCGGTCGTAAATTTAGTGGTAAATGTTATATTTTCAGTATTTCATTTAGTTTAACAATATGTAAAACAATGTGTTTTTTAGTCGCTGAATTGAGGCAAGTTATAAACAATTAAATTATGTGCATAATTGATAAACATTGTTTTTTTAAGTGCAACCAAATGTTTGGATTTCCCCGAATCACAATGCTGTTATACTAGATGAGGGAGAAGATGTGACACAATACTGCAACTACAGTTCGAACCACAATATCACAGATTTGAATTGGAACAGATTGCTGCCAATGAACAATGAGCTTAGGACTTCCCAATCATCGCCAGATCTAGTTATAAGAAACATTCAAAAAAGAAATGCAGGGCAATATGTCTGTACAGTGTCATACATGGCTGGGAATGGTTCTGACAACATAACAATTGTAGTCAACTGTAAGTTTGTTGAAAGTTATTCTTATTGATATGGATCTTCCCCGGACCATACATGTGAATATTTTGTTGTGCGACATCCCTTTTCGTCCATATTATTAGTAGCATCTCCCGTAATCATATCTTATAGTATTACACATATCTGCCTGAAATAACAATAACTTTTATAGACATTACTTTCAGAATGACAAATTTGATGCAGTAAAAAGTAAAGTCACAAAAATACTGAACTCAAAAACTCAAAAAGGAAGTTCATAATCAAATAACAAAATCAAAAGCTCAAACCAATTAAACAAATTGATAACAACTGTCATATTTCTGACTTGGTACAAGCATTTTGTTATGTAGAAAATGGTGGGATTGAACCTGGTTTTATAGCATAGTTTAAAATTATGTCAGTCGGGATCGTCTAACTTGATGTACTTTAATCGTAAACGTTAACAAACAGTAAAATAAGTCACACAGTTACCTCATAAGAAACCTATATGTCATACATGGCTGGGAATGGTTCTGACAACATAACAATTGTAGTCAACTGTAAGTTTGTTGAAAGTTATTCTTGTTGATATGGATCTTCCCCGGACCATACATGTGAATATTTTGTTGTGCGACATCCCTATTCGTCCATTTTATTAGTAGCATCTCCCGTAATCATATCTTATAGTATTACACATATCTGCCTGAAAGTTGCTGAAAGAAAAAACAGAAAATTACAAACCACTAGGCTGTAACCGTAAAATACATGAAGTGCGTGATACTCCACGCGAATACTACTTAAAAGCGAAAATACTTAGTTGGTTGTAAATAATTGAAAGGCATCTTTAAATTATGTTATTGTATTTAATATATTTAATCTGCAAATAATTACTAGGTCCACCAATTTTATATTGATGGAGGGTTATTTTGCTTTCACTTTAGCTTTGAATGTTATTTTTTTTAAACTTTTGTTTTTTTGTATTTTTGTCGTGTTTATGTTGTTTCGTACTAAATCTATTTGTGTCCATGTTTTGTTCTTTATACTCGTGGTATTTTTTTAATTTAGATTATCTTATTCATTTAATGTGTAAGATATATGATATACAAAATCCTTTTATTGAAGGTAATGATGATCCCCTATTGAAACATTCGTTCATCATTTATTTTATGAATAAAACAAATGACTAGTAGGATTACGGTATATATCGTAGTTACGATATGGTAAATAAGATATGAAATACGGTCAATTTGCAAACATTGAGTTTATTGGCGTACTTTTGTTTCTTCCGTTTTCATCTCTCTCAAGTCAGGAATATGACAGTTCTTGTCCATTCGTTTTTGATAAGTTTTGTTTTTTGATTTTGCCATGTGATTATGGACTCTCCGAATTGATTTTCCTCTAAGTTCAGTATTTTTGTGATTTTACTTTTTTTCCAAATAAATGAGCATACTTTTTGATATCCTAGCGCCACTAAAGGCTCCTCAACACATTATGGCTGTTGCATTTAGTGATCGAATAATAGTTCTATGGACATCTGACCTTGATATTAGATTACAAGAAACTTTTGTCGTAGAATACCGCAAACATATTGAAACTTCATGGAGTCAAGTGTCTGTTGAAGATAAATATACAGCTGTGATAAATGGGTTAGTTGAAGACACAGTTTACCTCATACGAGTATATTCCAGAACTGCATCCAGTAAAAGTTACAGTTCAAAGAACATCAAAGTGAAAACAGGTAATGTATAAGTGTACTAAATATATAAGAATTGATCAGTGGGTTATTAATATAAAGTATATACATTTTCCCATCAAGCCTTCTTTTAAGGCACGTTCTAATCGTTGACTTGACTCGATATTCAAATTTTTTCAAACACCCCAATTTTTCAATAATGAAAATTAAGCGAATGCTTATATTTAAGAACAATAACTTTTATAGACATTACTTTCAGAATGACAAATTTGATGCAGTAAAAAGTAAAGTCACAAAAATACTGAACTCAAAAACTCAAAAAGGAAGTTCATAATCAAATGACAAAATCAAAAGCTCAAACCAATTAAACAAATTGATAACAACTGTCATATTTCTGACTTGGTACAAGCATTTTCTTATGTTGAAAATGGTGGGATTGAACCTGGTTTTATAGCATAGTTTAAAATTATGTCAGTCGGGATCGTCTAACTTGATGTACTTTAATCGTAAACGTTAACAAACAGTAAAATAAGTCACACAGTTACCTCATAAGAAACCTATATGTCATATTATTTGTACACAATTAAGATTGTTGTATTATTAATTCATGCATACAATGATTTTGGATACACCTTTGCTTTTGTGAATAGTGTAGCATAATGACGAAATTCATGTGGCATGTAAATAATGATACGGATCATTATTTTCAGAAATGGAACTTTCTGTTGTTCAGACGTTAGCAATTGCAAATCAACGTACAACATAAACCAATGACATAAAGCAAACGTTATATCAAGTTAAAACATTAAAAAAAGACCTGCTTGACTTGAACAACAACAACAACACCAACAACAACAACGAATTATGACAAAGAGCAACAAAGTTTAAACCATTGTATCGATTAAACTGGTTACTGAAAAATAATATTACATTATAGATTACCAAAGGTAATCAGAAAGACAAATATTGTGTTTACATTACAAAAAAAACAACAATTAATTGGTATTGTATTTCCACTGGAATTCGCTATTATAATTCGAGGCGTGCTTTTAAGGGAAAACGGTACTATTTATTCTGCCATTGGCGACAATGTTAACATTTTCTAAATTTA
The DNA here is from genome assembly GCA_019925275.1 of Mytilus edulis. Lineage (NCBI taxonomy): Eukaryota > Metazoa > Mollusca > Bivalvia > Mytilida > Mytilidae > Mytilus > Mytilus edulis. The sequence continues at coordinate 3,013,783 of CM034360.1, read as the reverse complement.
CCACTTTTTAAGATAAAAACCTGAATAAAACAGTTATATGTTGTGTTAGTACTTTATTACTCTGTTTTAAAAATTAAAGCCGAATAGTATCATGACCAACTTCCAACGGAGCTTGTTTATGTTATCCATGCCCACCGTCATTTGCACCAAATTTATGAAATTTTGCAAGTCTTTTCGAATAATTCTCAATAGGTTTTAAAATTTATATTGTAAATATACACACTGCAGTTATTCATAGATAAATAAAAAATATATTGTACCCTTACATCCAATCACAGCGCTCCTAATTTGACTTCCTTCACCTGCCTTGGGTACACAAAAGGCCAACCTAATGCTGGGAAAATTAAATACTACTGTTTTCCCTATACTGTGACATAAAGATATAAAGAATTCTTATGACATTATTAATGCAATACTGGGCTATTGTGAAAACCTTGGCTATAATAAATACTTGTATGTCCCCAGTACTTAAAGAAACATAGATCATTGTATGTCCCAACCCCTACATGCTGGTTTACCTCATTCTCTACTTCTTTCAGAAAAGCCTTAATAAACAACCTGTATCCAATCATATCTTATCTTATTTAAAAAGAATGATAAATAGTTCCATTTAAACAGATAAAATGGACAGTTCCATTCAATTTGTATTCATTTTATCAAAAATTTACAAGAAATGCACAAATTCAAGATTTTTCATACTAATCTCCATTCCATGCTTTAGTATATGCCATATTGTGGTTAAAATTTTTAGAGCTTGTTATAAAATCTATTATTCTATCTTGAGATGATGAAAACAAAGATATTAGACACTTTAAACATTAAATATGCAAACTACTCAGCTGTAAAGTTGCCTTTGTTGCCTGTATTAATCAATCAAAAAGCTGAATTATGTCCCTTTGGAGTATTAATTTCCAACAAAAGTCCTTTCAAACAGTAGGAAATGAAAAATTATTTATGTCTGATATAATAAAAGAAAGAAACTACAAAATGAAGCACTTTTGAAATATTTGCTGCATGCATTATCAAGAATGTGAACAATTCTTTACACAGGAGAGTATAAATTCTATGTAAATTTAGCCTCAAGTGGGCCTCTTTTTTTCTTAGATGAACAATTCTAACACTGAAAATGCTTTCAATGTGACCAAATATTGCCTAATTCCATAAACAGTACAAACTAAACCAGACTATTTCCCATTTTAATAGATTATGTTTACAGAAATACCCAAGTTATACATTTAGGGAATTACGCAGCAAAAAAGGCAAACATTTCAGTAAAAAATATTTGTCGCGACTTGAATTCTGGTGTTTCCAATTGAAAAAATCATTGCGAAAGGTGAAATCAAATACAAAAGAACTATAATATGGTGCATTTTACACAATATAGTTAATATTGACATCCTAGAATAAAGTTTTATATCATTACCAATCAATTTGACCTATCATGATGACTCAGCACTTTTCTCAACACAGTATTGTTCTCAGTGAAAAATTTCTATTCTTTGTGATAAAAATCAAATGTACTAATCAAAAGCAACAAAATAGTATAAAATAATTGAAGTTTGAGTGACTTTGATTTCCCTTGCTATCTACAGTATAGGGAAAACGGTACTTTTTATTCTGCCATTGGCGACAATGTTAACATTTTCTAAATTTACCACTTTTTAAGATAAAAACCTGGATAAAACAGTTATATGTTGTGTTAGTACTTTATTACTCTGTTTTAAAAATTAAAGCCAAATAGTATCATGACCAACTTCCAACGGAGCTTGTTTATGTTATCCATGCCCACCGTCATTTGCACCAAATTTATGAAATTTTGCAAGTCTTTTCGAATAATTCTCTAGAAAATATTTCAATAGGTTTTAAAATTTATATTGTAAATATACACACTGCAGTTATTCATAGATAAATAAAAAAATATATTGTACCCTTATATCCAATCACAGCGCTCCTAATTTGACTTCCTTCACCTGCCTTGGGTACACAAAAGGCCAACCTAATGCTGGGAAAATTAAATACTACTGTTTTCCCTTAATACCGTACCTGTGTTTTGTGGAATGAAAGGTAAATACATATACGAGATGTTAATAACTACCTTTCATAAACATTATAATAATGAATAACAAATGAAATAGTTATGAAAATGATTAATTATACTATCCCTCTGTCGGCACTGCTATTTAGAAATACATGCTCGCCATTTATAAAAATCTTCATCAATAATGAACAGAGTCAACGGATAAGATTTGCACTCACCTCTTTAGTATTGACATGTAGTTGGTCACGGTAGATAAGCAACATAAAAGAGGGACGAAAGATACCAAAGGGACAGTCAAACTACATAAACTTCTCGACCGCCGAGTTCCAGAATCAATAATATAGAATGTTATACAGACAACATATACTATATCAATAGAAAAGGTTATGTACTTCAATACAACGTGTGATGACAATCAATACACTTGTGACGTTCCAATTACTTTCCAGATGAGTTTACGGCCTTGGTGATTGATTCAATAAAAAAGATTAGCTTTTCTTTCTTAATTGAAACACAAAATCTCAGTACCTGATTTTTTTCAGAAGTGAATTGTGCTCTTACTTGTCACATGTTTGTTTTAAATAGAAAGGCTTAGTTATCGTATAGAAAATCTTTCATACGACATGGGTTACATATAGTACATGTCGTTTTCATTCGAAATGTGTTCAAATCCAATAAACTGTCAAAATGGCTTGATCCCCTTTTGAAAATATAACAAGTTGCAAATTTTTATTATTGGTTAAATGAAATGATGGTCTACAACGTGTAACACAAACCGCCAGCAGCTATGGCAAAAAGGTGGAAGTCACCAAGAACGTTATAAAAAATAAAGATTTAATATTTATCGTTTATATAGTTAAATAATTGGTATATGCATTTTGACAGCCTTCTAAAATCATCATGGTCACATTTGGATATTGCTACTAAATTGTTTCACGGTCAGATTTAAAGGCTATGTGTGTTAACTTTATGAGCAATCACTTTTACGCGATATATAATATGATAATGTCGGGAATAAATTTAAAAAAAAAGCCAACTTCAAAGAGTGTTTAAATCTCTCCCTGAAACACTGTTCCTCATTATGCTTTGCAAACGATAACCGTATACTTGGTTGTCTAAAGCATATATTTTTGATATACGATATAGCATAAATGTCATCACATAAGGCAGTTATTCATGTTCATTCCAAAATGAAAATAGTTCATTATTTATGCACCAGGCTCTGCTGACGGTTATTTTTTTCTATTAAATGTTGGTTCATTTGTATGCTTTGGAGTTTAGTGTGGCGTCAATTTGGCTACAAGTATTAATTATTGTTCGTATGTTTCTCTGTTCTATATGTTATAACATTCATTTGTATTGTAGTCCTAGCATGTAATGTTGTCCTGTTAATGTTGCATTTAACATTGCCATACAAGCGGGAGGTTTGGCATGCCACAAAATCAGGTTCCACCCAACACTTTTTTTTAATTAAAATGTCCTGTACCAAGTTAGGAAAATGGCCATTGTTATATTAAAGTTCGTTTCTGTTGTGTCGTAGTTCTCCTCCTATATTTGATTTGTTCCCCTCAGTTATATTTTGTAAATCAGATTTGTTTTTCTTAATCGATTTATGAATTTCGAACAGTTGTATATACTACTGTTGCCTTTATTTAGGGGAAAGCTGAAACCCGACTATTGTAGCAAGGTTTTTTCCGCTGTATTGAAGAATAATTTGTAGCCTTGTGTTTTAAGTTAGGTAAAACGCTAGGTTTGGCCTTTATGAAGTTGGTATAAATATAAATAAATAGGGAATGTGTCCATGGGACACAGATGATGCCCCCGATTGCATATAAAGTTGTAAAGTGACATAACTCAGGAACTGTAAAAGTAATGCTACCCACATTTGTACTTGATGTGATTTTGTGGAAGTAAGTATTGTGTATACGTTTCATAACATTTAGTTGAGCAAACTTAAATTAGAAAAGAAAAACAAAAAAGTTAAGGGGCATTTCTTTAGACCGGTAAAAGTGACGCCACAAAATTAAAATTCAAACTTTATCTCTGTTTTGTGGTTATAAACACTTTGTATAAGTTTCATAACATTTTGTTAATGCAAAGTAAAGTAAGAGAACAGAAACCAATTTTGTGACGTACGTATAGACGGACAATGGTAAAACGTAATGCCCACTCCGCTGCGACAGGGGCTTCAAAAAACTAGTATTGAATCTATATCTGTTTGAACATATTGATTTTTAATTAATATGAATGCTTAATGTTGCGATTACACTTTTCATACAGCTTTCAAGAACAGACAGAAGTTTTGCAGATACCATGAAAGGTAAAGATTTCTATCTCGAAATAAGTTTCTCCCGGACGATGATATCGGATGATATTGATTGGTTAATATCATAGACCAGATTTCAAATATTAACACACAGATATACAAATACTACATTAGCAGTCTACATGTAAAATGAATCTCGAAAGAAGTACCTTATAATAAAATATTTTTCTGAAATAACTGCTAATAGGTTAAAATAATAAAAAGGTACAATACGAACTGAACAAAAAGATGTACCTAATTACATTTCATATTATAAAGTTGACAAATATTTGTATAGTAGATAAACAAAACTCATTACAAAAGAACTTTTAAAATTAATGGTGCCAGACAGGTGTCTCGAAAAAATGAAAACTTCTTATGTAACAGTTAGAAAATACTGTATCAAATACTTCACGAGCATCGACTACATATCATATTACTGCATGTAATCTTATAATGTACATTTCTTCACAGGGTAGTTCATGCACACATACATGATGAAACATCTGTACATCCAGCTCGCGCTCAGTACGATGAACTTGATAGCATGTGATACAATCCAATTAACGAAACCATATGCATGCATCTCTCCTCAGAATATCAGAAGCAACACACAACGTACACCTTCAACCGTTATTGAAAATTTTATCGATCATCAGCTTATTAAAATCGAGTCATGAGAATAACAATAAAATGTAACACACACAGAAACGAACAATAATATAACAAACATTGATTGATTAAACTAATCAGAATAGTTTGATTTTTAATGTTTCTCGCTTATGCTTAATTCGTGTCCACAGTTATATAAATTATGTTTATTTTATTCATACATTATTTTTGTACAGACATGGTGCTAACATCTTGAACAGTTTTGTCGATTTAAGACTACATTGCTTTTAATTTTTTTATATAAAACATTTTAATGAAGGAGGGGCGAAAGATACTCATTAAGGAAAATTTAAAGGCCAAATAAAGTATGAATTTAAAGAGCTTTGAGGACCGAAAATTCCTAAAAGTTTTGCCAAATACAGCTAAGGTAATCTAGGTACTGACGTTGCTTATCATCTTAATAATGTTCTATAGTATCATTTTCGTTGCCTTTTACTGTAGAGCCTTTACTGTTTAGTCAATATTTGGTAACGAACGTTTGAAGTGGATCGGTACTTATATTTTTAAAAATCTTTGTTGATTGTTTCTATAATTTCTATAATGATGAAGAAAAGAACAGAATTTTGACAATTTTACCTGTTATTGTTTGTTTGTTTTGTTGACACTTCGTTGTCAATTTAGTAAAATTGTATGCGATTTTTGTTTGCCATTCGATTCGGTACATTTCGTTATGAATTTTACTCGGAGTTCAGTATTTTTATTATTTAACTTTGTAATGTGGATAATCATGTACATTAGTAAGTAATATATGTGTTTATATGTAAGTATTGTATGCGTGTTTGTTAGACTGAGAGAACGCAAAAGTGAATGCATTTATTGTATTTGCTTAGCGGGGAAAAGGGGTTTAAGTTATTAATATTCTGTAAAATTTCATTGCTGTCAATTGAAAAATTGAAAAGGTGAAAGAAAAGAGAAGGAAAGAAGAAAATGAAATAAAATTACCTCTTAACTAACAATTTCTGTTTGATTCGTTAAAATCTGAAGATATTTTCAGTCATCAAACTATATTTTTAAAATAACTATAACAACATAAGCAAAACATTTTTGAAAATCTGTGTTTTTTTTATTCATATTAGACATTTATGCCATCAAGATAAAAAGGGACGAAAGATACCAAAGGGACAGTCAAACTCATAAATCGAAAATAAACTGACAGCGCCATGGCTAAAAATGAAAAAGAAAAACAGACAAACAATAGTAGACATGACACAACATAGAAAACTAAAGAATAAGCAACACGAACCCCACCAAAAACTAGGGGTGATCTCAGGTGATCTGAAGGGTTAGCAGATCCTCCTCCACGATAAACGTTTAACGGCTACATATTAAATTTAATGTGTGTCCTTGACATATGTATGTGGGGTAATTTATTTTTTTCATTTCGGTACAACGATTAGTTATAGGCAGACGAAACTCTAGTATTATGTTCAAAATTATCAGTATAGTGTCAATTTTTTTACGTGTATGAAATGTGCTTGCCAGAAAAACAGAAAAACATTTATGAATTGGGAATTTGTTCATAGAACGCAAATGATGCCCTGCTTTTCTATGCCGTTATAACGCTATAAAACCATAGAACTGTAAAAAGTGAAATCACAAAAATACTGAACTGAGTGGAAAATCTAATTGGAAAGTCGATAATCACATGGCAAAATCAAATAACCAAACACTTCAAAAACGAATGGACAAGAACTGTCATATTCCTGACTTGATACAGGCATTTTTAAATGTAAAAAATGGTGGTTAAAGTGACGCCACCTAGAATTTGTTCTTGATCTGTAGTTTATTGGAATAGGAATTGTGTGTAAATATAAAAAGTTTTAAAAAATGATTTTGGGATACGGACGAACAAAGTATTTATACAAATATAATTATATCGATTATAATTATAAGGATAAACCTTTGTGTGAGTTCAGAAGGTGCATGCGTAGCACTACAAAAGTCAAAAAGTCTGAAAAGACCAGTTTTTGTCTTGATTTGCATGAACTTTTACTCGACATTCTCCAAAAGTATGACTTGTGTCTTAATTTTTCTTGACAAATTCTCATTTATATCAAATTTGTATGAAATTTACTCGAAATATTCTTGACATTCTGAATATGGTCTTAAAATTTCTTGACACATTCTTGACATTTAAATACTGTCTTGAAATTTCTCGACACATTCTTATTTTTCTCAGTATGGCTTGACATATTCTGAACATTTTGAATTGTGTCTTAAGTTTACTTGACAGTTCTGAGTTTAACAAATCATGACCAATATTCATGATATATTTCCCTTTACATAATATACTGTTGTTTTAAGTTACACTACTTACAAAAAATATGAAAGTTAGGCATGTAAAATAATTGAAAAATTGGGTATCTAAATAGTTTTACAAATAAAAATATGGTTATGAAATCTAATGTACAAAATAATTTAAATGTGAGTGTGTTGATATAAAACAATTTAAATGTGGGCTTTTAAAACATTTCAAATTTTGATTCCTAAATCTTATTAATTAAATAATTAAAACCAATCATACTGTATACATATTTCATTCTACATTTATAATATTCCATGTTAATATGGTAAATAATTATTGTACAAAAATGTAGTTTATATAAATGGCAAATTATGATGATATACAAAGCATTCATTTAACAGAAGAACATTTTGGGTAATGTCATCTGTTGGAATATATATTAAGTATTACCAGAGACATATATACACATATATGTGTATACATGTCTCTGGTATTACACATGTACAGGATGTTCCCATAAAATTAATTAAGGTATTCCACACCCAAAATACACACAACTGTCAAATAAAAATTACTGATTTACCTGTAAGCAGCCATACAACTTATCAGTTGACCATTCCAAAGATTAAAAGAAAATTATTATCTACTCCAGGAAAAATAAAAAAATGTATGCATAGTGGGTGCCATCAATGATTTCTATAGAAATCATTGGTCTTATGAAATGGATCTCAAACAGACATGCACAATATAGATCTAAACATTTTTTTTCTTTTCAGGAAGGAGTTATCACAATTTTTTTTGATAAATTTTTTTTTAATTCAACACTCAAATTTGAATAAAAAATGTTTTGGCGTTGTTCTAAAAAATGAATAAGGTTTTTGAATCGAGATGATAACAAGTTTTTTGACCTACACGGTAGCCCCCCCCCCCCCCCCAAACCCCTTTTTTAGTCACTCAAACCCAAATGATGAATCGTGGGGTCCAAAAGAGACACATGGTCATGTTAAAACTGCCTTCAAGACACCTATTTTAGTAAAGCAAATTTGACTGGCAGTTTTGCAAGTGGCAAACATCTAAATGCTGTTTGTCAGTAACTACGACTTATATTCAAAGTGAAAACAATTAATTAAATGTTTAATAAAAATAAATCAAAATTAAACAACATGGGGGATTATTCAGGGTATTTCAACTTTGGTGTAGAAAAAAGGTATCTTACTATACCAAGTACACATGTATAACAGCAATAAAATGTCATAAACAATGCAGAATAAGTCTGTACACATTTCAGGCGAAATTCATACTGTTGAGATAGTGTCAAGACATATTCAAGACTGTCAAGAATGTGTCGAGACATATTCAGACATTATGTAGAACGTCAAGAATATGTCAATACATATTCAGACATTATTAAGAATGTCAAGAATATGTCAAGACAGATCGAGAAAACTTTAAGACAGTCAAGAGTTGGTTGAGAATAATCCAGACTATTATCAGATGAAACAGGAAGTGTCGAGAAATTTTAAGACAATGTTCATACTGTCAAGACGCTTGTCAAGAAAAATCAAGAAGCTTATTAGACAAATTAATACTATGTCAAGATTTTTTTTAAATTATTCCGACAAATTAATAATGTCGAGTAAAAATTCGTAAGGGTTCCACGGAACCCAGTGTCTCGCCTACTTTTGCTGTTAATCGCAGACTCAACAAAAATGAGGAAAAACATCAATAAAAATTTCCCTCCCGATACTGTCTTTTGATTGAAAGAAGCTTCAAAGTTTGGTAAAAAAATCCAGGGTAGTTTATGAATCTAATAAATGTTTTATAAACTTTAACTGCAGATTGTATGTAATGTTAACTGGAAGAAAAACTATGTCCATTTAAAGTAAAATACGGAAAAAGTGTTTTGTTTTTTTTTGCAAAATTTACTTCTGAATAATATCTTATGATCAGAAACAAGCTTTTGTCTCAGTTTGGTAGAAATCCAGGATAGTTTGAGAACATTATAAAATTTTTTAAAACTTAAACCACAGAGTGAATGTTTTGCTTTTGGCAAAAAAACTAAGTCCATTTATAAGTAAAAAACGGAAAAGTGGAAATTCATTTTTACAAAATTTACTTCTGGATACTTTCTTATGATCATAAACAAGCTTCTGTCCAAGTTTGGTAGAAATTCAGTATAGTTTAAGAAAGTTATTAAAATTTCAAAAATTTAACCACAGAGTGAATATTTGTGGACGCCGCCAACGACGACGACGACGACGGAATGTAGGATCGCTTAGTCTCGCTTTTTCGACTAAAGTGAAAGGCTCGACAAAAATTCATGCAAATTAAGACAAAAACTGATCTTTTCAGACTTTTTGACTTTTGTAGTGTAGGCTAGTGCAATTGATGTTGTGAGTATAAATACACATTAAAAACAGTGATAAAATAGAATTATCATTCGTTAAAACTTATATGTCTTACGGCTGAACGGAAACACCAACTCCTTTAAGTGGTGCGAAAGATACCAGAGGAACAGTAAAACTCCTTGATCAAAAATAAACTGCCAACGCGATGCTAACAAAGAAAAAAGCAAAAAAATAATAGTACACAAAACACAACATAGAAAACTAAAGACTAACCAACACGAACTCCACTAAAAACTTATCAAAGAGCAGAATGCTCTGAGGGATACTATTGCCATAGTTTTCATTGACACATTTACATGTATAGCAGTTCTGCCAACTTTTCATTTAATAAGCAAATGCGTGAGATTTGGCCAAAATTAAATAGATCAAAGAGGGGAAAACATAGATCCAAGGATACTGCCGCAAAAAAGCAGCCCTGGTACAACTGGATAGTGTTATTTTCAAAACTAATTCAACTGCACATGCAAAATGTAATAATCTAAATTGTCACTCAACTTTAAAAATAGCCAATCCCGGATACAAGTGTATGAGCAATGTACTTATTGTGTTTTATTTTTGTACTATCAATTCCAAGTTTACTTTCCACAGCAGTCACTGAGAGTGAGAGAATATTTCACTTCGTATCTTATCACCGTTAATTCTAGGAGGAACCCCATTTCTAACTCTTTAAATATTAATTTCCTTTGGGTCCGTGGGCATGAGTCCTTTCCGTACACACTCCTCTGTTTAAATTGAGATCGTTCGTAATATAATACTACGTTTTTCAACATCTAACGAGTTTAATTTTTCTTGACGAGTCGTAATGTATTTCGACTTTCGATTTTGAAGGCTGAAGGGGTGTTATAGGTAAACACTACATTTATCTGAATTTAAATGATGCATATGATTTAAAATTATGCAACAACAATAACCCTCAATACCAGACAGACATAGAAAGAATCCAATGAATTTCAAATTAATCAATGAAGCGGGGAATCCAGAGCAACCACTCAATCTAATACCTCTTGAAAACGCATTCGCATTAATACATAAACAAACCCGCGACTTGCGATTTGGAACAAGAACGTAGATGAATGGTTTTCCATTTCTTTATGAGAGTACAGTATCAAATATTAGTTTCATAACGGTAAAATATGGGAAAACTCCATTTTAGTTCTTATATGACAGAAATAGAATTATCGGAATTCAGAGAACTCTCGCATTTATCAAAACTGGGGAATTCCCTCTGACGTGTTTCTAAATTTATATAAAAAAAAAAATATAAATCCTGCTTAATTCTGATTTTCCGTATTGTTAAAACACGCATAAAGGTCAAGGGAGATATCAAACATGAAGATTATGAGAAGAACATTACAGGAAAGTTGTTTATGTTCAATCCTTTTGCTTGTTTTTACCTTTTAAAGCAAGACAATCATAAGAATATGAGATGTTGCTGAATGTTTAGAATAAAACAGTTGACGCGAGGGACGTGCAGCCCTGAGTCAACGGTCAAAGTCAACAGATTGCTTGAAAGCAATCGTATCCCAAAAACTAGGGGTGGTCGCAGATTCTGCTCTACATGTGGCACCCGTCGTATTGCTTATATTATTACAAACTCGGTAAATAGTCTAATTCGGTAGGTCACATTCGTGAAAAGAGAAGTGGCTTGTATAGACGACACAAGGAACACATCCGATATTATCTGTGAAACGATTGTTCAATAACGGACAACCAACTCATGATGGCGTCTGTAAAATTTACAAATAGTTGATTTCAGGTTCCAAATTGTGAACTTTCCATTTCTTTGCAGCAACATTCCAGCAGCGCCTGCATACGGAGTATATGTCTCCAAATTGATAAGCTATTCCCGGGTTTGTATTTCCTATCATGATTTCGATGATAGAGGGTTGCTGCTAAGAAGGAGGCTATTAAACCAAGAGTTGCAAATTATGAAATTGAAATCATCCCTTCGTAATTTTCATAAGTTGGTTGAACGTTATGGAAACAAGAGTGCACACGCTGAAATGTCTCGCCTTCTATACAAATCATTGATATTATGTTGATAGTCCTAAGTATAAAGCTAAGCTTTATTACAACTGTCACATAAACTTAACATTAACCAAGATAACTAAACAAAGACCAATGAACCTTGAAATGAGGTCAAGGTCAGATGAACTATGCCAGGCAGACTTGTACAGCTAACAATGCTTCTATACAACATATATAGTTGACCCATTACTTATAGTTTAAGAAAAATAGACCAAAACACAAAAACTTAACACTGTGCAATGAACCGTGAAAAAGAGGTACTGTCAAATAAAACCTGCGTGACTGACATAAAGATCATAAAATATTTCCATACACAAAATATAGTTGACCTATAGCATATAGTATTAGATAAAAAGACCAAAACTCAAAAACTTAACTTTGACCACTGAACCATGAAAATGAGGTCAAGGTCACATGACATCTGCCCGCTAGACATGTACACCTTACAATCATTCCATACAACAAATATAGTAGACCTTTTGCATATAGTATGAGAAAACAGACCAAAGCACAAAAATTTAACTATAACCACTGAACCATGAAAATGAGGTCAAGGTCAGATGACACCTGCCAGTTGGACATGTACACCTTACAGTCCTTCCATACACCGAATATACTAGCCCTATTGCTTATAGTATCTGAGATATGGACTTGACCACCATAAACTTAACCTTGTTCACTGATCCATGAAATGAGGTCGAGGTCAAATGAAAACTGTCTGACAGGCATGAGGACCTTGCAAGGTACGCACATACCAAATATAGTTATCCTATTACTTATAATAAGAGAGAATTCAACATTACAAAAAATCTGAACTTTTTTTTCAAGTTGTCACTGAACCATGAAAATGAGGTCAAGGACATTGGACATGTAACTGACGGAAACTTTGTAACATGGGGCATCTATATACAAAGTTTGAAGCATCCAGGTCTACCACCTTCTAAAATATAAAGCTTTTAAGAAGTTAGCTAACGCCGCCGCCGCCGCCGCCGGATCACTATCCCTATGTCGAGCTTTCTGCAACAAAAGTTGCAGGCTCGACAAAAACCGTTTCACAGATGATATCGGATATGTTCCTTACCACATCTTCTTTTTTATATCTTTTTTTTTATAAAGTTGTCAACCGACCCTCATTATCAATATCTAGATTTAAGTAAAGATATGAGGCAGATTTAACTGTATCTGTTGTATCCGTTATCTTAAGTTTAATCGGATAGATGCGTTCACCAAATTTTGAATCAGTTAGTGAGAGAACATAATCTATATAGCGGAAAGTAAAGTTAAACGATATTGCTAACTTCTTCCTAGGGAGTTTCTGTATGAATTCAGCCTCATAATAATAAAAAAAAAACAAGTCGGCAATAAGAGGGGCATTATTGGTTCCCATTGGAATGACGACAGTATGTTAAAAAAAAACACAAAGGTGTTGTCAATCAAGAAATCAGGCATTTTGAAAATGTCATTTTCAGATTTTGAAAAAGTGAAATATCTAAGAAGTGTCGATCACATACAATAGTACTAAAAACTAAGTAATACGAACCACACAAAAAAAACGGGAGTATAATCTCAGGTGCCTCTGAAGGCTTTGCAGATCCAGCTCCACATGTGACATGTGTTAATTATGTTATTACAAATCCAGTAAACAGTGGTGTCAAGAACTCGTTGGAAGTACTTGATAAATTGCTTGCTTATATTGGTGATTTTGAATCTGTTCAAAGTTTTGATTTTTCTACCCTGTATACCACATTGACTCACATTCTCATTAAGAAAAAATTCACACACCTAATTAAATGGGCATTCAAAAAATCAGAATGTGAATATATATGTTCAAACTCTTTTAGGTCATTTTTTAGTAGCAATAAACAAAAAAACTATGTTAATTGGACATGCTTTGATACTATATATGCCCTTGAATTTTTACTAGATAACATTTTTGTTCGCTTTGGGGATTCCGTATATCGTCAGATTATCGGAATTCCAATGGGGACTAACTGTGCACCACTTATTGCGGACCTGTTTTTGTATTGATATGAGTTACAATTTATGACAGAAATAAGCAAAGACCCATCGAAACAACATCTGATAAACAAATTTAATAATACTTTTAGATATTTGGATGATATTTTGGCTCTCAATAATGACGACTTCAGTATGTATATTAATGAAATTTATCCTGTTGAACCTACTTTAAATAAAGCTAATACTAACAATGACCACTGCCCTTTTGTCGATCTTGATATCTATATCACTAATGGTAAGCTGAATACTAAAATTTATGATAAAAAGGATGATTTTTCATTTCCTATCGTTAATTATCCGTTTTTAGATGGTGACGTTCCCTTGTCACCATCTTACGGTGTTTATATATCTCAACTTGTACGATTCGCTCGTGTATGTAACAATGATTTAGATTTTAACGAGAGAAATTTATGTATTACTGAAAAATTATTACACCAGGGTTTTCGATATCACAAACTAGTCAAAACATTTACTAAATTTTATCATCGGTATAAAGACATCATTCGTAAATATAGCTCAACATGCAGACTTCTAATACGTTCAGGTATTTCACATCCAATTTTTTATGGAAATATTCTTTATAAAGCACAAAGGTGTCAGTATTCACCTCAGAAACTTACAAAACCTTTGAATAGACTTATGAAGAAGGGATATATTTACGATACTGTTGTCAAGTCATTAAAGATTGCATATTTTGGCGTTAATATTGAGTCACTGATAAGGTCTTTGCATCGGAACTAAACACATTTATTCTAAAAAAAGTTGTTGGCATGACACGGGTTATGTTCTTCTCATATATGTTATGATGGTATGATACTAAACCCCTAACGGGAGGGATTGTGCCTGATGTTCATATGATGACATCATAATCTTTCAGTCAGTTTAATTGAAGTCTGGAGCTGGCATGTCAGTTAACTGCTAGTAGTCTGTTGTTATTTATGTATTATTGTCATTTTGTTTATTTTCTTTGGTTACATCTTCTGACATCAGACTCGGACTTCTCTTGAACTGAATTTTAATGTGCGTATTGTTATGCGTTTACTTTTCTACATTGGTTAGAGGTATAGGGGGAGGGTTGAGATCTCACAAACATATTTAACCCCGCCGCATTTTTGCGCCTGTCCCAAGTCAGGAGCCTCTGGCCTTTGTTAGTCTTGTATTAATTTAATTTTAGTTTTTTATGTACAATTTGGAAATTAGTATGGCGTTCATTATCACTGGACTAGTATATATTTGTTTAGGGGCCAGCTGAAGGACGCCTCCGGGTGCGGGAATTTCTCGCTACATTGAAGACCTGTTGATGACCCTCTGCTGTTGTTTTTTATTTGGTCGGGTTGTTGTCTCCTTGACACATTCCCCATTTCCATTCTCAATTTTAGTCTTATTCGGTAGGTCACATTCGTGTAAATGGAAGGGTATTGTAGTAAAGACATAAGGAACATATCCGATATCACCTGTGAAACGGTTATTTCATAACTTTTAAGCAACTCGCAATGACGTCCGTAAAATTAACGAAAGGATAATTTCAACTTCACTATTTGGAGCTCTTGGTTTATCAAATGGCATTTGCTACATGCGTATATTGTTACAAAACAAGGTGCTCCGCAGGGTGCAGCTTTATACGACCACAGAAGTCGAAATCTGAACAATTGTGGCAAGTATGGAAACAACATTCAAGCTTGAGACAGCTCTGAATTTGGATTGCGATAAAATTGTTGACATAACATGAGTTTCTGACACAAAACAAATGTCAAGACCTAACAAATCTATTGCGCAATATTGTGCAAATAAAGATTTCTTCTTCAAACTTTTAAAAAAATTTGGAATTTGGAAAAAAAATGAAAATTACTACCAACCCCTTTTTTTGCAATTAGTCCAAAACCTGACATTTCTTTATAATCATTTTCAAGTAGTGAAAAGGAAGTTAATCTAAACATACCCAACATTGTATGTTAAATGTTAGAATTACCTCCCTTAAACTGCTTTTAAATTGTCTTAATTGAACATTGACCAGAGAAAAAAACCTAGTTTTTTCTCCTTTTTCTGTCCCTTATTTCAAACAAATTTGAGCCATAACCCCCAAAGTCAATACTAACCATCCCTATATGATATGGAAACTTGTGGTTTAATTCAGAGAAATGCTTACACTTTAACACAAGTTATTGTTTGAAAACTACAAAACTGATTATTTTGGGCCCCCTTTTTGGCCCCTCCTTTCTAAACTATTGAGATCATAGTACCCAAAATTAATCCAACCTTCCTTTAGTAGTATTGAACCTTCAGGTACAAAATTATTGAAATCCATTCACTAAAACTAAAGTTATTGTCCGGAAACTAAATGTGTCTTTGGACGACCAAGACGACGACGCAGACGACGACATGATAGCATTATACGACCCCAAAAAAAAATTGCGGTCGTATAAAAACTGTAGATTATTTTTGTTTAATTCAAAAACATAATAGATAACATAAACATACTGACATTCATAATTAAAAGAACGACTTATCATCATGATGGAGTTGAGCACGCTGTTGCCAAACCTTTATCGTTAAGAATCAATAGTTACAAAGAAAAACTTAATAATACATTAAAACTAAATACTAAAATAAAAAACAAATATTCTTAATTTTCACGATATTAACGTTACAACTTTAAATGACCCCGATGTACATTTTGATTAGACATATATGTCTTCAGTGATGTTTGGAACCGAATAATTTAAATATCCAATCCACAAACATTTACAAACGTTGACGAGATAGTCAAAACAAAAAAGGAATTTTATCGCATTAAATACAGTTCTCCGTTTTATGAAATAAGAATCAATTTATTCATTGTAGTGTTTTCTTTATTGTCCGATTGTTATTTTGTCCAATTAATTGTTATTATTCTTAATGGTCCATTTGTTCATTATTTGTTATATTGTCCACTTAAGTATTATTTTTTATTGTCGATTTGTTGTATTTTAAATATATCAGTTAATTATTCATTTACCTTTCTATTAGTTCTAAATTACTATATCGATACTTAATTTAGTATTTTGAGTTGATTGTGTATACAATCTGTCCATACTCAATCAGTTTATCAATAAATAATGCACTTAAAGTATCAAATACATATATATGTAAATTTGGAGTTGACATCCATTTTTTTAAGGTCTTCATCTTATTTTCCTCAGATCTGAACCAATATATAAGTGTGCCTTTATGTGTGTGTCTCCTAAAGAAATGTGTCAACCTCAAGCGCTGTCCCTGTCCTGAAAAAGAGCAAAATAAGTTTGAAAGCTGCAAATTAAACCTAATAAGCATGCAGTATTCGTTTCATCGTGTTAGAGTTTTTACGTTTCAGGAAAGACGGTAAAAGAAGCTGTAAGGTATTTATCTTCTCATTCTAATTATTTTTTATTAGGAAACTAGATAAAAATAAAGCATCGTATAGATTTTAGAAATAAAACGAAATATACATTATATCGAACATTCTTTTTTTAATTCAGTCGTTCTGTTTTAATTTATTTTCCTTTACTCATTCCTAATTTCCGTTAATATTTGCAGAAGTTTTAAAACAACACAATTAGGACCTGTCGTTCAGTTGCCCAACGATATATGCATCTAGCTACTTGTTGACAACAGTTGACAACTTGCATATATATTTGATTGGACATTAATTTTCAAGTTCGACTGAAATTCATTAAATAGGCTTTGTAATAATGTCAGATTTGATAGAAATACGTGTGAATTATATGTAACATATCGTTTTGTTTAAAACATATAAAAGAAAGTGAAGATCAATTTAAGTTTGTTAGCTTTATTTAATTGAAAAATAAGTTATAATATTACAACCAGATGCGCCGCAGGGCGCAGCTATATACGACCGCAGAGGTTGAACCCTGAACGGTTGGGGCAAGTATGGACACAACATTTAAGCTGGATTCAGCTCTAAATTTGGATTGTGATTAAATAGTTGACACAGCATAGGTTTCTGACACAGAATGAATGTGGTCTAATGAACTCAAAATATGTGTTTTGCCTTTGAGCAATTCACTATGCTGTTGAATATTAATCCTCTCAAAAAAATGTTTTAAGAAATTTTCTTTT
Source organism: Mytilus edulis (assembly GCA_019925275.1). NCBI lineage: Eukaryota > Metazoa > Mollusca > Bivalvia > Mytilida > Mytilidae > Mytilus > Mytilus edulis. The sequence continues at coordinate 2,995,973 of CM034360.1, read as the reverse complement.
TATTTATGAAATCTAAAATGAGAAAAATTTACCCCCCCTTTTTTTCACATCCCCTTTCCCTTTTTTCCAAAACTGATCTCAATTCAAATATTAAAATGTAAAATAAAGTGCTTGTTATCACTGAATGGTAAAGATTGTTTTAATTTATCAGTTGGTAGTAAAAGTTAATATACATTATATATTGTATAAAACAATGATTTAAGTTGATTCAACTACTATTCTGGACAAAGAAAGATAACTCCAATTGAAAATTTCTTGCTATTTCGCAATACTGTGCAATTGAAAATATTTGCTATTGCACAATACTGTGCAATTGAAGATTTCTTGCTATTGCGCAATACTTTTTGGATCCTGATTTAAACCAACTTGAAAACTGGGCCCATAATCAAAAATCTAAGTATATGTTTAGATTCAGCATATCAAAAAAGCCCAAGAATTCATTTTTTGTTAAAATCAAACTTAGTTTAATTTTGGACCCTTTGGACTTTAATGTAGACCAATTTGAAAACGGGACCAGTTAGATTTGGCATATCAAAGAACCCCAATTATTCAATTTTTGATGAAATCAAACAAAGTTTAATTTTGGACCCCAATTTGGACCAACTTGAAAACTGGGCCAATAATAAAAAATCTAAGTACATTTTTAGATTCAGCATATCAAAGAACCCCAAGGATTCATTTTTTGTTAAAATCAAACTATGTTTAATTTTGGACCCTTTGGACCTTAATGTAGACCAATTTGAAAACGGGACCAAAAATTAAGAATCTACATACACAGTTAGATTCGGCATATCAAAGAACCCCAATTATTCAATTTTTGATGAAATCAAACAAAGTTCAATTTTGGACCCTTTGGGCCCCTTATTCCTAAACTAATGGGACCAAACCTCCCAAAATCAAACCCAACCTTCTTTTTATGGTCATAAACCTTGTGTTTAAATTTCATAGATTTCTATTTACTAATACTAAAGTTATGGTGCGAAAACCAAGAATAATGCTTATTTGGGCCCCTTTTTGGCCCCTAATTCCTAAACTGTAGGGACCAAAACTCCCAACATCAATCCCAACCTTCCTTTTGTGTTCATAAACCTTGTGTTTAAATTTCATTGATTTCTATTTACTTATACTAAAGTTATTGTACGAAAACCAAGAATAATGCTTATTTGGGCCCTTTTTTGGCCCCTAATTCCTAAACTGTTGAAACCAAAACTCCCAAAATCAATCCCAACCTTCCTTTTGTGTTCATAAACCTTGTGTCAAAATTTCATAGATTTCAATTTACTTAAGCTAAAGTTATAGTGCGAAAACCAAGAAAATGCTTATTTGGGCCCTTTTTGGCCCTTAATTCCTAAAATGTTGGGACCAAAGCTCCCAAAATCAATCCCAACCTTCCTTTTGTGGTCATAAACCTTGTGTTAAAATTTCATAGATTTCTATTCTCTTTTACTAAAGTTAGAGTGCGAAAACTAAAAGTATTCGGACGACGACGACGACGACGCAAGACGACGACGACGACGACGCTAACGTGATAGCAATATACGACGAAAAATTAAAAATTTTGCGGTCGTATAAAAATGTATATGTACAATAAATTTGTCAAATTTGATACTCCTTGTGAAGGGCATGCATATATTCATTAGGCCCAAAATAATTAAATCAAAATTAAGATTGAATATTTTTATAATAAAATTGTGTGTGTGTTAATGACAGTGCTAGTGGGATGAGTAAAACCAGCACAATAGTCAGAACTTCTGAGTTGATGCCATGTAAAGGAACATGAAGTGTTACCCTAGTCCGTCCATCCCGAACGTAAAAAAAAGGGTTCCGTTCTCTTAACTTTAGTTGCCTCAACCAAATACTACAAAACTCATACACAAAATAAAAAAAGATGTGACATGAGTACCATTGAGAACTCTCCACAAAAGACTAGATGACACAGAAATTAACAGCTATAGGTCACCCTACGGTCTACAACAATGAGCAAAGACTTAAGTCCATACCGCATAGTCAGGTATAAAATGCACCGAAATGACGATATAAAACAATTCAAACGAGAAAAGAAACGGACAAATTTATGTACAAAAAAATGAACAAAAACAAATATGTAACACATAAACAAACGACTTAATTAATGAATTACAGGATCCCCACCCTCCACCTAATGTGGCATGAGTGCCAAAGAAGAACTCTCCACCAGAGACCAGATGACACAGAAATTAACAACTATATATCACAATACGGCCTTTAACAATGAGCAAAAAGATATAGGAAGATGTGGTATGAGTGCCGATGACACAACTCTCCACCCAAATAACAATTTATAAAAGTAAACTGTTATAGGTCAATGTACGGTCTTCAACACGGAGCCTTGGCTCACACAGTACAACAAGCAATAAAGGGTCCCAAAATTACTAGACAATAATACGTGTAAAACCATTCAAGCGGGAAAACCAACGGTTCAATCTATATAAAAAAAACGAAAAACGAGAAACACGTATAAAGTACTTAAACAAACGACAACTACTGTACATTAGATTCCTGACTTAGGACAGGTTCAAACATTTGCAGCGGGATTAAACGTTTCAATGGTACCAAACTTTCTCCCTTTTTCTTAAACAATAGTACAACATCACAACATAGACAAACACGATAAAAACGAAATTCAAACGAGAAAAGAAACGGACAAATTTATGTATAAAAAATGAACGAAAAACAAATATGTAACACATAAACAAACGACAACCACTGAATTATAGGCTCCTGACTTGCGACAGGCACATACATACTGAATAAGGCGGGTTTGAACATGTAACCTGGGACAATGCTTATTTCCACATAACACAAAATCAACATTATCGTTCATGAGTTATCATGTTCCTTTAAAAACATAAAAAATGCTGAATTTCTCGTTTTCGTTCTCTTTAACAAGTTTGATTCAATCAAATGTTATTAACATTATACGTAATGATTATTACCCCATAACACAGATCTACCAAGTTCGATATTGGGTGGTGTTACTGTTACTGTTCATGAGTTATTAAATATCAGAAGGTGTGGTACGAGTACCAATGATACAAATATCAACACGGAGCCTTAAGATAGGAAAAATGCTAAATCTGTTGTTTCTGTTCTTTAGCTTTAGTTTGCCTCAACCAAATGCTTTGAAACTTATACACAATGCTTGTGGTCACAAAACAGTCAAAATTACGTGAATCTTGCATCTATATGTGGAAGTTTACTTGTGGGTTTTTTTCACAAGCAGGGGCATCTGTGGCCCATTGACATTTTGTACATTTATTTCAGTAAACAGTTTATTTACTTCCTTTGAATTCTACTTCTAATAGAATTAACTTGCATATTTTTTTCAGGATTACGGTGCAGTTTGGTAACAGACAGTGACCAGCATAACAAAGTGTTTCACTAGCTTGAGCTCTTTGTCTAAGTGTACTTTAAAGGTTCTTTGCACTGAGTTCAGTTTATTGATATGCATATACCTTCTGTGTGTTAAGATGTTAAAACAGACTATCCATATCTACATGTCTGTGAAATAAAACTAGGTATAATTATTAAACATTTTGAATTATCTATCACAACTGGCAGCACATGGTGCTACTGAAGCAGTAAATGTTCCCTCTATTTTGGCATGGCAATTAAAGGATTTAGTTTTCATTTGATCAAAACATTCTTCAATTCAAAAATTAAGGATGGTAATGTGGAATGTGTAAAAGAGACAGTAACATGAAAACTAAAAAAACAGTCGAAGGCCACCAATGGGTCTTCAACAAAGCGAGAAAATCCTTCGCACGGCGGCGGACTTCAGATGGCCTCCAAACAAAATGTGTACTTGTACAAACTGCAAAACATAAAACCGAACTTACAATTAAAAACATACAAGACTAGCAAAAACCAGAGACTACTGACTTTGTCAATGTAATCATACCAAGAGGCACACTCAATATGCATAGGTCAAGAGTCAAAAAGTTATAGACTGGTCAAGAGTTCCATGACCAAAAAAAACACAAAGCAGATTTTGAGGAAAGGGTCATCGTGGTACAAAATGTACACAAAACTAACAAATATATTTATATATCTAATAGAGATATAAAAAGATGTGGTATGAGTGCAATCAGGCAATTCTCCATATAATTCAAACAAAATATACAAGTTGTACATTGAGGGCAAAGGTCAAGCTCATATGAAGTTTATCGTGCCACAAGACTCACCATCTTATGACAATACATCTTCATACCACATATTCAGAAGCAAGGTCAAATCAAAATTATACTTTTAGGTCAGGGTACTATACCAAAGAACACACTGTATCATGATGACACACCCAAAGTGCATAGGTGAAGAGTCAAAAAGTCATAGTCTGGTCAAGAGTTCCATGTCAAAAATACACAAAGCAGTCCTGCACGAAAGTTCTAGTTGTACACGTAACAATGTCATATGTCATGATGCACTACACATGCCAAATACAGAAAACATGGGTCAGGAACAGAAACAGAAGACATATAACTAAACTCAATGGAACAGTACTTGTATTGCAGGTCACTTCAAATGCCTTCAACATAGAACATAAACACTCGCAACACTTCAAAGTTAAAACCGTCTTTCACAAAAGTTTGAGCAGGATTCTCTGCAACGATTATCTTACCACTGTTATTGAAAATCGGGTTGTGAAGTTATGTCAATAAATTAAAACGGTAAGATTAGACATTAACACATTTAAAACTATGATTTTCCATTGATTTCTAACCTAACCATGTGATAGCACAATGATAAACTGATAGAAACACATGATGCAGTCATGAATTTGAATACTGTGGATTCATTATTATTCGTTGGATACCAATTTTCGTTGGTTTCGTGGGTACAAGTGAACCACGAATACAAGTGTTCAACGAATATCATATTTTCAATAGGCTTTGTATACAGAGATTGACAAAACCACGAAATCAAATATCCATGAATATGCAAGTTTTCAGCCATCCACGAAAATTGATATCCACGAAAATAAATGAATCCAAAGTATTTGCAATAGTACGACCAGAACAATACAAGACCGAGTTGGAAACAAATGAAAGTAATTATACATACGAATTTTTAATCAAAATGCACTAATAACATGAATAAGGAACCGTAGCTTTCATTCAATTTATTCATCTAAAATGTACGCTCGCGTAAAACAATGGAAATTAACACTGGATATGTATATAAACGATCTATCTTGTAAATAATAAATAAATACATTACAACATACAAACCATAGAATAACGGACGCCCGCCACCAATTAATATACGACAGTACACAAGTTCACCACAATAAAATTATGAAATGAGCGTAACATAAATGTATTAACGCCACAAAGAGTAACGTCACGAGTGAATTTCGAACTGTAAAGCGTAGAAAATAATTAATGTTTCCGCAAAAGTGCAGAGATTGTAATTTACGTTTTAGCTGTAGATCTTTAAGAATCTACATCTGATTGACATTAATGGCGGAATATATCTCATCACAATAATTTTTTTCCTTGGCTTGCACCTTTCGTAGATGCTAATTTGTCAGTTATCGCCAGTTATCATACGTGCAGTTGGGCTATAATTTCATTTTGACGATGCATATGAGCAATCCGAAGGTTCGGATGTCACATCTTTGAGGTGAAAGGGCCCACAACCCTTTTGTTGTTGTTGAAAACCTTGGATGTAAAATGCTAAGTGCTTGTAGACTAAATAGTTTTTTTATACATATTTGTGGTTGAAAAAATGCTTATATCAATAGCATCTAAACGTTCATTGGTGAATATTGCTTTAAAAATATTTCTTTGTTCTTCATTGTTGGAAGCAGTGGACGTTAACATCATTTGAACATCTGGAAACTGACGAAGTATATGATAACTGTCCCGACAAAAAGCCTAAGTGGTGCTGAAATTACTGCAACGGATTAACTGGACAAGAGAACTGAAAATAACTTGTTTATTTAATATTCAGTCTTTTAAAATTGGTTCTGATTAAAATTGTGGATTTGATCACCATGATGACAAGCAATGTTTCATACAACACAATTAAATAAACTATATTTCTACATTTACCTCTGATTTGCAGTTTCTCTATCGACTGTAATAAAACCAGAAAAAGCTGTTTAGAATGGTAATTGAATATTTCTACAAATACTACAATTTTGCTTATACATGTACAACTACCACTAATAAGCTGCGGTCAAGCATCAATTATAATATATATTGAATAAGATATCTTTACATTAAAAATATAAATATCATGAGGTCTAATTTTATTAATCTAACTGTATTTTGCAGTTTATCTATAAAGGAAACAGTAGTATACCGTTCGAAATCTTTAAATCGATTGTGAAAAAACAAATCCTGGATACAAACTAAAACTGAATATAACACATCAAGTATAAGAGGAGAACTACGACACAACAGAAACACAACCTTAAAATGTAACACACATAAACGACCTATAATATAACTATTGCAATTTTCCTGACATGGTTCAGGACATTTTAATATAAATAAAATGGTGGGTTGAAAATGGTGTTGTGTCATGACAAACCTCCCACTTCTATATCAGTGTTAAATATAACATTAAAATGACAACATTATATGATAGGACTACCTTGCAAATAAATGGGAAAACATATAGGACAGAGATAAAACACGAATAATTGCTTACAAAAGGTGCCAGGTTTAAAATGTAATACGCCAGACGCGCGTTTCATCAACACAAGACTAACCAGTGACGCTCTGATAATAAAAGTTCGAAAGCCAAGAAAAAAAGTAACAAAATTGAAGAGCATTGAGGACTAAAAGTTAAAAAAAAAGTTGTGCCCAATACGGCTAGGGTTTTCTGCATGGGATGAGAACATCCTTATGGTTTAGAATAATTCATACGTTTGCAAACAATGAATTTTTATGAAATGACTATATAATAGAAATAAATGACAAAACCGGTGACTAACTACAAAATAAAAACGGATGGATAAATCACTTAAACCAGCATATAGAAATCCACAGCCAAAACGAAAAACGCAAAAATTTAAGTGACGTCACATTTGAATTTCTAAAAATTTCACAAAACTAGGATATAATTAGGTTATAATTCAAGATTAGGTTCGTAATCTTCATATAGCACTTATTAATAACAATGAAAATTACAATACTAATTAATATCAAAGTAAGTATATTTAGATAATTAATTCATTATCTAGCTATGTCGGTATTTTTTTCAAAATCAAACTGTAAACCAAATATATTGTATAAATTAAGTTAAACCAAACTAAAATCTAATAAATGAACTTGATGATAAATTATCTTTACCATAACACACGAACACAACAGAAAAAAATATATAAGACCGTGGTATTATTTACTTACAAATGTTTTCATCTTTACTTCAAAAACATTAATATCAATTTATCATAATGCCGATCGTTGTTAAACTGTATTAATTAGAATACATACTCGTAGCATGGTTTCACAAACCGTTCCTTTTATGTTAACTATTTTATTACATAAAGGATTTCTTTTGCAATATTTCTTTTCGTACAATATGCATAGTGTTCTGTTGTAGTAAATTCACTATGAGAGAATTTCTTGATGAGAGACAGGAATCTATTTATATATATTTACTGTTATTCTAAATTTCAAGTAACGAAAAAAAAAATTGTTTGTAGAATTGAAATTATGTTTTTAAGTGGCTTTCAACCTTTAGCTGAATATAGAAATAAGGAATAAAATTGAGAATAGAAATGGGGAATATGTCAAAGAGACAACAACCCGACCATAGAGCAGACAACAACAGAAGGTCACCAACAAGTCTTCAATGAAGCGAGAAATTTCCGCACACGGAGGCGTCCTTCAGCTGGCCCCTGAACAAATATATATACTAGTTCAGTGATAATGAACGCCATACTAAACTCAAAATTGTACACAAGAAACTAAAATTAAAAATAAAACAAGACTAACAAAGGTCAGAGGCTCCCGACTTGGAACAGGCGCAACAATTAGGCGCGGTTAAACATGTTTATGAGATTTCAACCCTCCCCCTATACATCTAGCCAATGCAGAAAAGCAAACGCATAACAATACGCACATTAAAATTTAGTTCAAGAGAAGTCCGAGTCTGATGTCAGAAGATGTAACCAAAAAAAATAAACAAAATGACAATGAAACATAAATAACATCAGACTACTAGAAGTTAACTGACATGCCAGCTCCAGACTTCAATTAAATCAATCAGATTATATCTTCATCATATGAATATCAGGCACAATCCTTCCCATGAGGGGTTTAGTATCATACCATCATAACATATATGAGAAGAACATAACCCGTGTCATGCCAACAACTGGTTTTTAAAAAAGAAGTCTACATGTTGAGCTATATTTACGAATGATGTCCTTATACCGATTATAAAATTTAGTAAATGTTGATATCGAAAACCCTGGTGTTATAATTTTTCTCTGAGTGTTACAGTTTCGTGTGTTCTGTCGTTTTTCTCATTTAATGCGTTTCCCTCGGTTTTAGTTTGTTACCCCGATTTTGTTTTTTGTCCATGGATTTATTGCGGTATACTACTGTTGTCTTTGGTTATAATTTTTCAGTAATACATAAATTTCTCACGTAAAAATCTAAAACATTGTTACATACACGAGCAAGTTCGTACAAGTTGAGATATATAAATACCGTAAGATGGTGACAAGGGAACGTAACCATCTAAAAATGGATAATTACTGGTAGGAAATGAGAAAGCTTCTCTTTTATCATAAATTTTAGTATTAAGCTTTCCGTTAATGATATAGATATCAAAATCGAGGAAAGGGCAGTGGTCATTGTTAGTTTTAGCTTTATTTAAAGTTAGTTCAACAGGATAAATTTCTTTAGTAAACATACTGAAGTCCTCATTATTGAGAGCCAAAATATCATCCAAATATCAAAAGTATTGTTAAATTTGTGTATCAGATGTTGTTTCGATGGATCTTTGCTGATTTTAACGATTTATAATGCGCAGTTGTTATCGATCAATTTGATCTTTGTGTTTTCTCTCATGTCAAATATTTGTCAAACTAAAACAAAAACGTATTTAATATGTTCCTTTTGGTCATTTTGTAAAATACAGATTGTATGCGAGTTATATGATATTTTTCTATATGTGATGAATAGCGAGTTATATGATATTTTTCTACATGTGATGAATAAAATCGTTCTATTTCTATGTGTCAAGTGAAGGGAATTGTTTTTTCAACAAACATTCGGTTTTTCTATGAAACAAATCATGCATATATACTTCTCGATATGATTGTTGTGGTTATACAATAAGGAATTCCTACACAAAATAAAAAAACAATACACACTTCCTAAATGTCAATATGAGCGATGTCTTGTTATGTCGGATTCTTGCATTTAACATATCCCAGTGAACTCGACATTAACAAGAAACAATTGTAACAGGATGATGATACGAAGTTTACCAAACAAAGCTCTTATAATTTGTCATTCCGACGTTCGCCTAACATTGGCCCAAATTAATTAAAAATTGGTTTGGTCTAGTGAGCTGATATACATAAGTGGTGCCTAGGGATTTTTGTAAAATGACAAACAGGAATATATATGGTTTAGGGGTTGGGATCTCAACCGTTAACAAATTCCCAAACAGGAGGGGTTAGGAGTGACCCCTATGGACTGCTTCTACATTTAATTTTATTTGTGTTATTGTCCCATACAAGAATAAATATAGTTTCGGGGTGGAGATATCGATCGTTTTCAATTTTTAAAAATAAGTAGGGTGACCCCTATGGACTCCCCCTATATTTCATTATTTTTTAATGTCCGATACAATAATGTTTATGGTTGAGGCGTAGGGATATCGACCGTGTACAAGATAAACGCACATTTTCAAGATGAATTTAGGCTGGGGTGTACCCCCAAGGGACCCATAGTTTTTTTCAATTGATTTGTTTTATTGTCCTTTGATTATTACTGAAAATCGTGTGTGTCCCAGTCGTCATCTATCCGTTTCACTGTCGAAACAAATATTCTTCTCGAATATGCGATATAATAATATCACAAGTGATAGTATAAGCACATGAACGGTCCAATAAGAATAAATACTTAAACATGAATGCCATCCTTATCCGAAAATTACTGCTTGCTGTAAGGTGTTTTCTACGTCGCCTAAAATGATCAACTTTTTACGAATTGTGACTTGGATGGAGTGTTGTCTCAAAGGCACTCATGCCAAATTTTCTTATATCTTTATAATTTCAAGCTCTTCAACTGCGTACTAGTACTTTCTTTGCCCTGTTTAACATTGGGTTTTTTTTTCGAGCCTCACTGGTGAGTCTTTCATTGACGAAACACGCGTCTGGTGCAGATATAAAAAAAATCAATCCATGTATCTATGATGAGTTCATTTACAATCACTTGGTCGATGCCACTGCTGGTGAAGTCTTTATTACCCGAGGGTAATCAGCACTTCTGTGTTGATATGAATTATCATTGATATTGTCATCATTATAAATTAACTGTTTACAAAACTTCAAATTTATAAAATACTAAGACTGATCTACCACAGATATATATTACCCTGAAGAGATGATTTCAGTTTAAATTTTCATTTCCAAGAAGGAACATTAAATTCTAACAGCGCCTCCATACGGAGTATGTATCTCCCAATTGATATTATATTCCCGTGCTTGTATATCCTATCATGTTTTCCTTGATAGAGGGTTGCTACTCACAAAATCTATTAAACCAAGAGTCCCAAACGCTTAAGATGAAACCATCCCTTCGTAAATGTTACATACGCCATCACGAGTTGGTTGACTGTTATTGAATAACCCTTTCACAGATGATGTCGGAAATGTTCCTTACGTCGTAACTACAATCCCCATCCCTTTTCATGAATGTGACCTACCGAATTAGACTTTTTCCCAGGTATGTAATATAATATAACATAAGTAACACGACCGGTTCCACATGTGGAGCAGGATCTGCTTACCCTTCCGTAGCACCTAAGATCAGCCCCAGTTTTTGGTGGGTTTCGTGTTGCTTAGTCCTCAGTTTTCTATTTTGCATCATGTGTACTATCATTTGTCTGTTTGTTTTTTTTTCATTTTTGGCCATGGCGATGTCAGTTTATTTTCGATCTAAAAGTTTGACTGTCCCTCTTTTAGTTGTATTTGGCAAAACGTTTAAGACTTGTTGGTCCTCAATGCTCTTCCACTTCCTTCTTTTGACATTTTTGTAATCGAGCGTCACTTATATGTCGTTTGTAGACGAAATGCGTGTCAATCCTTGTATCTGTGATGATCTGTGATGAGGTCATTCAATAGACCATAAAGACAAGACATAATACAAATTTTAACCTGAGATCATTAAATCCAAACCGGGACAAGTATTTAGAGCAGACAATGAGGGAGATATATTCCTTTATTACAGAAAATGTAAATCGAACAACATTTTAATCCGAGTGTAGAGGTGTCGCCTTGTTAAGTGCAATGTCATTACCGAAACCATTTTGTTTTTGCACTAAATATTAATTTCAACTGTATTTAGGTAAAAACATTTTATATTATAAACTCACGGCGTCTTTCTTTTAATCTTCTTTTCAACAAGCACACGACTGCGATCATGACTACTAATAGTGTTCCAATAACAACTGCTACAATATATAGGTTCGACTTGGATGGCACTAGAAATAAATAATTATTCAGTTAGAGTTTAAATTATTAGAATATTTCAAAAGACTTCATTTTCTTTTTCGAAATGAAGCAGAGGATTTAGTAAAGGCACCAGTCAGTAGTATACCGCTGTTCAATAGTCAGAATACGATTACACAAATCCGGGTAAAACGGAGCAAAACACGTCAACTATAAGGGGGAAATAATGGAATAACCAAAACATTGAATTACATCAAGAGCAAACACAAATGTACGTAGAAAAGGTTCGTCTGATTACAACTGCCATATTCCTGACTTTGTACAGTGAGATGTTATTTTCAAAGAGATATCTCAACAACAAAAAAAACGCAGAAATTTGCTAGGTATCTAATAGAACGACTAACTAAATAATTGAAAACAACAATTTAATAATGTATTGCGTCCGAAGCGCTTTTCTGTATGTACCTTCATCAGGAACGCTCAAAGCATGCATGACATTTTTTTTCAGTGTTGTAAATGTTATCATGGATTTGACTATTTTATTAGATTTTGTTTTTCATACAGGTCCTCAATTGTGCCGGTTCTTATAAATCCTTTGCTTTCAAATTCTCGGCTATATTCGTTACTGGTGAAGGAAAAAGCGCTTCTGATTCATGAAATGTATACATGTAATATAAATTATGACGAAACTAGAGTTTCAACTCCTTCAGGCAAAGTTGACTTTGGCTTTTATATTTTACCAAAACTTTATGAAATCTTAGATAAAATAGCTCTTCAATTTTGTCCGTTTTTATATATCCTTGTGTTTCACAAATTTGGCATAAAGCGTTCCTGATGGTGGTAAATCCAAAAATCCGGAAAAGCGCTTCGGACGCATGCAATATAGCGTGTTGTTTTCTTTTTTAAACATAGTTGGACCGATACCTCTGCTGGTGGACTATCAGTCTCCGTGGGTATCATCAGTTCATTAGTGTATTTCTGTACTGACATGAATTATATAAATCCTTTCTAAAATTGTCCGTTTATAAATTTAAGAATCATAAAGAAACTAGGGTTGAACTCCCCAGAGAGAGTTGGCTGTAGATGTATTTGGCTATTTCACAGGTTATGTTTTGTTATTTAGCTCTTCAATTGTTTTAGTTTTTATCAATCTTAAGCTTTCATATATTTGGCTTAAATACAGAAAAGCGCATCAAACGCATGAAATTTATATATATAGTAAAATTGAGAATGGAAATAGGGAATGTGTCAAAGAGACAACAACCCGACTATAGAGTAGACAATAGCCGAAGGCCATCAGTGGCAGTGTTGTTTTTATTTGTCATGTCTTTTCAAAAAAAGAATATTTAAAATTCATGTAATAAAATGACCCACCTGAGCAGTTATCAACCTGTTGAATTATATGAAGTTCGTAGTCACCATACCGACATGTCACATTTACGGATCCTCTGCAAATAGCTGTATTGTATTTCACTTCAATGTTGGTATTAAAGAATATCGAAGAATTTGTAGTATCTATTATCATGGCTTCCGAAAGATTATTTCCCTAAAACAGTTTTCAGTCTATATAAATAAAATGATAATAACAATTAAAAAGCTAACGGCACACCAACTAGGTAACACACAAGATAATAATTGATGTATCGATAAATAATAATACAAACTGTACAAATCTATAATCTGACAAAATACAACTGCACTTTAATTTCTTGGTGTACGTAGTAGAACCATGAACAGCATGTAAACTTAGTGACCAGATATATCGCTGGTTAAAGTAACCTTTATGAATAGTTCATCATTGTTGCAACCGAGCCAGTTTATTTGTGGTATTTAAAGCAAGCAAACGGTTGACATAAGTCATTTTGAAAGTTGAAAAAACTCGGGCCAACAGCTACCTTTTACAAAACCGAACAAATATTCATTGACTGCAATATGTATATCGACACATTACTGCATCTGGAGTAATGCACATTTCTGAAAACTGAATTAAAAAAGAAAGTTTCTTATAAATTATAGTGCAGTCTTTTAAAGATTGTTTCAGACTTAATGTTTGACTTCCAGATGACCGTACAGGGCTGCATAGCCAGTCAAGATCTTTAACAACGTCCATTTGTTGGCTACCAATCATACAAGTATTTCAAGAATTAACATGCTCGTAGCTATCGTATATAAAACGACAACTTTTGCAATTTATTTGAAATTATAAAATAGAAATTGGGCATGTGTCAATGAGACAACAACCCGATCAAAGAGCAGACAACAGCCGAAGGCCACCAATGGTTCTTCAATGCAGCGAAAACCTCCCGCGCCCTGCTTCGTGCTTTATCTGGTCCCTTAATAAACATGTATACTAGTTCAGTGATAATGGACGTCATACTAAATTCCGAATTATACACACGAAACAAAAATAAAAGGCTTACAAGACTAACAAAGGCCAGTAGTATTCATTCATTAAACATGATAAACATAAGGCTACTTCATGATCTAACATATAAATCATTGAAAAACTATTACATTTGACAAAAGCTATCGTAAACTAAATATATGAAATAATAACTACCTCGAATATCCCAGAGCAAAACGGTTCAGGATAACCATTTTCAATCTTGACTGTCCCAATTAAATTTCTTTCAACTAAGCTGAAATTGTACTTCATGTCTTTTTCCGTAGGCCTTGCTGTAATTATAATGTATATTTGTGCTCTCGCAAAATACAATATGCTAAACTATTATATTGGTGATAGATATGTAATAAAGTTAAAGATAATCATTTGTCAAGCTTTATGTAATAAATATTTGGAATCGTTACGCCACACGATTTCGTGTTAATTAACATTATGTGTAAGTTTCACTTGGTTGAGGCTAACTTTTTGAAGAGAACGAAGACATCTCATTTGCTTTATTTCTAAAGGGGCACAACTCAAAAGCGGTAAAAGATTGAAAACAACACATTTAATAATTGCATGCATCCGAAGCACTTTTCAGGATTTGCCTGCATCCGGAACGCTCAAAGCCAAACATTTTAAAGCCGAGGATGTATAGGTACCGAAACCGTTGAAGAGCTATATGACAAAAAAACCTTAAATAAATAGTCAAATTCATCTCAATTCAACTTTGCCTGCGGGAGTAGAAACCTTAAAAATTACGCCACTTAATTTCAAACTTGATCTGTGTTTTTTGTAACACGCATTGTGTAAAAGTGATGAAAACATGATGTTGAGGAAAACTAAGTAGTTATCAAAAGTACCAGGATTATAATTTAGTATGCCAGACGCGCGTTTCGTCTACATAAGACTCATCGGTGACTCTTATATTTATCGAAATATTTATAAATCCGAACAAGTACAAAATTGAAGAGCATTGAGGATCCTAAGGTCAGACAACGGGAACCAATTTTGGAACGAACGCGAGAGACGGATGCGACTGACGGACAAGGAATAGCTTTAAAGCACCCTTCGTCTAATGGCGGGGGCATATAAAAATCGGTTAAATCCTCATAATTCTTAATCCATACATTTTATTCATTTGTCTTTATTTAAACTTTTTTAGACCGGCAACTTCATTCGTGTGTGGGTCACTGTAAAAAAAAAACCATGCAAATTTAGAGGAAGTGGTGTTTGGAAAAATGATGTGATTGTTTAAATCATTTTAATGTGTCCCTCTATACTATAGTATGGTAGCAACTATATTCAGAAATATGCAATGGGAAAAATGAAGAGTTCCTTTAATTTTAACAATTTTAGGTCATCCTTTGATAGAATCGTGTCAATGGTGTTACCAGTTTAAAAAATGAATTTATGTTCTAAATAGTATTGTTAAATATCAAACAACTGTTCCAATTTGTTGTTAAGGTTTAAATTACTACTTATTGACATTATTCCTATAGCTATGCCTTAATAAAAAAAATATTGCATTTTTATATAGTAACACCACTGATCCTTTAGTAACGCCTATGCCACACAAGTATCACCATTGACAACACAGTTCAAATTTTACTTTTATTAAGTATTGAGCACAAAACCAAGAACACCGAGCAAAAGAGAAGAAAGAAAAATAATTCTTATAATCTAAAAAATCTCAAATTATATAACATAACAATACATGATATTGTTTACATGGTTTAAGCATTGTTAAATAAGTATTGTTTTCTTAAATAATATGATGTTTCGCTTGTTAAACATGAAAGAAACACAAAAAAATGCTGATAGTCATAATATATTCAGTGTTGTTACTAAACTGGTCAATGGTATTATGTTATTAAAATGGTCTCACCAATGATTTAAGGTGTATTTTAAGATTTAGGTACAAAATAAGTGCTTCATTCCCCTATTGTATATGTTGTTCATCGTGCATGTTTCTATAATCAAATTATATTTCATACTTTAGAGTTTAGAAATTTTCCGAAAAAATGATTTTTATAAGGGTACATACACCATGGACACTATTTTCATTTATGATATAGCTTTTACTTACTCATAAGATTTTTCACTAAATTTTCAACATAAATGTTTGTTTTCTTTTGCATAACATGCTTACAGGTAAAATTGCAAAGGGAGAAACTATTGTAAATGCTGAACTCTTGCGAAAGATAACTCTTACCCTACCTATTTGTCTTTTGGTTTCACCATTGACTTAAAAATTGAGACTTTTTCTTTTAGTGAAATTTTTTAATATAAAACCAACATACAAAATCATTTAAAAAATGTTTTTATGTATCAAAATGCAGTAAAAAGTGATAAATACAATAACAAATAATAGTCCTATTTCAGATCTGAACGGATTTATAGTAAACAAGAATGTGTCCCTCCCGCACTATCATTTTCTATGTTCAGTGGACAGTGAAAATAGGGGAAAATCTCTAATTTGGCATTAAAATAAGAAAGAACATATCATAGGGAACATGTGTACAAAATTTCAAGTTGATTGGACTTCAACTTCATCAAAAACTACCTAAAAACTTTAACCTGAAACGCGACAGACGGCGAACGAACGAACAGACGGACGGACAGACAGACGGAGGCACAGACCAGAAAACAGTATGCCCATAAATGGGGCATAAAAATAACTAGAGGCTCTAAAGAGCCTGTGTCGCTCACCTTGGTCTATGTGCATATTAAACAAAGGACACAAATGGATTCATGACAAAATTGTATTTTGGTGATGGTGATGTGTTTGAAGTTCTTACTTTACTGAACATTCTTGCTTCTTACAATTATATCTATAATGAACTTTGCCCAATAGTAACAGAGAAAAATATTTGGTAAAAATTTACATAAATTTACCAAATTAATGAAAATTGTTAAAAATTGACTATAAAGGGCAATAACTCCTTAAGGGGTCAATTGACCATTTAGGTCATGTGGACTTATTTGTAGATCTTACTTTGATGAACATTATCGCTGTTTACAGTTTATCGCTATCTATAATAGTATTCAAGATAATAACCAAAAACAGCAAAATTTCTTTAAAAATTACCAATTGGAGGGCAGCAACCCAACAACCGGTTGTCCAATTCATTTGAATATTTCAGGGCAGATATATATTGACTTGATTAACAATTTTACTCCTTGTCAGATTTCCTCTAAATGATTTGATTTCAGAGTTATAAGCAAAAAACTACATTTTACCCCTGTTCTATTTTTAGCCGTGGTGGCCATCTTGGTTGGATGGCCAGGTCATCGGACACATTTTTCAAACAAGGAACCTCAAAGATGATTGTGGCCAAGTTTGAATTAATTTGGCCCAGTAGTTTCAGAGGAGAAGATTATTGTAAAAGATAACTAAGATTTACGAAAAATGGTTAAAAATTGACTATAAAGGGCAATAACTCCTAAAGGGATCAACTGACCATTTCGGTTATGTTGACTTATTTGTAAATCTTACTTTGATGAACATTATTGCTGTTTACAGTTTATCTCTATCTATAATAATATTCAAGATAATAACCAAAAACAGCAAAATTTCCTCAAAATTACCAATTCAGGGGCAGCAACCCAACAACAGGTTGACCGATTCATCTGAAAATTTCAGGGCAGATAGATCTTGACCTGATAAACATTTTTACTTCATGTCAGATTTCTTCTAAATGCTTTGGTTTTTGAGTTATAAGCCAAAAACTGCATTTTACCCCTATGTTCTATTTTTAGCCGTGGCGGCCATCTTGGTTGGTTGACCGGGTCACGCCACACATTTTTTTAACTAGATACTCCAAAGATGATTGTGGCCAAGTTTGGATTAATTTGGCCCAGTAGTTTCAGAGGAGAAGATTTTTGTAAAAGATTACTTAGATTTATGAAAAATGGTTAAAAATTGACTATAAAGGGCAATAACTCCTTAAGGGGTCAACTGACCATTTCGGTCATGTTGACTTATTTGTAAATCTAACTTTGCTGAACATTATTGCTGTTTTCAGTTTATCTCTATCTATAATAATATTCAAGATAATAACCAAAAACAGCAAAATTTCCTCAAAATGACCAATTCAGGGGCAGCAACCCAACAACGGGTTGACCGATTCATCTGAAAATTTCAGGGCAGATAGATCTTGACCTGATAAACATATTTACCCCATGTCAGATTTCCTCTAAATGCTTTGGTTTTTGAGTTATAAGCCAAAAACTGCATTTTACCCCTATGTTCTATTTTTAGCCGTGGCAGCCATCTTGGTTGGTTGACCGGGTCACGCCACACATTTTTTAAACTAGATACCCCAATGATGATTGTGGCCAAGTTTGGTTCAATTTGGCCCAGTAGTTTCAGAGGAGAAGATTTTTGTAAAAGTTAACGACGACGGACGACGGACGACAGACGACGGACGACAGACGACGGACGACGACGGACGCCGGCCGCAAAGTGATGGGAAAAGCTCACTTGGCCCTTCGGGCCAGGTGAGCTAAAAATAAAAGTAATAGTTAATTTTGGCTATATCCAAGGGTTTAACATGTTTAAGAAAATATTAAGGATTTTTTTATAACATTTTATACTGTATCTGTATATTATGTATCAATAATTACATTAGATGTATGTTTCATTATAATATGTTATGTTGATTGACTAACTGCACATCACGTGTTATTCCGTAAGCAGATGCATTGCTCAATACAACTTTTCATTCATGATAACACGTGCTCAAACAATAAAGTGCACAGGTGAATTAAATAATAAAATATATAAAATTCGTGTTTTCATGATCATAGCTAAAAAATGTAATTATAAGTATTGAATGCTTCTTTTTGTAACTTTATAGGGTTGTAAAAGCGTTGACCGTGCGTACATTTTTAGAATGAAGTGCTTCCGCGCTTCATACAAAATGTACTTCGGTCAACGCTTTTACACCCCAATAAATTTACAAAAAGAAGCATTCAATTCTTAACTTTAGCATTCATATCTTACAAATGCAAGTGTTATTTTAATATATTTTAATGATTGTGACTCAAAAAGATCAAATTACATAGTTTTGCATGCTTTTTTATAATGACCCGTGTATCGCCATTGAATATATACATTTTACACGGAGACAATAGAAGTAGTTACGGCAACATGGTTTGTCGATGTGTAAAACCTATGAAAGAAAATCTAACAGACTAATCAAATTCAAGTATTTAATGATAAAAGTATGCTCAATATTAATAATTATTTTATAATGACGAAAACATAATAGGAGTACATGTAATTCAAAAACAAACACAATATATAAAGAAGAAGAAAATAGAATATCTAATTGTTCAAAAGTTTATAAGGTTACCCTGGAGTGAATTGTAGAGAAGAGAAAATAATGAGGATATTTACTATAGAGAATATTTGCGATGAGTACGCCTGCGTAATAAAATGACCAACATGGCTCAAAATAGACCATAAAGTTAAAATTGTCATGCATTTGCCGCTATTATAATTGTGTGGAATTATTTGTAGTACTGCTTTTTTACTAATTGATTAAAAGGGTCTATCTATCTATCATAAACTGAAAATATTACACATTACACATAATTAAAAATAAAAACGTTTATAAAGAACAAATGTCCCTATAACTAGCCATCTTACAATTTTGATATAAATACACAGTAGGCAAATCTTGTCGTTACAAACAGTTTGCTCTATTTATATCGGTTTTCAAGATAAAAGAAAAAAATCTGGTATTTTACCCTTGTGTTTTATTTAGGCCATGTCGATCAGGTTGTTACGCTGGCGGACTTATTGCTCGCATTCTTTTCACGAGAAACCCCTATTATTTCTCTCACTTCGCTTCACTCCAGGCTAGTCTTATATATAATTGTGCACGTTTTATTCTTGTTTCTTCTTCTTTATATCGTTTGGTTTTTTAATTACATGCACTCCTATTATGATTTCGTCTTTACAAAATAATTGTAATTGAATATGTACAAAAACTTCCATGTAATTGGTCTGTTATATTTTATTCCTTTCCTAGCTTTACACTTCGACAAACCATGTTAGCGAAATCACTTTGAAGTTTAATTACTTCTGTGTAATGTTTTCCATACGTTTTTTGACAATCAATGTATTTGAATTAGAACATATTTGTAAATATTTTTTTCCTGGATTAGTAGCTCCCTTTACAAAATGGACGGACCCGCACCTGCATGCACGAACCACACTAATGATATTCGCCTGTCGAAAATTAGTTCAGATACAAAAATAAGAAATACAGTCATATACATCGGTTAAAAAATATGAGGATTAGATATATTTTTTTCTAAAGACTATTGGTGTGTAAACTGGGTCGCTAGCTAATAAAAAAAAAACAGCATATCAGTTTGTGAGCTTACTAAAGCCCATTAAGAACCTATAAAATTCGTGATAACGATTAAAATTCTGGATTTCGAATTCAAAATTTTATTGGGAGGTCCTAAATGGGCGTCCGTAATGAGTTAACCTACCCAGAATAAATGACAGTATCTTTAAGGTATAATTTTGTTAGTGTTTATATATTTAAATGGAGAGGATTTCACTAATATTGCTTTAGTTGTGTGAATTAGATGTTTTGCAGAGTTTAATGAATAGCGACAAGCACGACGTGAGGAGAGCAGATTACTTAACCCTGGAGGCCAGTTTAGATAAAAACCAGATGCTCCGCAGGGCGCAGCTTTATACGACGGCAGAGGTTGAACCCTGAAGGGTTGGGGCAAGTATGGACACAACATTCAAGCTGGATCAACTCTAAATTTGGACTGTGCTTAAATAGTTGACACAGCATAGGTTTCTGACACAGAATGAATGTGGTCTAATGAACTTAAATTTTTTTGCCTTTGAGAAATTCACTATGCTGTTGAATATTAATACTCTCAAAACAAATTTCTTTTTATTTATGAAATCTGAAATGAGAAAAATTGACCCCCCCCCCCCAATTTTTTTTTCACATCCCCCTTTCCCTTATTCCAAAACTGATCTCAATTCAAATTTCTAATGGCCCCTAGCAATAACTACTCATTTAAATACATCATAAAATATTAAAATGTAAAAAAAAAAGTACTGAATGGTAAAGATTGTTTTAATTATCAGTTGGTAGTAAAAGTGAATATACATTGTATATTGTATAAAACAATGATTTATTATAAGTTGATTCAACTACTATTCTGGACAAAGAAAGATAACTCCAATTGAAAATTTCTTGCTATTGCGCAATACTGTGCAATTGAAAATACTTACCATTGCACAACACAGTGCAATTGAAGATTTCTTGCTATTGTGCAATACTGTGCAATTAAAAAAATTCTTGCTATTGCACAATACTGTGCAATTGAAGATTTCTTGCTATTGCTGAATACTGTGCAATTGAAAATTTCTTGCTATTGCACAATACTTACTGTAATAATTTTGGATCCTGATTTGGACCAACTTGAAAACTGGGCCCATAATAAAAAAAAAGTACATGTTTAGATTCAGCAGATTTCTATTTACTTAAACTAAAGATATTATAGTGCGAAAACCAAGAAAATGCTTATTTGGGTCCTTTTTGGCCCCTAATTCCTAAAATGTTGGGACCAAAACTCCCAAAACCAATCCCAATTCCTTCCTTTTGTGGTCATAAACCTTGTCTTAAAATTTCATAGATTTCTATTCACTTTTTCTAAAGTTAAGAGTGCGAAAACTAAAAGTATTCGGACGACGACGACGACGAAGCAGACGACGACGCCAACGTGATACCAATATATGACCAAAAATTTTTCAATTTTTGCGGTCGTATAAAAATCTGTGATGATAATTTTTATCCAAAATCACAATACAATGTAGCTATTTCCACAAAATTGTCCACGAATATAAGCCGTTTTAGCTGCTTATACAATTAGTTCAAACGGTTTTGATAAGGAATTACGAATTACAAAATCTGTTATGACGATTTCCCCATTTCGATTCATCAAAATCTGTTATTACGAATTTTACAATTCGTGATGACGATTGAAATTTGCTATTTCGAATTCAAATTGTATTTTTGGAGGCTCATAAATGGCCTTCTGTATTAACAAAATAGGCCATTAGTTTTCTCAATTACAATGTTTCATATGTTTTGCTTATAAAGTCGGGGCCTTTTATAGCCGACTATGAGATAGATATTTTTCTCATTGTTCAACGCCGTATTGTTGCCTTCGAATGCATACATTTACCTCGTTCAATTTTAATGGATAGTTGCTTAATTGGCAATCATGCAACATCTCCTTATATTTATATATATATCTTGTCAAGACGAACATGTAAAGATTTGATCATCTCTTCCTTGTTGCGGTGAATATATCCAGCTTTTTTCAAAAACCATTTACATCAAAATAAATATACCATAGTTACATATAAATAAGGGTTTGCGTAGTGTAATAAGTAGACAAATCTTAACTGTCAACTGAATTAAACGGCCATCAAAAACACGGTTTTCATCAAAATCCTCCGAATATTTTTTACACTGTTAGTACAGTAACAGGCCTGTTAACAGGCTTTTTTTTAGCTAACAGATGATCCGCACACGTGCTTGTTTAAAATGGTTGCCAGTATCTCCAACAAAACGTGCCGGGCAGTACAGTGTACAGAATATTCCGATAGATAAAGGATGTGAAATAAGACTTTATCCTTTGATATCCTCTTAATCATAGTTACTTACATATGAAATCTCTGTCGTTTAATAGAAGTTTTTCTGCATACGAATGAAACCCAAAGTCACATCTGTAGACTCTGTTTACATCAGTTGAATTAAACTGTTTGATGGTAAGATAGTATTTCATTTCTGTGGCATCATATTTGACAGTTATTCCATATTTTTCATAATCGGTTGGTATTGTGTCGGAGGCTATTGTTTCGCCATTTGGTATTCTAATCCATGACATTGGCGCAGCTTCCTCTGTCTTAATTATGCACTCAAGGGCAATATTTCCACCAAAATATGCAGGCTTAGTCATTAGTTTCCAATAAACCACTTCTGTGTTACATGAATTTATTATTCAACATTGCATAGATGATAACAGAGACATCGAAAAATGTAATGTACAAATTACTATCCACTGGTATTATTTTGACGATGAGTTTTTTCAAGCGACTTTTTATATATAAAAGAAGAAAATATAGTATACATGTACGTGTATGAATATAAGAACTACTAGGATGTGAAGAATTAAAGTTCAACACTGTGCAATGCTTCAAACGTAGTAAAAAAAATTAAAAAGTTTGACACAAAATCGGGAAGGACGAACTGTTTACACAAGAAAGAACGTACAATGTCGTTTTATTACCAATTTTGATAATAACAGAATCAAATCATTGGAAAGATCATCTGAAAAATAACTATCCTCGCAATGTAACATTCGAATTAGTTACAAGAGAATCATTATTGTTGTTTTCAACGCAATGTTGAACAAATATAACTTTTTGCTAGAATTTTTGAACAAATGCCAATACAAGAATCGTATTACATTGGAAGTATAAATATCGGAAATTTAATATATCTAACACATTTTGTCATGGCAATTGTATCAGGTTAAAAGAAAGAGCTAGATGCGCCGTGAGTGCATAAAACGACCGTACATTACTTTTATCAACAATTTTGCAACTTATAAGTACTATATATACCATGGTTTTTACGAGTTAACATATTTAAACAAACGAATCCGAAGGATGAGTTTGTTTAAATATGTTAATGAGTAAGACACATGGTATATAAAATTTGTAATATAAATAAAATGATTGACAGCTTCAAGACCTTCAACTAATATTAGAAATTGATCACGTTACAGTTTTATCCAATGAAATGGAAGCTCGCGTCACTTTTGTGCTTCGTGTATGATCGTCTGTGTATTTTATGTAATAGAGCCCCTGAATTTGCAGAAAGTAAAGAAAATGTCGGATTTTCCCGATTTATTTTAGTTTTGCGCCCCGTGTATGATTGTATGAGCAGGTAATTTCATAATGACTGAGGTAAACAAAAATGTCGGATTCCAGCGACAAGGATTAAATGATTATTCTAATGACGGTAAGAATTGTTTTTCTTTGTTTGTTTTCAATGTATCATACAAATTAATCATATTTTACAGAATTTTCATCTGATTGAAAAATGTTTTTTCTTCCGTTATTTTATTAGATTATTTATTAAAACACAATTTTAATAATAAAACAATGTATTTAAACAGTGGCGGATCCAGAGGGCGTAGATAGTGTACGTCCCCCTAATTGATTGCAAAAAAAATCATGTTTTTTTCACAGATATTTGTAGCTGATATTTAGTCCTTTTTATATCAAAATTTAATTGAATTTTCGCAAAGGAAATAATAGTTTTACATTTTATTTTTTTTCAAAACTGAAAGAAGAAACATTAAGTAATTGTTTCCAAAATTAAGGGAATTCGTAACAATCTCATATTTGTCCCTGTACGCTGCACTATGGACATCCCATAATGCAGGTTCTGCTTCGTATAATTCAATAAGAAGGACATCTTTTCCCAAATCATCTTCATTTTCTTCTCTTGCGTCTGTATCGGCCATCATTAAAGTTCGTGAAGAGTTCAAAAAGGTCGAAAATGTTATGTCAGATGTATACAAGATCATCATATATATATATATGATAGTTAAACGAGGATTTGTGAAGAAAAGAACGGATATTTATCAAATAATTATCAAACATGCTGAAAAATTTAAACGTTAAACAATAGTGTTGAACAAAAGTATGTTTAACTTATAAAGGGGGGGGGGGGGGGGTCGAAACTCCATGATGTAGGCAAATGTTTTCAAAATTTATATTTTCTTTGAGTATTTTTTCTTTTGTGTGTTGCTTTTATAGTATCAGAATTGCAGAAAATCGTACAGATTTGTCGTTTTTCCGTTCACACGATGCGATTTTGAACCGATTTGTCGGATGAAAATAGGGTACCAACCGATTTGGAAACGACTTTTTGATTAACAAAACGACATCCGATTTTAGTGTTTACACGGTGCGATTTTTGATGAAACGACATCACAGGTAAAAAGTCGGATGGCAATCGGATGGAAAATCGTACCGTGTAAACGCAGCTTTATAGTTTGAAAAAGGTTTCTTAAAATGTGGTACACATAATTCATTGCTTTTTCTTATAAAATGAAAACAAATGAAGATCTTGACCTTTTAGTACGTTTTACGGTTTCCTAAATATTTTAGAGGCGGATACATTAAAAAAAAAGGTGGACCTTCAGCCATGGAATAACATGAAAATGAATATGTTATACCATGGCTGAAGCTCCGCCTTTTTTCCTTTGGATTTTAGTTGAGTTGCATATTTAATTAGCAAAGTATGGTACAACATAAATTTGCATATAATATACCATGGTTTTCCCTCACCACACTTTTTAAGCAAATTATTTCATAAAAACATCAAAGGAAAAAATCCAATTTATGTTACAACAATCCATAACTCTGTAACGTCAAATATAAATATTAAAAATCACAAACGCGGACCTCTTTCAATATATACAAATAAGTCGTCCAAGTTCCATAATACCCGCTAAAAGAGTTTATAAATTTTGTCCGAAATACTGAAAAATCGTCCCAAAACAATCGGAACGTATAAAAGTAATCGTTAATTCGCAATTGCTACGTCATTGGAATGCGAGTGCACTACACATAATTCCGAGGTCACGCAGGTTCATACAATACTCAGTCCGGCAGTAGGCGGAGCTTTTATGCGATATATGTACAGTATACAGATACAGCATAGCGATATCTGTAGGGCTGTATCTGTATAGTAGAACACCCAAATGCAGGATAAAATCACATACTGATATTGATAACTGAAAAATCGTTAACCTCAGACTGTATCTACTTGTTAACTGTAAAAACACTGAGTTCGTTTATCAGTAAAATATGGGAAAATTAAAATAGACGTTTTCAAAATTTTGCTCTGGATACCGTCGTTTTGGTCATAAACAAGCTTCTATGCAAAATTCACTAAATTCTATTGAGGTTTCACAAAGTTATTGATGACTGAGAGACAAAATCTGACAGTTAACTGTAAACATACTGAGTCCATTTATCATTAAAATCAGGGAAAATGAAAATGAATATTTTCAAAGGTATGCTCTAGATACATACTGACAACAGTAGTATATCGCTGTTCGAAATTCATAAATCGATTGAGAAAAACACAAATCCGGGCTACCAACTAAAACTGAGAGAAACACATCAACTATAAGAGGAGAACTACGACACAACAGAAACACAATACTAAAATGTAATACACACACGACAGACAAACTATAATATAACAATGGCCATTTTCCTGACTGGGTACTAGATATACTGACATTAACAAACTTCTGAAAAATTCCAAGAATATTTTATAACGTTATGGTTGTCTAAAACAACTTTAAACCACAGACTAAACCCACACCGACGCTGGAAACTAGACTCGTCTTGTCTCGATTATGCGACATAAATGTCACAGGCTCGACAAAAATCTCCTTTACTATAGTCTGAATTTTTTAAATACTTACGATGTGTAGCTGTGTTTGTTCCTTGTGCTGTATGTGATAGAACGATGACAATGATCAAGATAAGTGTGGTAGAATTAAATATTGATCTGCTAAAATGATATGAATAGAAAAAAAAGAATATATAATTACTTGCATTTTTACATAATTTTAAAAGTACATTGTTAAGTAGAATGGTTGAATCTGGTTCGAGGTCGGGCTATTTAGGTTATTAGGGTGTTAGGTCGGATCGTGTACTGTTTTAAGTTGGTTTTATGGACTAAGTATACAAACAGTTCAAACATATCAGTAGACTAAATCATTCATATTCTGGTATATATATACGTACAAGTATGTGTTTTGTTGACGTCAGTTGAATCAATTAGACGTTACAAATATGAAAATGTATTTATTTATTTACCTCTGTGAGGTTAACTATAATTAATATAAACAGATAAAGTTAAGCAATTGAATACTTTATTAAATTCGATCGATAAATAATACCGCTATTGAAATTGTAATACGTCTGACGCCCATCTCGTATAGAAGAAATAAAACCCATAAAAAACTCCATGACCACGCTCGAATGAAATTAAGGGTATTGCCAACGAAATTCGGTATGTTGTTAGATAAAAATGTAAATGTGTGTACCTCATGAAAAGCACACAACTCATTGACAAACATTGTTCTAGAAAATATTATATTACACTATGAGATGGCATCGGTAATACTTTGAGACAGAATTTTCTATATGACAATGGTTGGCTAAAAAAAAATATTTTGTAATGCAACTTATCATATAGTTTTGACGTTTTATTTTTCTGCTATACTTATACCATTCCCTGTGAACAAATGAAAGCAGCTACAAATAGTGTAGCATTGTGTATCGATTTTTTTCTTTCTGTAATCATATGATAATATAAGAATCGACTTCTATTGCAACGTTATCTGGTCAAACATGCTCTAATTATGCCGTTTTACTAAAACATAAATGAAATTCGTATGTATATATCTATATGTACATTTTGTTAATGTTGAATTATATAATTGCGTACTCACAAGAAAATCGTGGGATGATTTTTCACTGTCCCGTTTGCAAGTTGTATTTCATTCAATATGACTTTCAATTGATATTCATCTTTTTGTCTATCTTGCAACGCACTGTTGATACGAAGTACAGGTAATGCTATTTTCGTGTATTGAATGATTTTTTCGTTTTCGCAATCAGCTAGTACAAGAAACAATTTCGATCGCGTATAAGAATTCATGTTTTCAATCAAATGATTCAGTTGGTTACTGTCACCTTCAGTCATGTAATGATCTACTGTATAGAAAATTGCCATACGTTTATGGTAAAGGCGTATCTGCCGTTCGATCATTCTATACGTTTCTTTCTCATTTTCAGTGTTCAACAATCCTGGTGTGTCCACAACAGTTATGCGAGTCCCTAGTCGATTTGCACTCTTTGAGCATGAACAGTTGATACATGAAGGTTCACAATCATCGTTTTGTAACATTTGATCTCCTAAAATGGCGTTGGTGGTTTTGCTCTTTCCACGATCTGTTCCTCCAACTATTACTATTTGCAAACCATTTTCATCACATGCAATAGCCATGTGATCTTTAAATAAAAAGAAGAACGAAATTAGTTAGTCTAATGTGACAAAATATGCACTCAAAAACATTTTCAAAGTCGTTTAAACGAGTTAGTTAAGTTGTTTAAACGCGCTAATCATGTTAATTAAGTTGTTTAAACGCGTTAGTTAAGTTGTTTAAGGAGGTAGACCTAGGTTAAGGGAAGTAACTCTTAAAATCATCAGTACGTTTGTGTCAAACATTTTTTAAGAATATATTCTAAGTTTCTAGGTTACATAGATTATTTTCAATCTGTTTCAGGTAAATGCTTAAAATACATTGATGAACTTGACTTTTACAAACGCTTAACTGATTTAATGAGTTATCTCCCTGAACCAAGGTCTACCCCCTTAAATGCGTTAGTTAAGTTGTTTAAACGCGTTAGTCAAGTTGTTTAAACGCGTTAGTTAAGTTGTTTTTGAAACGAGTGAGCTAAAAATTGAAAACAACACGTTAAATAATTTCTTGCGTCCGAAGCGCTTTTCTGGATTTTTCTTCATCAGGAACGCTCAAAGCCAAACATTTGAAATCCAAAGATGTATAAGTACCGAAACCGTTGAAGAGCTATATGTCAAAAATACCTAAAATAAATAGCCAAATACATCTTAATTTACAAAATTATAATTGACTGTAGCTTTACATATTTTCTTTTTTTAATACCATATTCGTATTTTTTTTTTAAAGAATTTATACATACGCATATGATTGAGTACCCACACCCTTTTATCGAGAGTTGCCCCCCCCCCCTCAATAAAAAAATAAAATAAAACTAGAGGCTCTAAAGAATCGGTGTCGCTCACCTTGGTCTATGTGGATATTAAACAAAGAACACAGATGGATTCATGACAAAATTGTGTTTTGGTGATGGTGATGTGTTTGTAGATCTTACTTTTCTAAACTTTCTTGCTGCTTATAATTATCTCTATCTACAATGAACTTGGTCCAGTAGTTTCAGTGGAAAATTTTAGTGAAAGTCTTCAAATTTTATGAAAATAGTTAAAAATTGACTATGAAAGGCAATAACTCCTTAGGGGGTCAATTGACCATTTTGGTCATGTTGACTTATTTTTAGGTCTTACTTTGCTGTACATTATTGCTGTTTACAGTTTATCTCTATCTATAATAATATTCAAGATAATAACAAAAAACAGCAAAATTTCCTTAAAATTACCAATGCAGGGGCAGCAACCTAACAACGGGTTGTCCGATTCATCTGAAAATTTCAGGGCAGATAGATCTTGACCTGATAAACAATTAAATCCCTGTCATTGCATTTTACCCCCATGTTCTATTTTTAGCCATGTCGGCCATCTTGGTTGGTTGGTCAGGTCACCGGACACATTTTTTAAACTAGATACCCTAATGATGATTGTGGCCAAGTTTGGTTAAATTTGGCCAAGTAGTTTCAGAGGAGAAGATTTTTGTAAAAGTTAACGACGACGGACGCCAAGTGATGAGAAAAGCTAACTTGGCCCTTTGGGCCAGGTGAGCTAAAATAAATAAAAGGTATTCATTTAAAAAGCATGCTGTTCTGCATGAATATAACTGAAATATAGCTGTTTAGGGGCCAGCTGAAGGACGCCTCCGGGTGCGGGAATTTCTCGCTACATTGAAGACCTGTTGGTGACCCTCTGCTGTTGTTTTTTATTTGGTCGGGTTGTTGTCTCTTTGACACATTCCCCATTTCCATTCTCAATTTTAAACATTATTTGTTTTCTACATTATTTCTATGAGATGGTTTAGCAATTAATGCTATAACTATAATTCGCGAACACAATCGTTATATTGTTTTTTATTTGCTCTAGTTTAATTTACTAATGATAAACAAGGTCAACATGGTCAAGGTCTTTTCCTGTTAAATGTTATTATTACTATTAACCAGTTACCTTGTTTTTTTTTAACAATACAGAAACGAAAGTACTTTTTTGTTTGATTGCATTTAAATGTATGTCACATAATATCGACTATTTTTATAAAAATTAAAGTTTATATATATATTTGTAAATGTATATTATAAGTTGAGTTGAAATAAACATATATATGTTCCTGTTCATTAGAATTAGAACAAGTGGACAAAATGGTTGTGTTTGTTTACGAATCTCTACGAATCATCCGCATAACACTGTCATAGTAATTAGTAGACAGGAACTGTGTACACACAATGCAATTTACAAAATTGTACTATAATAGTACGTATACAATACTCGACTTAAATCAAATAGGTAAAAGTATACATACAATATTTAAGATAAAAATCCCATGTCGGCAAACAAATAAATACCCCCGCGGAATAATCGCTACACATATTCATGCCCGGTTTATCTTTAGATATCAGGGCCGTAACTACCTATGAGGCAGGGGAGGCCCTGAATTTTCTACACCAAAATTTTTCTTTGAAGTAATAAAATGAAATATTGACAATATGTACACGAAGAACTTGAATTTATATTATAAACAACACAAGATTAACAGTTTTAACAGTGTTATATATGTCATTTCCCGGATTTTGATCGATAGTCTCAGTCGATAGTAAAACATTTCAGTATTTTTTTAATTTTTTTTCGTGTGGCCGTCCGTCTGCAGCGCTATTCAGTGTTCTTACGAGATAAGAACACAATATCAGAGGCGGATTTAGGGGAAGGGGGGGGGGGGGGGGGGGGGGGGGGCAGGGCCCCCCCTTTTTGTGAAAAAAAATTGGTTGCTTATATAGGGAATCACCGAAGCGTGACTGGAGCGGGCCCCCTCTTACAGATGGGTGCGGTCCTAACCTTGACAAAAGTTAACTTAGAGTTAACTTGTTGACTGCTTTCTAAGTTAACTTGAGAATTTTTAAGCAGTCAAGCAAGTTAACTTCGACGTCGGTGGACCAGACCTACGGTCTGCTTTTTAGGACTGCTGCAGACCTATCGACAAGTCTGCTCCAGACCAGACCTGTGGACAAGTCTGCTTTTGACCAGTCCTGAGGACAGGTCTGCCCCAGACCAGACCTGTGGACAAGTCTGCTTTTGACCAGTCCTGAGGACAGGTCTGCCTCAGACCAGACATGTGGACAGGTCTGCTCCTGACCAGACCTGAGGACAGGTCTGCTTTTGACCAGACATGTGGACAAGTCTGCTATTGACCAGACCTGAGGACAGGTCTGATTATGGCAGATTATCGTTATAAGAGTTTTCTTATCAGACTTGAGCTTTCATTAAAATATGTAAACAACATTCGCATTGTTTTTCCACAGATATCATTTATTATTTACTCGCTAGACTCTACAAGATATTATACAAATGCTCTCTTTTATTTGATATACATGTATTCTTATATAAATAAAAAATGGCTATACGATCACACAGAGTTTTTTTTATTAGAAGGCGGATAGAAAGGTTATCCAACGCATCGGAACAATATTCTTATATCACGGGATATCGTCAACATTGTCTACCAAACTCCGGACAGTGATCGTTTCCGTTCCGGAACTATTTTCCTTTACTCCATCAGATTTGGGGTTATTTTTCACACCTCATATTAAGTCAATAATCTCATATCTGTACTGAATGTCTTTCAGTTGTTTGTATACTTGTACCGGGCACAGTGTCCCCTCTTTTTTTTGGTTAAATGTATTTCTTTTTGTATCCATCTGATGAGTTAATACTTTTTCAACTTATTTTATAATTTGTTCTTATTTTGTACTGTTACACCACTGTTTCAGGTAAGGGGAGGGTTGGGCACCAGCTTTCATGTTTAACCCTGCCACATGTTTATGTCTGTCCCAATTCAGGAGGCTGTAATTCAGTGGTTGTTGTTTGTTGTATCACATATTGTTTTTTTTGTTCATTATTTTGTACATAAACTAGGCCAAATTTCTTGTTTCAATTGTTTTACATTTGTCATTAATACAGGGTCTTTTATAGCTCTCTGTGTGGTATGGGATTTACTCATTGTTTAAGACTGTATGGTGACCTACTTTAGGCTACAGTTGTTAATTGCTGTCATTCTGTCTATCATTGGATGAGTTTTCTCATTGGCAATCATACAACATCCTCGATTTTATACAGTGTAGTTGTATCTAACAATTTGATCATATAATTAATATCACCATATATATAGGAAATATAGTAATATTTAGAAAAACTTTTGTATTTGTTTTAATATATAATTTGGTCTTGTATTTTATGCTCAATATATCTAGCATTTGTCTAGTAAAAACTAAATTTTGTGAACAACCAATTTATAACTTTCATAGAAGATATACTTACGGTGTATCAATTGATTCATATTGAAGCTACATGTACACTGTACATGTATATGTAAACTTTCTCACAGTTTCATTCTGTCTGGTTCCAAGTCTTAACAATTACTGTTAAAGTCTCCAAGGAAATTCATTCAATAACTGTGTTCAAAGTCCTTCTGGTTGACATAGCTGAAATTAATAAAGAGATAATAAAATAAGTTTAACTAAAAATAAATTGTTGCATTATTTATTAAACATATATGACAGAGTTAAAATGACTTTCAGATGTGTTTAGGTTTTTAATGCTAATGTTTGAGACTCAAAGAATTTATCATTAATTATGTTTATTTTATATATTCTACTTGGACAATAAGTAAAGTTAATATATATCTAATTGATAATGGACATTTTATAATCAAAGTGACAATAATGCCTCAGGGCTTAATCCTTTATCCTTCTTAAATTAGGGGCAGAATCAATTTGCGCCAATTGCAGTTTTGAAAAGGTATTAATTGCGCCACTCTCTTTTATTTTGATGGTATTAATTGCGCCAATGAAATGAAATTGCGCCACATATACCTGTAAATATTTTTTACTTATATCATACCTGTACATGTTTTACCTATATCATACATGTACTATAATCAACTTTTCCATTTAAGATTTAACTATACACTCTATTATCAAATTTAAGAAAACTCACCAAAAAATAAATTGTTAAGAAATAGAATATTTTGTCACGAGTCAAGATGTATTCTATACCATTAAAAAAATAGAGTCCGATAGAGGAAACCCAGTCATCATGTTAAAGAACACAAATTCCGTCAGGCATTGTAAAGAAAACTGAAGATATAAGGTAGAGATGTACAGTTAAGTCGTGTTGTGCTAGGCTATTCACAGATGAATCATGTGCAATTATTTTGAATGGAGAATTAGATCATATTCACGAAACAAATGCAAAAGAAAAGCAACCGATATGTTGTCGGCGTGACCTTCAAAATTGATAAATTCAGAGCTAAATAAAATAATAAATAAATAAAAATGGCGGAATTAAATGATTATTTTATTGGCGCAAATGATACCTATAGTTTTGAAAATAAGGTGGCGCAAAAGAAGTATTGGCGCAATTAAGTTGTGGCGCAAATGAGTTACTTTTTGGCGCAAGAAGATATCGCCCTTAATTAGAGACATTGCTAAAAGAGTTGTTTTAATTATTTATCTTTCTTTATCTGGATAATAACTTGTTTATATTTGTCAACACATTATGTAATAATTGATCTTAGCTTATTGTTTATTTCTCATATATCACTGTCATATATATATATATATATATTTTGTACTATTTTGTAAAAGATATAAGTTTGGAAGTCACAGGCTTGGTGACAAGTTCCAGTCTTGGAAATAAATTATATACTAAGTGGAATTAATCTTCTGTGTATTACTACTAGTTTATAAAAGAGGACGTAAGATATGAAAGGGACAGTCAAACTCGTAAATCTAAAACAAACTGACAACGCCATGGCTAAAAATGAAAAAGACAAACAGAAAAACAATAGTATATACACATGACACAACATAGAAAACTAAAGAATAAACAACACGAACCCACCAAAAACTAGGGGTGCTCCGGAAGGGTAAGCAGATCCTGTTTATGGTGCATGGTTACTTAGGTTTAACATTTAGTTGTGACCAAATCCTCAGATCAGTCTCCTATTTTTAGACTGTGGATTTCTTGGTTACACATATATGAATAGATAGTTCGAAAAATATGGGGGAGGGAAGTATAATTGACAATTAAAAACTGAATCCAACCTTTTTATAATTCATTCACTCTGTATTATCTTACTATACTAATTAAAGACAGTTATTGAGTGTTTAACTGTCACATGCATTTGTAACTGTAAAAAGATTTGTCTACATTAATCGATTTGATAAAATATGGCTTCTTGTCAAACTCAGTTTTCATTTTAAGAATTAATTTGAAACATTAAAGTATTTAAATGTGAAGTCACCTTATTTACAAACATTTTTAGAAGATCAATGTGAGTACATGTAATATATATTTTATTCCATATGACAGCGAGTCAGGATAATTAAATACTATTTTTTTTATAATTTGATAAAGTAATTAAATAATCCATGCAAATAAAAATATCTAAAAATAAAATAATACCTAATATATATTATATACACTTTTTGTTTTATTCATCATGTTCATTATGATTCAGTCTAAACATTGTGCTGTTTTGTCACCATCTGTAAGATAAAAAAACAACAACATTAGAACTGATCACTGGCATCCTAGAATTATAGTCAACAGTGCATTTTTTGCAGGAATAAAAAAAATATTAGGAGTACATGTATATATATAAGGCCAAATTAAATAATATCTATGAAAAAATAGGAAATTACTTTATTCAACATTGGGAGAGATATTATATTGTAAAATGCTTATTGAAAAGACGACAAACTCTCTAAGGCAGGCAGCTATTTGTAACCTTAAATCATACATGTAGGGTAATTGGGGAAATAGGAAACACACATATTTTTTTATTTGCCCTTAATGATTTTACTTGGAGGGGGTATTATTACATTGTATAAATTGGCCGGATAATAATTCAATAAAATATTCTTGAAATAAATAGTAATACCAGGGATTGAAGTAAAAATTTTAGCATTGTAGCCCACAGCTTAAATTTTATAGCCAACATATATATATATATATATATTTGCGAAAGCAAATTTACAGATCTAACATTGTTGGGTTGATGTTTAGACGAGTTGTATTAAACTATATATATATATATATATAAAAAAAAAATTGAAGTAGCTCACACTTAAGTTATATGCTTGTAATTGTAGGGGTTATTGTGTGTGGACTCATGCTAATTTCAAACCCTGAATACCGAATGAAAATGTTCCCATCCAGACTATTGTACATTTATTTTGCACATGACCATGATGACATATATAGTAAAAGCAAAATTAATAATAAATCTAATATGTGTGTGTTACCCTACATGTTATTTTGCAAGTAAATACATTGTATAATAGTTTTATATCAGATTGTTTTATTTCATTATTCCATGAAATTATATATCATGTATATATATCTGAATCGAGTTGAGAAAATTTAACCCTAATTTAATCCATATGGAGCAGCTTCTCGGGTAAATTTAACCACTCAGACTCTAACAACATTTTATGCAAAGTCGATAGTTTTCAAGCCATAATTGACCACAATCGATTTCTTCGACCTAACGATATAGAATTTTGCAAAGTTTCTATTTAGTAAAATTATTTGGATTGAGTGTATTTTACTTACAGTTATCGTTTTTATTCATGTATAATGGTAAAGTTGATAACATATATCCTCATTCATCAATGGTCGGCCATATTTGCTTCAGTAGCAACAAAAGGTCATCACAGGTCAAACCACTTGAAGAGCGCGTAACGAAAAAAGCCGAAGGCAGTGATTAGTGTAGAGTAGTATTCGGGCCCGTATGCAGATCGGAACTGGAACTGCCGGGGAGTTTGATTGTCTACGTTACTTCGTTCCCCGTTGTTTACCTGTCCCTTCTAAATTTTACTTTATGCATACATTTATACTTGCATGGATATTTCATTGATATTCAACTTGTTTTCATTGGATTTACTATTCTATTTCCCGCAGAATATTCTAACAGAAATTGTACAGTGTCCGTAAGCATACGGTGTGGTAAAACTATCAACAATCTCGTCAAATTCGTCAGATTTGTCATTGCCGATATTTATATGGGACGTCCTAAAATTATACTCAATGCGCATTTTAATGAAATAGTTGCCACTTGACGTTTAACCATAAACAAAATCAATCAACCGACATAATAGATTCCAAGAAGAGAACCTCGTATACTTTTTTTTATTTAATCATTGTAAATAGTACAAATGAATTCAGACATGTCAGTGTTGGTACGGATTCGTTGTGATGATGTGGCATATTATTTTTTTTACACGTACACCATCATGAACTCCTATATATGATGTGACTGTTATTATGAATAAAGAGATGAAATTCTGACATTCTCAATTTATTCAGAATATTTTTTGCATTAATAGTTTTCCAATATTATTGATTACGTGTACATTTACGGTCCTACTAAAATGTGAACAGGAGCGCCTGAGGAGAAGACGTTAAGGCGCTAGGTACAATGGTATGCGGGTATATAGATTTGCAAATAAAAGTGCACATATGATCAGTTTTGGTCAAATAGTTTTGTTTTCCAAGTCAGCATGAGGTATTAAAACTACTGACATTTTGTTACGTATCAATATTTTGAATAAAAGGAGGACACGCTGGTATCCTAAATTTATGCGAACAAAAATTTGTTGTTATTAAATTGCAATATTGCTGTCCATTGTCATGATTATATTATACATTGATTCCTGACATAAAAAATATGGCTGATTAATACTATGTGGGTACGTCATGTTGTATATAGATTTACAAATTAAAGTGCACAAATGGTGAGTTTTGGTAATGCGGTCAAATAATTTTGTTGTACAAGTCAACTGGAGGTCATCAAAACTACTGAAATTTTGTTACGTATCAGTATTTTGAATAAAAAGAGGAATGCTGGATCCTAATTTATGCGAACAAAAATTTGTTGTTATTATATTGCAATATTGCTGTCCATTGTCATGATTGTATTATACATTGAAACTGGAATAAAAATATGACTGATTACTGTGCGGGTATATAGATTTCAAATTAAAGTGCACATATGTCAGTTTGGTAATGCGGTCAAATAATTTTGTTGTACAAGTCAACTGGAGGTATCAAAACTACTGAAATTGTGTTACGTATCAATATTTTGAATAAAATGAGGACATGCTGGTATCCTAAATTTATGCGAAAAAAAATTTGTTGTTATTATATTGCAATATTGCTGTCCATTGTCATGATTGTATTATACATTGAATCCTGACATAAAAAATATGGCTGATTTACTATGCGGGTATATAGATTTACAAATTAAAGTGCATATATGGTCAGTTTTGTTGGATGCGGTCAAATAATTTTGTTGTACAAGTCAACTGGAGGTATCAAAACTACTGAAATTTTGTTACATATCAATATTTTGAATAAAATGAGGACATGCTGGTATCCTAAATTTATGCGAACAAAAATTCGTTGTTATTATATTGCAATATTGCTGTTCATTGTCATGATTGTATTATACATTGATTCTGGCATAAAAAATATGGCTGATTTAACTATGCGGGTATATAGATTCACAAATTAAAGTGCACATATGGCTGTTTTGGTGGATGCGGTCAAATAATTTTGTTGTACAAGTCAACTGGAGGTATCAAAACTACTGAAATTTTGTTACGTATCAATATTTTGAATAAAATGAGGACATGCTGGTATCCTAAATTTATGCGAACAAAAATTTGTTGTTATTATATTGCAATATTGCTGTTCATTGTCATGATTGTATTATACATTGATTCTGGCATAAAAAATATGGCTGATTAACTATGCGGTTACAATGTATATAGATTTACAAATTAAAGTGCACATATGGTCAGTTATGGTGGATGCGGTCAAATAATTTTGTTGTACAAGTCAACTGGAGGCATCAAAACTACTGAAATTTTGTTACGTATCAGTATTTTAAGTAAAAAGAGGACATGCTGGCACCCTTCAAATAGGTGAACAAAAATTTGTTGTTATTATATTGCAATATTGCTGTCCATTGTCATGATTGTATTATACATTAAATCCTGACATAAAAAAAAATGACTGATTTACAGTCTGGGTATATAGATTTTCAAATTAAAGTGCACATATGGTAAGTTTTGGTAATGCGGTCAAATAATTTTGTTGTACAAGTCAACTGGAGGTATCAAAACTACTGAAATTTTGTTACGTATCAGTATTTTAAGTAAAAAGAGGACATGCTGGCACCCTTAATTTAATTAGGCGAGCAAAAATTTGTAGTCATTATTTAAATGAATTAAACTTTTGCTAATTGTCGCTGCATAGTTCAAGGATGTATAACTAACAAGGACGTATACACCTAACATCAAATATACTTCTTTTCAAAAATATACATAATATGATTGATTTTGATCTCGGAATATCTATATATTCAGTGCCTGTTATCATTGTAACCGATATCGTTTTAATAATACATAGATTGTCAGATCACAGAGAAATTTGTGTTACGTTCTGTGCGTACTTATTTTCAAATATTTACATTTAATCCTGTTCATAAAACGGAAGTGTATTTATTTTCAAATTACTTTATTTTCGATGTTTATACTACGAAAAAAAGATTTTTTTTTTTTTTAAATCAACGAAGAGCGGTCCTGGTTACAAGTTAACTTAGTGTAGAGCAGACCAGTCAAAAGTTAACTTGGGAACAGGTCTGGTTTTGATCGGATTTGTCCAAGCAGAAGTTAACTTTGTGGCAGGACCGGTTTCCAAGTTAACTTATGTTAACTTTATGACAGGACTGGTTCCGAAGTTAACTTATGTTAACTTATGACAGGACTGGTTCGAAGTTAACTTATATCAATAGCGGACCTGTTTCCAAGTTAACTTTTTGGCAGACATAAAAACAGTCCTAGGACCAAGTCCGCTTTTCAAGTTAACTAGATTTTGGTCCTAGGACTGGTCAGAGCAGTCCTATATTCGGTCACAGGTTAACTTTTACCAGTCCAAATGACGGGTTATCAAGTTAACTTGCTGTACAGGTTAGAAGTGCACCCATCTGTAGGTCAGTCAGTGGGCCCCCACTTATGAACATTTCTGGATCCGCCACTGAATATGAAACTTTGCTTTCAACAATTTTGAATAAAACTTATATTAACTGCATGTTCACATTTATTTAGGGGCTCGGTTAAGCAGAGGAAGTTCCCTTTGTATTGTGAATCTATTCTTTTATGATATCGGAAATTCGTTACCGGCTGAATCTGCTGCTGTATCATTTTTTTTAACGTCTCTCGATCGTAGGAGAACATTATGGTCAATGCCTTAGTAGCCTTAAACACTCCAATTCGTTGTAGCAGGGACTTTCTATACTAAGTATATTCCTGGTTATAGTATATACATTCAGCTTTCAACAATATTGAAATTCAAGGTCCTCGATAAAAAAAAATATCTTGCGTTCTATGATCTTGCTTTATGTTTTTTTAACTTACCAGTTTGATTTCTAACAAAAATATCTTTAAATACAGATAATAATTGTTTGCATAAAATTGCTTCCAGGATCAAGCAATATTGATGTTACTTAAAGTAAGGAAACAGAAGGTAAACGGGTCATTTTTAGCCACTGATTTTTGAGGGAAAAAAATCCGCGTTCACGATGTATTTAATGTTAATAATTAAGGCCCTATAATTATAGGTCAAAGTACGGCCTTCAAGACGGAGCCTTGGCGCACCCCGAATAACAATCTCAGCTTGTTTTTGCATAAAAATTGCTTCAAGGTTCAAGTTATACATGTTATACTGATGTTTCTTAAAGTAAGGAAATTGAAGGTCATTTTTAGCCATTTTACTGAGAGAAAAAAAAGCTTTATATATTAGAAGGTGGAAGGCCTGGTTGCTTCATACTTTGTAAATGTATGCCTCATGTTACGAAGTTTCCGTCAGTCACATGTCCAATTAATGTCCTTGACCTCATTTTCATAGTTCAGTGACTACTTGAAAAACAATTTCAGATTTTTTGTGATATTAAATTCTCTCTTATTATAAGTAATAGGATAACTACATTTTGTATGTGCGTATCCTGCAAGGTCCCGTCAGACAGTTTTCACTTGACCTCGACCTCATTTCATGGATCAGTGAACAAGGTTAAGTTTTGGTGGTAAAGTACATATCGCAGATACTAATAGGTCTAGTATATTCGGTGTATGGAAGGACTGTGAGGTGTACATGTCCAACTAGCAGGAGTCATTTGACCTTGACCTCATTTTCATGGTTCAGTGGTTTTAGTTAAGATTTTGTGTTTTGGTCTGTTTTTCTTATACTGTATGCAATAGGTCTCTTATATTTGGTGTATGAAATGATTGTAAGGTGTACATGTCTAGCTGGCAGGTGTCATCTGACCTTGACCTCATTTTCATGATTCAGTGGACAAAGTTAAGTTTTTAAGTTTTGTTCTTTTTTTCTAATACTATAAGCAATAGGTCAACTATATTTGGTGTATAGAAATATTTCATAGTTCTGTTGTCAGTCGCGCAGGTTTTATTTTGATTCTTAGATTGATCTTGTTAGTCTTTATAATTTTCTATTGTGTTTCTTTATCATTTTAATTACAAATCCCACAAAACGAAATAATGTTTTGAATCGAATAAACAAATATGAATAGTATAATATACCGCTTAACTTGAGTACATTTATTCTTTAATTTGGAAATCAGAAAACTAGTATAATCGTCAAACAACCAATCAGGTGATAAAGTATCGTTTCTGAACGGAACATATACAAAAGAAGATGTGGTAGGATTACCAATGACCCTCTCCACAAGAGCCTGACCAAATGACACAGAAACAAACAACTATAGGACACCGTACGGCCTTCAACAATGAGCAAAGCCCATACGCATAGTTAGCTATAAACGGCC
Source organism: Mytilus edulis (assembly GCA_019925275.1). NCBI lineage: Eukaryota > Metazoa > Mollusca > Bivalvia > Mytilida > Mytilidae > Mytilus > Mytilus edulis. The sequence continues at coordinate 2,954,889 of CM034360.1, read as the reverse complement.
CCGAAATGACAAATGTAAAACAATTCAGAAAAAGAAAAGCAATACGTGAACCTTTATACGCTGACTAGTCACCCAAAAGATTGTTGCTCAGTTTTTGTTTGCTTGTGAATTGGAATAATTAACTGTGAATAGAAGAAGAAAAATACGTTAAACTGGTTTTGTTTTATTATTAAAAATATGCATTAGTGTGTACATTCTTGTGCAAGTAAGGAACGACATCAAAAGTTCAATGTAGGATAAAAAAAACTTCATTCACATAATATTTTCACTGACCCCCCCCCCCCCTCTTAACTTAATTTTGGAAAACATGATTTACCTATATGGATATATGTAAAGTCGATTTTGGATTAACAAAACTTGCAGCAATGTTGACCCACCCCACCCCCAAACTATTTGATTTAAGTTTTTTATCCTACATCGATCTTTTGATGTCGTCCCTAAGTTGAAAGCTATGTTGGATAGTTGTAAATAGAAAGTGTATATACAGCTACTATTTGAATATACATTTTAAAGCTCGGCTTTTCATTTATTACTTGGGATTGTACATCATTTTTTCATTATCCTATTGTAAACCGGATGTATAATTTAAATTGCACAAACCAATCGCAATATAAATTTAAGCACTGAGATTGCTTTATAACCTGGATGCATTTATTTTATCTATCATATCTTTATATTTTATTTCCTGCATGTTTAAAATTGAGAATGGAAAGGGGGCAGTGGCGGATCCAGGGGGGGGGGGGGGGTTCCGGGGGTGCGCACCCCCCCTTTATTTTTGCCGATCAATGCATTTGTATCGGGACATATGTTTTGCACCCCCCCCCCCCTGCACCCCCCTTTGCCCTGGGTTAGCATCCCCCTTTCGAAAATTCCTGCATCCGCCCCTGGGGGGAATGTGCCAAAGAGACAACAACCCGACCATAGAGGAGACAACAGACGAAGGCCACCAAATGGTCTTCAATGCAGCGAGAAACTCCCGCACCCGGAGTCGTCTTTCAGAGGGCCTCTAAACAAATATGTATACTAGTTCAGTGATAATGGACGTCATTCTTAACTCTGAATTATACACATCCGAATTATTCACAAGAAACTCGTTATTGATGTTGTCTGTACTCATGGTAGATGTTGTATAGACAGATTTAACGTCTCCGTTGTCCATGTGAAGTGCAATCTAATTAAAAACCGATCTCTCATCGCTCCCGTTTTCTGATATGTCGCGTGGGAGATCTAACGAAACCCGCTTTGAGGTCACATGCGAGTGACCTCGTAAGTGTGTCTTTTTCGACCAATGAAAATGTTTCTTCCACGATCTTGAAAGTTTATAGTAATGTTAAGGGATATAACTCATTTTATTTACGAACTTTGTGACCTCAAAGCGGGTTTCGTTAGATCTCCCACGCGACATATCAGAAAACGGGAGCAATGAGAGATCGGTTTTAAATTAGATTGTGTGAAGTGCAACCCTGTTTCATGCAACTTATAAGAAGGTTTCGTATACCTTTCATAATAGTAACACACCAGCTTCATTTTAGACCTTTTATTTATATTAAGACTTATTTTGATCTCATAAAACATCTCAAATTATAAGGATTTCCGGATTTTACTTAGGTCAATTCAAATATTCAAATATAGTACAAAAATAAGGTATTCTATTCCTTAGGTAAAAATCCTTGGCAATTCGAAAATGTCAAACTTTATAAAAATAATATAACTATAAAAAGAAAACAAAAGAGAGGGCCCTCATGGGGTTTTTGATTATGTGATTACTTGGCCGTTTTTTTTAATGATTATTTGATTATTAAGCCAAATATTTCATGATTATTTGATTACCTAGGACTGTATTTTTAGTTTATGATTATTTGATTACTAAAGATAAGCAAATATTTAATGATTTTGTGATTATATTGGCAAAAAAATGGTGATTATGTGATTACTAGGACCCCCCCCCCCCCATGAGGGGCCTCAAAAGAGAAACAACTAGGGTTTAGCTGAATACCGTAAGCAGTGATGACCGTGCTAGAAAGTCACATAGCACGCTCTTACTGTCGTGTCATGAATTTAGATAAGAAAAGAGGTTTAGAAAAGTGGAAATTCGCATTCGCGAGTGAAATTAATCATGTTAATATTTATGCTAGAACATGGTATTTTTTTGAAAGAAATAGTAAATAGAAAGCATTCCAACTGATATTCTCAATAAGAATACGTATTTGTGTCATCACATATATTAATCTAGTAGTTGAATTCGGATGTCAAACTAAACGGCTACTTCAAGTGTTTTGACTCCGGATTCATTGACAATTTACCCGAAATTTTCTTGAATGCAAACCGATAGTGTGCGTGTAAACAAATTGATGTATAAAGGGAATTAATCAAGCTGTTCAACACAATGAACACAATTTTTAAAACCTCACCCACAAGTATAGTAGTATTTAAATGTTATAAGGTTGAACTAATAAAAGAAAAACAAATTGAAATTGTATAATAATGAAATTGAGAATGGAAATGGAAATGGGGAATGTGTTAAGGATACAACAAACCGACCAAAGAGCAGACAACAGCCGGCAGCAATGCACCATTGGGCTCCAATGCAGCGAGAAATCCGCACCCGGAGGCGTGCTTCAGATGGCCCCTAATCAAACATATGTACTAGTTCAGTGAAAATGGACAACAAACTAAACATCGAAAAATATAAAAGAAACTAAAATTAAAAAATGACACAGGACTATGGCACGCCGTTTTTATATTTATTCAAATTTGAAGATATGTTATTTATTTAACAAGATATCTTATTAAGTATTAAGATATCTTTAATTTTGATAAGATATCTTATTTAATTTGAAAGTAAATAAGATATCTCTATTAGTTTATAAGATATCTCTATAAGTTAATAAGATACCTCTTTTAATTAATAAGATATCTTTTAAAGTATATAAGATATTTTACTTCTTTATAAAGATATCTTTTAAATACATACTTTATAAGATATCTTATTAATTAATAGAGATATCTTATAAACTAATAGATATCTTATTAACTTATGGAGATATCTTATATATTAAATAAGATATCTTTATAACCAATTAAATAAGATATCTCTATAAGTTAATAAGATATCTCTAAAAGTTTATAAGAAATCTTTATTAGTTTATAAGATATCTATATAAGTTAATAAGATATCTCTATAAGTTAATAAGATATCTCTTAAAGTTTATAAGATATCTCTATTAGTTTATAAGATATCTCTATAAGTTAATAAGATATCTTTATTAATTAATAAGATATCTTATAAAGTATATGATATCTTACTTCTTTATAAAGATATCTTTTAGATACATACTGCATAAGATATCTTATTAATTGATAGAGATATCTTATAAACTAATAGAGATATCTTATTAATTGATAGAGATATCTTATAAACTAATAGAGATATCTTATTAATTAATAGAGATATCTTATAAACTAATAGATATATCTTATTAACTTATGGAGATATCTTATTAAGTAAATAAGATATCTCTATTATTAACTATATAAAAGATATCTTATATAGGTAATAAGATATCTTATAAATTAATAGAGATATCTTATATTTTAAATAAGATATCTTATATATTTAATAAGATATCTTTATAAACATTTTAATACGATATCTTATTTAATATATAAGATATCTTATTTAATAAATCAGATATCTCAATTAATATATAAGATATCTCATTTTGTTATTAAGATATCTCAATTAGTTTATAAGATATCTTAATTAACTAAATAAGATATCTCTAAATTAAATAAATATAATAACGGCGTGCCATACGGGACTGTTAGCACACACTTACAACTTTTCGTTGGATTTGCCTTCTAACTTTCATACTAAATTGTTATTTGTATGGAGAGTTGTCTCATTGGCACTCACACCACATCTTCCTATATCTATATACATACTTTTTCGTGTACTAAGTAGTCATGGTAGTTACGCATGAATGACCACAAGGGTAAGATTTCATTATATCGTAATCAAGATATTTCATGCATGTAAACTATTCACTAAATTACCTTTGTGTACATACCAGGGACAGATCCATCCATTTTTAAAGGGGTTCCAACCCAAAATAAAGGGGGAGGGGGTTCAACTGTATGTTCTTATTCAAAGCATTGATCATCCCAAAAAAATAAGCGTTTTTAACCACCCTCTTCTTGGATCTGCCACTGCAAACTATCTATATGTTTTAAAATTTATCATGTATAGTATAAAACACAGCTTTTATTTATACAAATATGTACCAATAAACATACTTACACCAGCAACTACAATCTTTTCATTCTGGAGTCAATTTCTTACAATGACAATAGTGAGTAAATTAACAAAACTACGTAAATGAGCTACATATAAATAGACCAATTACAGGATTACTCAAGTTGTAAATATGTGCTAAATTGGATAGTGTATAGAAAGTATATACTATGAAAATAAGAGCTTGGGGCACAGCCCCTCGCTCTAATTTTCATTAATAGTTATCCCTCAAGGACGCGGTTTGTCAGTGTTATATCACCCCGATGGTCGAAGGCCAGAGGGTGATCTAAGTTAAACACTGATCTCTGTATCTGTATAGTACTGGACATGAACTCAAAATACTGAGTTAAACTTATCCAGGAAATGTGTGTGCGCCACTGATGTCTAGTCGCGCGATATAACTGCCTTAAAACTTTCCACAGTTTTACAGTTCACGGCAGCATTTGGTAGTAAGTTCCAATCAATGATAGTTTGTGGAAAAAAAGAATGTTTATAAATGTCAGTATTTGCTGATAAAAGTTTTATTTGTTTGACGTTAGAAGTTCTGGATGGTCTAGTATTAAATTCTATATGATGTTCAGTGGAGATGGCTACCAGGTCGTTCACTATTTTATACAGTAGTACCAGTCGTTGTTCTCGTCTTCGTTCCACAAGAGGTTTCCAACCATGGTCTTTCATCATGGAGGTGACACTTCTAGTACGTCTATAGTCTTTGAAAACAAATCCAGCTGCTCTTCTCTGTATGTTCTCTATGCGATTTGTCTTTTTGTAGGTAAGGGTCCCATACAGTGCCTGAGTAATCTAGCTAAGACTGATCGAACTAGCGAGATGTAGGCAGTTTCCTTAAAATGTTTGTTGCAGTGTTTAAGGTTCCGTCTGATGAATCCAAGTGTAGATCTTATTGGCTTTGTTGCAGAATTTGTTTATGTGTGATGACCATTTCAAATTATCGCTAATAATTACACCTAAGTATGGATTTTCATTGACCTGCTCTAATATGTGGTTACTTAGTGTATAACTGTATGTGAGCGGGGACCTGCTACGGTGAATTGACATGACATAGCATTTACTGGCATTAAAACGCATACCCCAGTCCTTTGCCCAGTTGTCAAGTGAATCTAGATCTTTCTGTATTTGGAGTTGGTCCTGTGTCGTCTCGATGGTATTATACAGGAGGCAGTCGTCGGCAAACAGACGTACTTGTGATTTTACACATAGCGGCAAGTCATTAATATGACATAGAAAAAGAAGGGGACCGAGGACAGTTCGTTGGGGCACCCCTGAGTCGACGGAACAAGATGAAGAAAATTCTCCTTCGACGATAACTCGCTGTTGGCGTTGCATTAGGAATGATTTAATCCATGCATTTGTATTACCATCAATTCCATAGTTCTTTAATTTGTGTAGGAGTTTTCGATGAGGCACAGTGTCAAATGCCTTACTAAAGTCCAGTATGGTTAAATCAATTTGCTTCTTGGCATCAAAGGATTTCATGATGTCATGCATAGTAATTAGAAGTTGACTTTCGCAGGAATGGCCACTACGGAGGCCATGTTGAAGTGAGGTAAGTATATTGTGTGCTTCCAGGTGTTTCAGGATGTGCCTGCAAACTATGTGTTCAAGGAGTTTGCAGTAAACACAGGTAAGTGATACAGGTCGGTAATTTGCCGCTGTATGTCTATCTCCTTTTTTAAATATTGGACTGATGTTATACCAAGTCCGAGTGGGATAACTAGTTTTACATCCCAGCTGTTTAAGATTAGACGAAAAACCATTTACAATTCATAAAATCTAGTTTAGAATGCCACACAACCATTATAATATACTTTATATATTACTATATGATAAATACCCTTTATGACCCCCGAACACGATTAGTAGATCTATCGAACAATGTCAACTAGCCCCACTTGCCAATCGACCCTCACTATATCGCCACTTTATAAAAGAAAATCACCCCACTCTTATTTACCGACTCGCCCCACTTTTGAAAAACTGTAAAATCAAATTGAACAATCAGTCTGACAACTCACTTATTAACGAAAAAGGTTTAAACCCCACTGAATGAAGGTCTTCCAACTCGCCCAACTTATAAAAAGATCTTGCTTCCTTTATCACGGTGGGTATGGTTGTCCTGCGAGAGAACGTTCTGTGCTGGTGATTTTGTCCTGTCAGGTGCTGGTGGGTCCTGATTCTGTGCTGGTGGGTTTGTTTACATTGTATCAGAACGGCAATAAAACGACTGTTTTGTTGCTTAATTTTTCTCTGATGCGTCATAAGTACCATGCAAAGTATATTACAACAATATTATATTGCGGAATTGTCCTGACACTGTGCTGGTGATAAGAAAAACGGTCCTGGTTCTGTGCTCCTATGTCCTGGTTCTGTGCCTTTATATTTTAGTTAAAAGTGGCATATATTCAAGATCATTGATGCTGTACTGTTATTGACTAATTAACTGTTGTCTGCTTTCTTGAAATTGACATTGTTGTGAATCTGTTTACTGTTATTATGAGAGAAAAAAATACCCCTATTTTTTTTTTTTTTTTAAATTAACTGAAATTTTATTTATTGGCCTGTTAATGGAACCCTTCTTGTCCCCTTTTAAGATAAGAAAATATGTTTACGATTTTCGGGATTACGATCATTTTGCAAGATCACCAAAATACGTTGTAATTTATACAATACTTATATATATAAAGTAGATGATGTGGTATGTTTGTTGTCAATGGACAAATTTCCATAAGAAACCAAAGGAAGTATGTGTTAACAACCATACGTCATCGTACGACATTCAACAATAACCCATAAAATAAAAATGTAAAAGGTTTTGCATAAAAATGGAGAGCAAAAATATAGAACGGTTATCAGGTATTTTTTTTCGAAAGATCGATAGAACACTAAAAAAAATTCACTATTTTATGAAAGGGCAGACTAGAATATGTCAATTTCAAAAATTAAAATATCTCGTACCTACATACTACCAATTGAGTATAAAACAAGTATATAAGTTTAAAAAAGAAATTCTTAGATTAACCACCTACATTTAACTTTAAAAGGTCATAACAGTTTAAAACAATACAAATCTACACACACAAAACAACTGGCTTAATTTCAACTGGTTATCAACCCGAATCGCTATAAGATAATATATAAGCTCACCTGTGTCGAGGGGTCGTGTGAGGTTCATGTATTGTCTTGGCGTCCGCAATTACAAAAAGATCTTTTCTGAAATTACTTGACCAAATGTTACCAAATGATTTTTCAAGAGTGAATCTAGGAAAAACAATATTCATCAACAAACATGACCACTGTCTGTTAAAATGTATTCGAGTTTTTAGTTACAGCCGATTCCATTGAGTATGTAGGCAAAGGTAATATCTTTGGTTAGCTTGCTTGTTAGCTTGTCTGGTTGGGTGGAAGTGGGGAGGGGTATGGGGAGTGCTAACAAACATGTTTATGCGGTATGGGCTTTGATCATTGTTGAAGCATCAATGTAAGGGGCATTAAATATCTTAATAAAACTATTCTTATTTTAGATACTATATATTGTTATCTGATATCGGACGAAAGATGTTGCCCTTTTATGAAATTATGTAATACAAGTTACGATCATTTGAAAACACATATTAAACAGCCAAATGGATGCACAAGAGCTAAAATAGGAGTCATGGATCCTATTGACAACAATTATCTGCCCAATTTTATTAATTTTGTAACATTTGTTTCAAATATGACCAACTTCTTATCCAAAATCACCAGCAACGTATCAGGACCCACCAGCACAATGACAGGACCCACCAACACAGTATCAGGAAATGAATAAATTGAGAAAATGCTAAATTTTTATAAATTGCAATGTTTTTTCACAAAAAAGTTTTGTCGTGTGGATTGCGGTATAGAAAGCGGACTCTATGAGCATTTTTGTTTTATTTTTTTCAGTTCTAGTTTTTCTGAAAATGAGCATTTTTGTGTTACGCTTACTGAAACAGTTAAGAGGGTCAACTTTTTAATGGTTTACATATGAACCCATAAGAAACAAAATTGAAAAAACTCAACTGTTTTCTTCCATTTTTTATGAGTGAAAACGTCAAAAATCATCATTTTCGTCTTTGTTTACATTTTTTCATTGATCACCAGCACCCGTCAGGACCGAATCACCAGCACAGAACGTTCTCTCGCAGGACAACCATACCCATCGTGTTTATGTATGTTAAATTACTGTTAGTTCGTATCCAGTTTTCCTGTTGTAGTGGTATGTGTCGTGGCTTGATATGCTAAAGGTCCTGAGTTCGAATCCCAGCATAGGTATATATGTTACAGTGAATTTGTATAATCAGTGATGATGTAGAATCCCTGAAATTTTCAGGGATTATGTAGAATCACTGGCCAGTTTAGGAATTATATGTAATCACTAAAATGTTCAGGGATTATGTATAATCACTAGAAAAAACATCAGGGATTATACATAATAACTGAAATGAAGAAATCTATTTATAAAGAAAATGAATAAAAGTCAATTAATTTATGCTATAAAATCATATTAAAACAGCATTACACTGTATAAACATAAATTGTAAAATGTTAAGAACAAAATATCAAAATGATAACCCCAATTTTAAAAATGTTGGGCACAATTTATTAAAATGTTAAACACAATATATTAAAATAAAATGCTTCATATCTGTTTTTCCACAACATCCATATTTACAAAAAAACAACTTTCCTTTACATATTGAATCAGATATTATGACCCGTCCAAGAGAAATAAAGTGTTCAGTAAAAACATCTGTAGGTACCCCCAAAAAAGGGAATTAGCAACCTCAATGCAAACTGGTCCGGGCAAGATACCATGTCTTTATTTTTTTGCCAGGCGATATCCTTGTTCAGACTTTTGGTGAACAATTACCATTATATTTTTTGGGATTCCCTTTCCTTTTTTACCCTGTGGAATTGCTTCCGCTAAAATTTTGTTCTAATTGTCAATCCTTAAATTTTCTATACATTTAGATGTGTAAGTTCTCTCTGTTTGAATTTCTTGTTCATTTGAACAAAAAAAAAAAAAAAAAAAAACAGATGTTCATAATCTTCTTCACCATTTGTTTTACATGTACCACAAATAACATGCTCCTTGGATTTACAAATAGAACATGAAGATTTATTTAACGCTGGCTTTTAATAAACAAACTACATGTCAAGTTATCCGCGCTAAAAAGAGGGAAACTTAATATTATTAATTTTGAAGTCTTCAACTTTATCTCGAAAACCCTGTGTTGGTTATATCTTTAAGATCATCCTCCGTGTTTAAAAGCAAAATTATTTCATTTGGCAAGGAATATGAAAGTAAAAAATCATAATTTGTCTATATTTTTTTTTATCAAACAAAGGATCCTTAAATTATTCATATTCCCTGAAATTATATTAGGGAATTTGTGGAATAATAGGTTAAGTTTTCAGTGATTATGTAAAATCACTGGTCATTTTCAGGGATTATATATAATTACTAATGATTTTAGTGATTCTACATATTCCCTGAAAAATCAGGGATTCTACATAATCCCTGATTATACAAATTCACTGTAACATATACACTGGATTTTTTCTACGTGAATGAATTTTGATAGAAAGTCTTTTCCGTATAATTAATTATAAGTTTTATAGTGGATTTGACATTCCCGCCAAAATGTTACAGAACAAAGGAAAGCATGCATAACAAGAGTCTAACAAAGAAACTCAGACTGGGGTGATCTGGTAGGGGTGATCCGGCTCAGATCACCCCTGTTAGAACAAAGGAGCTGGGATTTATATTATATATATATATATATATATGACGAAGGATATCTGTTATCCGAAATATTTATAAATAATTACATTTATAGTTCCTTTTTATATCATTGGTGTTGTTATGTACACTTTTTAGGCGTTTATATAATTTATTTTATTGTGTACATGTATCGTTACTTGTAACGATCCAGCTCCCACGTGGGAAAAATCGTTGACTATTATTCAGACGTTTGATATATATATATATATACCTTTCTTTACAATAACCGACACTTCAAATGGAGAAAAATGTTTGAGAAGTTCCGAGAATAGTCAGGGGGTTTCACGCAAAAATGTAAATTTGAGCACAAATATATATAATTGAGAAGAAGTTATATGGTATCCATTGATGACATACCAATTTAATTGCTGTTGTTCATCTTTAAGTCACAGTTAACCTTCAACACAGACATAAAACTCTCAAATCACTTCAAGTTTTACACAGCCAATTGTGCATAGTTACTACTTTTGTACTTAAAATCTGTAGTACTGAAAATTTACTTTTGATATATTTCTTTACTATTTACGTACCTGTATTATAATGTACTTGATTTGTACTTAAAATTTTGGTACAGAAATAATATCAAAAGCGATCACAATATTCCATGTTTAAAAATTATAATATTAAGAGATTTGAAGTAGACATACTATCAAAATGCTTTAAATGTAACGTTGTAACCAAAAATATGTAGTACTTAAATTTTCAAGTACAAATCAAGTACTGTAAAATACAGGTACCTAAATATTACAATACTTTTAGAGTAACAAAATAGTACTGAATATGAAAAAAAAAAAGTAAAATCACAAAAATACTGAACTTAGAGGAAGATCAATTTGGAAAGTCCATAATCACATGGCAAAATCAAATAACAAAACGCATCAAAAACGAATGGACAAAAACTGTCATATTCCTGACTTGGTACAGGCATTTTCAAATGTAGAAAATGGTGGATTAAACCTGGTTCTATAGCGCTAACCCTCTCACTTTAATGACAGTCTCATCAGTTTCCGATATTTTTACATTGATGCGTTAAATAAAGTAGATTTCCAGTACTACAGATTTTTGGTACAGACATAGTACTTACGCAAAATTGGCTGTGTAAGCGGCTCCACGCACTAGTTTGACGATTATAAACAACCAAAACTGAAAAGAAGAACAACGCCATGAAGCTATATCAATAGAATAAATGTGACAAAGAAATTAATCATTTGCTGTCATAATTTATGCCGATAATAACAGTAGAAAGTAAAATCACAAAAATACTGAACTCCGACGAAAATTCAATCGTAAAGAGTCCCACATCAAATGGCAAAATCAAATGACAAAACACATCTAACAAATGGACAAGAACTGTCATACTCCTGACTTGGTGTAGGCATTTTCAAATGTAGGAAATTGTGGCTTGAACCTGGTTTTATAGCGCTATACCTCTCACTTGCACGATAGTGCATCAATTTCCATTATATTGACAATGATGCATGAACAAAATGTCACAAATAGGGGTAAAAAAACAACACGGACCCCACCAAAAACTAGGGATGATTTCAAATGCTACGGAAGGTAAAGCAGATCATGCTCCAAATGTGGCACCCGTCGTGTTGCTTATGTTGTTACAAAGCCGGTAAATAGTCTAATTCGGTGGTTCGCACTCGTGAAAAGGGAAGGGGATTGTATTTATGACATAAGGAACATCTCCAATATCATTTGTATAATGAATATTCCTTAAACGTTTAACCAACTCGTGATTGCGTCCGTAATATTTAAGAAGTGATGACTACAACTTCACGATTTGTATCTCTTAAAAATGAAAAGGTAACATTTGGGAAGCTGAAATCATCTCTTTTGTCCTAAAGTATTGTTTTCAACCGACCCTCACAGTCAATTTCTATAAATATCTTCTAATCAAATGGCAAAATAAAAAGCTTAAACACATGAAACACATCAAACAAACAAAACAAAACAAAAATTAAGACAACCACGGGTCATATCGAGATGTATGTAAGATAAATTGGTAGATAAAAGCATATGTATAGGGCAAATAAGACTTTGTACTAAGATGTACACAAATGTAACACTTCAACTCGGAACCGACCAAACAACATACCAGAAAAGAGGGGCGAAAGATACCAGAGGGACAGTCAAACTCATAAATCGAAAATAAACTGACAAAGCCATGGCTAAAATGAAATAGACATAAAGACAAACAATAGTACACATGACACAACATAGAACACTTAAGAATAAGCAACAAAAAAGGAGCAGAATTGTCCTGACAAGTAGTTGTAAATATCAAAATTATAATCATGTATTGGTAAATTAGGCATCAAAAGAGGGCTAAGGACTGGAACACCAGTCCTTTGACTGATTTGAAAGAAATTTAAAATGGAAGGCATATAATGCGTATCGTCTGTTTCTCTGGAAAGAAGTTCTCTTCTGGTAAGCAGTATGCTATGGTATGTAAATAAAGGTATACATTATCAATGTCATTATGGCAGACTTAAAATGTGTGGTGTGTATCTTTACTTTTATTACACAAACTGGCCTTAACACTTCCCTTTCAGGCATTTTAGACCTTTACTTATCGAAAATACATTATCAAAGTTTGAACGAATACTGCATTCGCATCAATGATCATACACATGCCATGTTAGGCTCAAATGACATATCATTGGTAAAATATTTCAAAAAAATCAAGTTTGAAGATAATTCATCATTTTTAGGTCACGTGGTATATTTCCAAAAGTCGCGTGACTGTTGGAGAAAAAGTGAAAAATACGAAATCCTTGGGCAAAAAGTCGTGCAGAGACATATTGATGCGCTAATAGGGTCGGGTTTTGGTGGAAACAAAATGCCTCGAGTCTGTTGAAGACATATAAGTTATCATATTGTTATAAAAAGACGCATAACGTGCTATAGGCATTGAAATATAGATGTCGGTAACATTCAAAATAACTGATTTTAGACGCTCTTTTTGTCCAATTTCAAACTTAGACCCTAGTTATTTGTCTATTCGTTTTCAATCAATCAGCAACCAAAATTTTGTTTTTACAAGGGAAAATTCATTGAATTAACAACGCTAGCTTGATTAGGTACACCCTAGACAGAGCCCAATGGAGCAAAGGGGGTAAAGGGGGGGGGGGCAATTTGGCAGACAAATTCTTTTAAACACATTTCGTAGTTTTTCTTTTTGAAATTAAAAGTAAAGTTAAGTTAAGTTACATTTAATATAGGAAATTATTTTCTCCAATCCCGGCAGTGAGATTCGAATTTTAGCGCCTTGGGATAGCTCAGCGTACCCCTGCGCCTCTGGCGTGACCAAATTCTTGATCGGTCCTTCTATCCGACTGCTATCCGACTAAACAAGACCTTAACCCGACCATTCACGACCCCTTAACGACTCCATCACGACTCAAACCCGACCACTAATTGAATGAATATTCGATAATTCCGACCAATTCACGATCTCTACACGATCTTTACGCAACTAGCTAGACCAAATCGACTACACTCGATCTCAGCCTGATCTCGGCCAGTCTAGATCGACTTGATCGTATAGGGGTCGTAGGGATAGTCGGGCATTGGTCGGGTATGTACAATTTCAGTATAAAAACATCTGAATTTGTTTTATATCACCCAGGCACTGCAGCGGAGGAGGTATTACGTGTTACCCCTGTCCGTCCGTGAGTACGTATACGAACGTTCCAACAATAAGTTTCCGTTCTCTAATTTCAATTTGCCTCAACCAAATTTTATGTAACGCAATACAATAATACACAAAGCAAGTGCGAATTTTGGTGGCGTCACTTTTACCATTCTTGGGTAATGACTCTTTATAACGTAATATGCAAGCTGGTGCATCATCTGTGCATGTCCAATGGATACGTTCCCCATTTATTTGGTTAGATTCAGTAATTCACAGACGGTCTGAGTAAAATTTTACATTTAAAATAATTATCTCCATGGAAATCAAGCAGTTGGATTGTTTGGCAAAGTGATTAGGGCTCAGATAGACAGGTTAATAGCTGTGACGCAGCTTGAAGAGAGCGTAGAAAACAATCAAAAGGGGTATACAGCAAAGGGTGCCAAAAAATTTAGATATGCAGTGGCTGACAAGGCGACCACTGTGTGGGCAGTATTAAAAGTAATCACAAAAATACTGAACTCCGAGGAAAAACTTAAGATGGAAAGTCCCTAATCAAATATCAAAATCATAAGTATGAGAGACTTGCAAGAGCTGAAAAAAGAGGACCCCAATGGTTATAGAAACTTCATGAAAGTAGAGTTGGACGCTGATTTGTTATAGGAGTTTTAATACTCTTTTCTTCAAAATTAGATTTGTCATTGGATAAGTACTGATGTAAGATAGCAATATACATTAATATTACCATCCCCTTTTCCTTACTTTCTTAAAAATTAAGCCTACTGTTTGTGTCATATATATGCATATGTATGTAATCAGCATTTTCCATAGATCTGATACCCAGTAGTTGAATGGTTCAATATATTTATTTTTGGTGTATCCTTGGCAACAATCTGCCTTATTTTACTAATAATATTGCAAAAAGGGGGCAAAGATGTCACACATTTTCCCCAAATTTGATAAAAAAAATACAATTTTAAACCCCTTGAGGATACCTTTTCTGTACATATATCTATCACGAATTCAAATAAAAATCATTTGTCTTTCGTCTCATTTTTTAATGAAATTGTTTCAAAAAGCGTACGAAAAAAAAGTGTTTGTAAACATTGGACCGTACGGTGACATAATAGTTGTTAATTTCTGTGTCATTTGGTGTCCTTTGGAGAGTTGACTCATTGGCAATTATACCACATCTTCTTATTTTTATACTACAAAAATGTCTGGACAAACAAAAAGAGCCCATTAGCCCAAAAAACTAACTTAAAAAAACTAACTTCAAAGGCTAAACAAGTCATCAGCTGTCTAATAATGAATTTAAATGCACAAGTTCTTTCATATTTTGAAAAATCTTCTGGGGCCAAATGCAGAATCTATATTTCCCTTCCAAAACACCTGATATTATCCCAGGTTTTATTGGGTTTCGTGTTGCTACGGTTTTTTTTTGTGCGTGTGTTTTGTTATGTTCACTTCTGTTTGTCTTCTCGTCGGCTATCGTTTTTCGCTATGGCTGTGTCGGTTTGAGCTTTGGGTTTGATTGTTCCTTTGGTATCTGTGATCTCTCTTTTAAACTTTTACACCTCCTTGCAAAAGTACAGACGTGTACTGTACATGGAGGAATTTGTGTACAGGTAAAAGTAAAAAGTGACAAGTATATTTTGCAGAAGCAAAGTTATGAGAGATAATCAGAGCTGCACACATTTTAGGAGAATCGTGAAGCAGTCATTTATACTCGTTTATGACCGAGTAGAGATCGATCGAAAAGTGGTCGAATGTGGTCGCGTAGAGATCGTGTATTGGCCGAGTTGATCTCGGATGAAAAATATATAGAAGTGGCAGTGATTATTGAACGATCGTGCCATAGTCGAATTAATCTTTACCACATATCGTACAGGTTGTCATTGATCGGGAATTGATCGGATACTAGTCGAGCAAAGATCGAAATGATCGAGTACTGGTCGGTAAACTATTTGTATTCCGACCAAACTCTATCTCTACACGATCCTTTCCCGATCAATTCGACCGCTACTCGACGAATTCTCGATCTCTTCTCGAGTGACTGGCTTCTCGATCCTAACTCGAATGTTTTTGACATGTCAAAAACTCCCGGGTAGAAAGTCAGATCGATGACGACCAAGATAGACCACCCGAACATTCTTGTCGATTGAAACAGACCATTCGCTTAATTTGTCTTGATCGAGATTGATCGATTTGGTCTGATCGGCAGTGTGAACCTAGCTTTACAGTCGTTTATACAAACAAAAATGAAAATGCCGGAAGATGAAATAAATAATGGAAGCGAACAGATGTATATTATTGTTTACGTTTACGTTAAAATATTGCCGATATAAATGTCGGTAAAATAAAGGTACACGTTTTCAAGCGTAAATCATAAATTGTTCATTAGGGTCCCGCCAAAGGCGGTCCCCTATAGTGATCAGTCTGTCCGTCCGTCCGTCCGTCCGTCCATCCGTCCGTCCATCCATCCGTCCGTCCGTTACACTTTGTGTCCGCTCCATATCTAGAGAACCATTATGATTTCATACTTTATACTTTACATGTTTATTAACCACCACCAGAGGGCGTGTCATGATGTATGTACAACTTCCTAGGTCAAAGGTCAAGGTAAAAAAACTTTGGTTTCAGTTGACAACCCTGTGTCCTGTGGTGAAGATCGTGTCCGCTCTATATCTTGAGAACCGTTATGATTTCAAAGTTTATACTTGACATGTATATGTACCAACACCAGAGGGTGTGTCATAATTTATGAACGACTGCCTAGGGCAAAGTTCAAGGTCAAAAACTTTGGTTTCAGTTGACAAACCCATGTTCTATGGTAAAGATACAAGTTTTTAATGCACATTATTCACAGCGGGGCCCACAGAGATGGCTCCCATCTCAATGATATCTAGTTAGTTAAAACATCAGTGTGTACATTGTAGTAAAATACAACATGTATTAATACTCGCTACAAAAAGGGGAGAGCTCGAACAACAACCCCTTTCTCTCGCATTTAAATTAAAGCTTGTACAAATAAATTTTTATTTATTCCGACAATAACCGAATTTTGTATTTGCAACTGACAACTTTAAGGGGATGTATTTATTTAATAGGCTGCGTAAACGGCAAGCTACAATACGCCCCTTGTCCTGAACATGCAAGAAATATTTGCCACTGAACGACAACCAACAATCAATCCAATATGCCCGAATTGTTAAAAATTCATTTAAAGATATAGTTTTTGTGTACACCTAAATAACCTTTTTAGCAATTATAACTAGGTCAGTCACATAAGACTACCGGAAAAGTAAAAGCCTATTGACTTATATTTTATATCATAGCAAACTAAATTTTGCAAAAAGACTTGTGTTTAACATTAGTGCCCTTGAACCTATCTCTTTTCTTCCATCGCACTTTCATAGTGTGTTAATTTACGTTTTTTTTTGGTTTTTTGATTGAGTTAAGCCTTTCAATTGATATTTTATCTTGTGTTTTTCTATGTTGTGATGATATGCTATTGTTTCAGAAAAAGGAAGAAGGTTTTGTACCATTAAAACGTTTAATCCCGCTGCAAATGTTTGCACCTGTCCTAAGTCAGGAATCTGATGTACAGTAGTTGTCGTTTGTTTATGTAATTTATACGTGTTTCTCGTTTCTCGTTTTTTATATAGATTAGACCGTTGGTTTTCCCGTTTGAATGGTTTTACACTAGTAATTGGGGCCCTTTATAGCTTTTTTGTTCGATGTGAGCCAAGGCTCCGTGTTGAAGGCCGTACATTGACCTATACTGGTTTACTTTTATAAATCATTATTTGGATGGAGAGTTGTCTCATTGGCACTCACACCACATCTTCCTATATCTATATGCCATCGCTCTTTAGCAAACAAACAACCATCGTACTTTAGCGTGAGACACCATCGTACTTTAGTGTGGACCATTGGACTTTAGCATGGACCATCGCACTATAGAGGCCTACATATATATTTAACTTTAGTATAACTGTTGTTATCTTAAAACACCATATATAAAAAAGAAGATGTGGTATGATTGCCAATGCTACAACTATCCACAAAAGACCAAAATGACATAGACATTAACAACTATAGGTCACCGTACGGCCTTCAACAATGAGCAAAGTACTTACCGCATAGTCAGCTATAAAAGGCCCTGATAAGACAATGTAAAACAGTTCAAAGGAGAAAACTAACTGTATTAATATACACGTATTTCTCTTGAACTGAATTTTAATGTGCGTATTGTTATGCGTTTACTTTTCCACATTGGTTAGAGGTATTTTCCACATTGGCTAGAGGTGTAGGTTGAGATCTCATAAACATGTTTAACCCGCCGCTTTTTTTGCGCCTGTCCAAAGTCAGGAGCCTTGGCCTTTGTTAGTCTTGTATTATTTTAATTTTAGTTTCTTGTGTACAATTTGGAAATTAGTATGGCGTTCATTATCAGTGAACTAGTCCATGTATATATTTGTTTAGGGCCTGCTGAAGGGCACCTCCGGGTGCGGGAATTTCTCGCTACATTGAAGACCTGTTGGTGACCTTCTGCTGTTGATTTTTCTATGGTCGAGTTGTTGTCTCCCCATTTCCATTCTCAATTTTAGTCTTAGAGTTTAAATAGAAAAGAACAAAGGATATCATCAGGAAAGAATGTCGAAATAAAAAGTAAATATATTTGAAACAGAACAAATGTACAATATAAAATGTCTAAAATGTGTACAAAACAACACAACTATTAAACTAGAGGCTCTAAAGAGCCTGTGTCGCTCACCTTGGTCTTTGTGAATATTAAAAAGAAGCAGATGGATTCATGACAAAATTGTGTTTTGGTGATGGTGATGTGTTTGTACATCTTACTTTACTGAACATTCTTGCTGCTTACAATTATCTCTATCTATAATGAACTTGGCCCAGTAGTTTCAGTGGAAAATGTGAGTAAAAATTTACAAATTTTATGAAAATTGTTAAAAATTGACTATAAAGGACAATAACTTCTTAGGGGGTCAATCGACCATTTTGGTCATGTTGACTTAATTTTAGGTCTTACTTTGCTGCTACATTATTGCTTTTACAGTTTATCTCTATCTATAAAAATATTCAAGATAATAACAAAAACAGCAAAATTTCCTCAAATTACCAATTCAGGGCAGCAACCCAACAACGGGTTGTCCGATTCATCTGAAAATTTCAGGGCAAATAGATCTTGACCTGCTAAACAATTTACCCCATGTCAGATTTGCTCTAAATGCTTTTGTTTTTGAGTTATAAACCAAAAACTGCATTTTACCCCTATATTCTATTTTTAGCCATGGCGGCCATCTTGGTTGGTCGGCCGGGTCACCGGACACATTTTTAAACTAGATACCCCAAAGATGATTGTGGCCAAGTTTGGATTAATTTGGCCCAGTAGTTTCAGAAACGAAAAATGGCTAAAAATTGACTATAAAGGGCAATAACTCCTAAAGGGGTCAACTGACCATTTCGATCATATTGACTTGTTTGTCAATCTTACTTTGCTGAACATTATTGCAGTGTACAGTTTATCTCTATCTATATATTCACCACTAATTCATGGTCCCATTGCTTTCTATGTTAAATTCCTCCATTTCAAGCAGGCACACCTCTTTTGTTTTAAGTTCAAATAAAGTGGCAATTATTGCATTTCAAAGCAACACTTTCTGGTGTCTTGTACTGAAAAAATCAACATACCTTTAATGGCATATAAGAAATAACTGGTTCCCGGAAATTAGGATGTACCAAAACAGGTACATCAGATCTGACAAACAGACAAAATGTACCCTCTTTTTAAAATTTGGTGCAGTTTTTTTAATATTCAAAATTAAAAGTCCAAAAGTGTTCTACAATGATCACCAGTCCTTAATCATTCATTTGATATCAATAATACCTAAATATTCTACATATTTTGAAAGTTACACTCATGCGTAGGAACTATTTTTTGTTAAATATGTACTACTTTCTGGTATGTGCTTTCGGGCCGGGCCCGAATTAGTTGTGTTACACCTATAACAGAACCAAACTTGCGATATTGAATTGAGCATTACTTTTTTTCATTCTATGATCTATTTCAAGCAATAAAAAACATATAAAGCATAAGTCCAAATACTTTTTTACTAATTTTAAGCTCAAATTTGACTGGTAGTAACATATGGGGTATTTAAAGAAAACTGCATATGGATATTACCAATGGCCAATATACTTTTTTTTATTTTCAATATCATTGTTTTATTTATTAATTTCTATTAGGAAAACTATGTGCTTACCAATAGTCATATTTTTATCAGTGGTCCCTCATTAAATAAAAATACATTAGTTCAAACTTAAGACATAAATGAGAAAATTGTCCCCCCTTTTTTCTTTAAATTGGAAAAGGGCTTTTTTTGGGATAAACCATAATTCTGTGGTAAAATATAGATTATTTACAGCAATTTATATATCCCTCAGCTAGATAACTTGCTAAACTGGTTCAAAATTGCATGTAACAGTGAGATTTTAGAATTCTTATATGAGTATATATACCATTTGCCTCCCCATAGAAAAAGATGACAAAATTCCAGTGGAATTCCACTGGAAAGCCACTGGCAAAATCAGTGGATTAACCACTGGATTCCAGTGGAATTCCAGTGGAATCCAGCGGTAAAAAATGTCTGGCATTCCACTGATCTACTGGAATTCCACTGATGTACCAGTGGTAACTCCAGTGGAATGCAACAAGTTCCAGTGGAATTCCAGTGGTATTTTCTCTGGCATTCCACTGATCTACTGGAATCTTCACTGGTAAATCAGTGGAATTTCAGTAGATTCCACTGGAATTATCACTGGTAAATCAGTGGAATTCCAGTAGATTCCACTGGAATTATCACTGGTCAATCAGTGGAATTCCAGTAGATCAGTGGAATGCCAGACAATTTCTCTCCAGTGGAATTCCAATAAAAAATTGTTGTATTGAATAATTTGCGGTCACAGTACTTGTTTTGGAAATTAGGGTTTCAGTAAATCATGCATCATGCTAACTCACAGTTTAACAAAAACAACCATAAATCTTTGTGGTATGATCATTCTTTAATCTTCACTATAAAAAAATCATTTCTACTGAAAGTATAAATATAATGAAGCAATTATAATATCCACACTATAAAAATTATACTGCATGAAAATTCCAATTTAAATAAAAAACTAAAAAGTTATGAGACATAGGATCAGCGTTTTCTTCAGAAAATTTGTTCAGATGGGGATATAATCACAAGCCCGCCTTGTTCTTAAATTGTATTAAAGAATACACCATTTTTGAAGGGGCATTAATTGAGAGGGATCTCCGTCATCCCTTGCTCTGAAGAAAACCCCTGAGGATGCCTCTATTGTTTTCTACACCTCTGAAACCGCTTGGCCAATTGGAACCAAACTTGGTCACAAAAGTCTTTGAGCGGTCCCATTTCAAAATTGTATCCGTCATGTCCACACATGATCCAAGATGGATGCCATTTTGGGAAAATGTATTCAAAGATCTCCTCTTCTGAATCTACTGTACCAGTTGGAACCAAACTTGGTGACAATGGTCCTTAGGTGGTTTTCTTTAAAAATTGTATCCGACATGTCCACACCTGATCCATTATGGCCACCAGCAGGGAACATAGTTTAACATTGGACCCTAGGGGAAAAGATTGCTCATTTTGTTCCAATTTGTCAAAAAAACATGGACGGTTGCTGCTGTTGGGTATCCAACAGGTTACCAGGTGTGCGGCTCCAGGCTCCAGGGAGCCTCTGGTTTTAGGCCTTATATATATTGTTACACGTTAATTTTGTATTTTTTTATTTTGTAATTAGAAACGTACATATGTCATTTGGGATCTATGCATTGTATCAGTATTTATGTTTATAATTCATATAGATTTACTTAAATTATATAAATTTAAAAAGGGCATGTTGTTTGTTATATATTATATTGTTTGTTCAATTATAACTTAATTATATGTACATTTAAAATAAGATATTTTTTTTCCTTTTGATAGTGGGTCCCCCCTGCGAAATGATTATGAATAATTCATGAATGTTCATGGATGATTCATGAATGATTCATGAACACAATTCATGAATTGTTCATAAAAGATTCATGAACAGTTAATGAACTAGACATGAACTACAAATGGACATGCATGTTCATGAACCAGTGAATAATGAACTATTCATGAACAGAAAGTGTTCATGAACTCTTTGGTTCATTAAAGTTCATGAACAAAAATAGTTCTTGAACTTTTATTATTCATGAATTGTTCATGATTTTATAGTTCATGAACACGCTTGTCCATTTGTAGTTCATGTCCTGTTCATGTATAGTTCATGAATTTTTTTTCATGAAATATACCAGTCCATGAATCATTGATGAACACATGAACTACTGTGTTCATGAACTGTTCATCAGTAATTTAATTCATGAACATTGTTTGTCCACTTGTAGTTCATGAACTGTTCATCTAAAGTTCATGAAATTATTAAAAAGGATTTTCTTGAATATTCATTTTTGTGTTATTATCATAAGTAAACTTCTCTTCCTGTCTGTAATTGAAATTGCTGGACTTCCAACTAGAAATGCTACATAACATCTTGGTGAAGTTGTTCTGCTTGAAATTCTTCCCAGTTGAACAGATCTTTTAATCAATAAATGCATCTAAGTTTCCCCCTGCAAAATAAAAAATCACTCCACAAAGAATCAAAAGTCCTTGATATTTGTTTTACATAAACACTCAAGATTAAACAGTTTCTAACAGGTATAATACAATGTAATAATTTAATTTAATAATTGTTGTTTTTATTAAAATATCAATAGAGTAAGATTAATAAGTAAACATGAATACTACTTGCCTTTTCATGACATTTCAAATAATGTACCCCCCCCCCCCCCCCCCCCCCCCCCTTTTCCCCTTTTAATTTGCCCACACACAATCATAAGAATGGCTGAAGCATGAATTATGTTTACCTTGAAATAAAATATATTGTACAAATCTATCAGTTATTCCTGAATGGAAAACATTAAACCAACACTGTAAAATGTAAAGGTTACTTTCACTTTCTGGTGTTTTATATTTATTATAAGTAATCAATAATTATTATAATGCTTCAACAAATAGTTATTCAGCAAAAAAAAATAATCAAAAATATATATAATTTACTTATCTGATAACAAATCTGCTTTATTTTGACAGCTATATTACTTCATCTTCATTTGTCATTGTAAGCGTCAAAACCACCATTTTGCTGACGTAATTATGACGTTTTTCTATTCCCAGTCACTTGTAATCATTTGTCTGCATTGCAATCTTTTGTCAAAGTCATTGAAGCGTTTTACAATAGGTAAACGTAATTCATTAAATATGATAATTATTGACACCGGTCTGCAATGTTTGGGAAAGAATGAATTGTCATTAATCTGGCCTTTGTTTCCAAGTTCCTCTATGTGCCGTATGATGGTTAAGAAAGGCACATGTTTGAACTTGGAGAGACAATCAGAAATTACATCTTTAGAAGAAAGAAATTAAGTTTACCATTGTCATGATTGTAAAAACGAAACATGAGAAACATCTCCAGCTCAAAGTAAGTTACAAAACTTCAAAGTTAGTCCCAAATTTTGTATGACTCTCAAAATGTAACACTCTTCTGGTGTAGTATGAAAAAAAAAGAAAAAGGTGCTGAGCTAATTTCTGTTGTTCAATGAAAAGGAAATATTTTTTATGGACATACTTTTGCTTATAATTACTTAAGCTTACACTACATTTGTAAACACATTTGTATCACATGTATTGAAGTAATATGAGGCTCTACCTGCATGCTGTGAAAGGGAACTAATCAAATCTGTATGATTTTTTTTTAATTTTGCCTCTGCCATAGCGGAGGGGGCAATACGTTTTACCCTTGTCCCTCTGTATAGATGTACATGTACGTCCCAAAGTTGGTTTCAATTCTTTAAACTTTTGGGGAGTCGCAGCACAGCAAAAGTGAGTATATCAGTGGTTGTCGTTTGTTTATGTGTTATTTGTTTTTGATTCATTTTTTCACATAAATAAGGCCGTTAGTTTTCTCGTTTGAATTGTTTTACATTGTCTTATTGGGGCCTTTTACAGCTGACTATGCGGTATGGGCTCAATGCTCATTGTTGAAGGCCGTACGGTGACCTATAGTTGTTGATGTTTGTGTCATTTTGGTCTTTTGTGGATAGTTGTCTCATTGGCAAACATACCACATCTTCTTTTTTATATATTTATATTTTTAATGCTTTTTGATAAACAAACATGTACATGTATTTACACTTTTGCTATTCAACTGAATTTTGTCTCAAAATGATCTCAAGATCTGTAAATGAATAACCTGGAGGTCATGATAAAAGCACTTTAATTGTGATGTCATAATACAATGTATAGATGTTTATGAGAATTGTATGACAGTCAAATTTATGAATTTATTTATGAACTTAATGAATTCATTTATTCATTAAAAGTTCATAAAATGTTCATGAACATGTGTTATGAACAATTTATGAACATTATGAACTGACTCACAGTTCATTAAAGTTCAGAAAATATTCATGAACTGCATTTTATGAACTATTCATGAACTAAATTCATGAACAAACTTAATGAACTCATTATGAACAGTCATGCATTGTTCATGAACATTCATGAACAGTTCATGGTGGTTCATCATCAGTTCATGAATTTCATCTCGCAGGGGTCCAGTGGTATTCCACTGATTTTTTTTTCCACTGGTATGATTTATTCAAAATTCCAGTGGAATGCATCTTTCCACTGGAATTTCAATGGTAACTCCACTGGAATACCACTGGAATAGGTCATTCCAGTGTTGTCCAGTGGTATACCACTGGATTCCAATGGTATACCACTGGATTCCAATGGTATACCACTGGTTTCCACTGGAATACCAGTGATATTTTCTATGGGGAGCTAGATTGTAAAAGGCTACCATAAGAAAAACAATAAAACTTGAAAAATCATAGGATTATTTTGACCAAGAGCTATTTTGTACCATATACAAGTCATAAAATACATGTTGTATTGATTTCAATCACAAAAAATGCAAAAATAAGAACAATTGGAATCAAGTCTTAACTGCATGCATGTTGTATGACCATAAAAGGCTAAAATACTTGAGTATGCCAATTTTTAAGAGCTTAAATATCCCTTAAATAAGGATGGTTCACCAAAAATAGATGATTAAACATGATTACTAACATCAAATTTGACTTATTTTCATTGGAATAGGTACAACTTCTAAAAATTGGATTTCTGATGATTCTCTGTAATAACAGAACCAAACTTGCTATATTGACTTGAGCATTACTTTTTTTCATTCTATGATCTATTTCAAGCAATTAAAAACATATAAAGCATAAATCCAAATACTATTTTACTAATTTTAAGCTCAAATTTGACTGGTAGTTACATATGGGGTATTTAAAGAAAACTGCATATGGATATTGCCAATGGCCAATATACTTTTTTTATTCTCAATATCATTGTTTTATTTATTAATTTCTATTAGGAAAACTATGTGCTTACCAATAGTCATATTTTTATCAGTGGTCCCTCATTAAATAAAAATACATAAGTCCAAACTTAAGACATAAATGAGAAAATTGTCCCCCTTTTTTCTTTAAATTGGAAAAGGGCTTTTTTGGGATAAACCATAATTCTTAGGTAAAATATAGATTATTTACAGCAATTTATATATCCCTCAGCTAGATAACTTGCTAAACTGGTTCAAAATTGCATGTACAGTGAGATTTTAGAATTCTTATATGAGTATATACCATTTGCCTAGATTGTACAAGGCTACCATAAGAAAAACAATAAAACTTGAAAAATCATAGGATTATTTTGACCAACAGCTATTTTGTACCATATACAAGTCATAAAATACATGTTGTATTGATTTCAATCACAAAAAATGCAAAAATAAGAACTTGGAATCTAGTCTTAACTGCATGCATGTTGTATGACCATAAAAGGCTAAAATACTTGAGTATGCCAATTTTTAAGAGCTTAAATATATCCCTTAAATATTAGGATGGTTCACCAAAAAAAGATGATTAAATTTCATTACTAACATCAAATTTGACTTATTTTCATTGGAATAGGTACAACTTCTAAAAATTGGATTTCTGATGATTCTCTGTAATAACAGAACCAAACTTGCTATATTGACTTGAGCATTACTTTTTTTCATTCTATGATCTATTTCAAGCAATAAAAAACACATAAAGCATAAGTCCAAATACTATTTTCCTAATTTTAAGCTCAAATTTGACTGGTAGTAACATATGGGGTATTTAAAGAAAACTGCATATGGATATTACATGCAATGGCCAATATACTTTTTTTATTCTCAATATCATTGTTTTATTTATTAATTTTTATTAGGAAAACTATGTGCTTACCAATAGTCATATTTTTATCAGTGGTCCCTCATTAAATAAAAATACATTAGTCCAAACTTAAGACATAAATGAGAAAAGTGTCCCCCTTTTTCTTTAAATTGGAAAAGGGCTTTTTTTGGGAATAAACCATAACTCTGTGGTAAAATATAGATTATTTACAGCAATTTATATATCCCTCAGCTAGATAACTTGCTAAACTGGTTCAAAATTGCATGTACAGTGAGATTTTAGAATTCTTATATGAGTATATACCATTTGCCTAGATTGTACAAGGCTACCATGAGAAAAACAATAAAACTTGAAAAATCATAGGATTATTTTGACCAAGAGCTATTTTGTACCATATACAAGTCATAAAATACATGTTGTATTGATTTCAATCACAAAAAATGCAAAAATAAGAACTTGGAATCAAGTCTTAACTGCATGTATGTTGTATGACCATAAAAGGCTAAAATACTTGAGTATGCCAATTTTTAAGAGCTTAAATATCCCTTAAATAAGGATGGTTCACCAAAAATAGATGATTAAACATGATTACTAACATCAAATTTGACTTATTTTCATTGGAATAGGTACAACTTCTAAAAATTGGATTTCTGATGATTCTCTGTAATAACAGAACCAAACTTGCTATATTGACTTGAGCATTACTTTTTTTCATTCTATGATCTATTTCAAGCAATTAAAAACATATAAAGCATAAATCCAAATACTATTTTACTAATTTTAAGCTCAAATTTGACTGGTAGTAACATATGGGGTATTTAAAGAAAACTGCATATGGATATTGCCAATGGCCAATATACTTATTTAGCTCACCTGGCCTAAAAGGCCATGTGAGCTTTTCTCATCACTTGGCGTCCGTCGTCGTCGACGTCGTCGTCGTCGTCGTCGTCGTCTGTCGTCGTTAACAATTTTTCAAACATCTTCTCCTCTGAAACTACTGAATGGATTTGAATGAAACTTAATATGATTGTTC
This sequence comes from Mytilus edulis, assembly GCA_019925275.1. Lineage (NCBI taxonomy): Eukaryota > Metazoa > Mollusca > Bivalvia > Mytilida > Mytilidae > Mytilus > Mytilus edulis. The sequence continues at coordinate 2,927,677 of CM034360.1, read as the reverse complement.
CTTAGTATATCCTGCACAAAATGTGCGCTTCAATTTTTGATCCGTCAAAAAACATGGCCGCCGTTACTTAAAATAGAACATAGGGGTCAAATGCAGTTTTTGGCTTATATCTCAAAAACGAAAGCATTTAGAGCAAATCTGACATGGGGTAAAAATGTTCATTAGGTCAAGATCTATCAGCCCTGAAATTTTCAGATGAATCAAACAAACCATTGTTGGGTTGCTGCCACTTAATTGGTAATTTTAAGGAAATTTTGCAGTTTTTGGTCATTATCTTGAATATTATTATAGATAAAGATAAACTGTAAACAGCAAAAAAGATCAGCAAAGTAAGATCTACAAATAAGTTAATATGACCAAAATTGTCAATTGACCCCTTAAGGGGTTATTGTCCTTTAATGACAATTTTTCACAATTTGTTCATCATATTTGCTAACTTTAAAAAATCTTCTCCTCTGAAACTACTGAATGGATTTGGTTAAAACTTAGCATGATTGTTCCTTAGATTATCCTGCACAAAGTGTGTGCTTTGATTTTTGATCCGTCAAAAAACATGGCCGCCGTTACTTAAAATAGAACATAGGGGTCAAGTGCAGTTTTTGGCTTATATCTCAAAAACAAAAGCATTTAGAGCAAATCTGACAGGAGTAAAAATGTTCATTAGGTCAAGATCTATCAGCCCTGAAATTTTCAGATGAATCAAACAAACCATTGTTGGGTTGCTGCCACTTAATTGGTAATTTTAAGGAAATTTTGCAGTTTTTGGTCATTATCTTGAATATTATTATAGATAAAGATAAACTGTAAACAGCAAAAAAGATCAGCAAAGTAAGATCTACAAATAAGTTAATTTGACCAAAATTGTCAATTGACCTCTTTAGGAGTTATTGCCCTTTAAAGACTTTTTTCACAATTTGTTCACCATGTTGACTTACTTTAAAAAATCTTCTCTTATGAAACTGCTGTATCAATTTCAGCAAAACTTATGCTAAATGAGTTTCAGAGTTTCAGAGTATCTAGTATAAATTTTATATTTCATTTCCTTGTATGTCAAGAAACATAGCTCCTATGGCTAAAATAGAACATAGGAGAAAATGATTTTTTTTTGCTTTTGAAGAAAATAGGACGATTCAAAGAACATTTAAATAAATTGAAAAGCCAAAATAATCATTGATGAGAGATTAAACCAAAAAAATTCAGGTGAGCGATTCAGGCTCTTGAGAGCCTCTTGTTTATTCTCAATATCATTGTTTTATTTATTAATTTCTATTAGGAAAACTATGTGCTTACCAATAGTCATATTTTTATCAGTGGTCCCTCATTAAATAAAAATACATTAGTCCAAACTTAAGACATAAATGAGAAAAGTGTCCCCCCTTTTTCTTTAAATTGGAAAAGGGCTTTTTTTGGGATAAACCATAACTCTGTGGTAAAATATAGATTATTTACAGCAATTTATATATCCCTCAGCTAGATAACTTGCTAAACTGGTTCAAAATTGCATGTACAGTGAGATTTTAGAATTCTTATATGAGTATATACCATTTGCCTAGATTGTACAAGGCTACCATGAGAAAAACAATAAAACTTGAAAAATCATAGGATTATTTTGACCAAGAGCTATTTTGTACCATATACAAGTCATAAAATACATGTTGTATTGATTTCAATCACAAAAAATGCAAAAATAAGAACTTGGAATCAAGTCTTAACTGCATGCATGTTGTATGACCATAAAAGGCTAAAATACTTGAGTATGCCAATTTTTAAGAGCTTAAATGTCCTTTAAACAAGGATGGTTCACCACAAAAAGATGATTAAACATGATTACTAACATCAAATTTGACTTATTTTCATTGGAATAGGTACAACTTCTAAAAATTGGATTTCTGATGATTCTCTGTAATAACAGAACCAAACTTGCTATATTGACTTGAGCATTACTTTTTTTCATTCTATGATCTATTTCAAGCAATTAAAAACATATAAAGCATAAGTCCAAATACTATTTTACTAGTTTTAAGCTCAAATTTGACTGGTAGTAACATATGGGGTATTTAAAGAAAACTGCATATGGATATTGCCAATGGCCAATATACTTTTTTTATTCTCAATATCATTGTTTTATTTATTAATTTTATTAGGAAAACTATGTGCTTACCAATAGTCATATTTTTATCAGTGGTCCCTCATTAAATAAAAATACATTAGTCCAAACTTAAGACATAAATGAGAAAATGTCCCCCCTTTTTCTTTAAATTGGAAAAGGGCTTTTTTTGGGATAAACCATAACTCTGTGGTAAATTTATAGATTATTTACAGCAATTTATATATCCCTCAGCTAGATAACTTGCTAAACTGGTTCAAAATTGCATGTACAGTGAGATTTTAGAATTCTTATATGAGTATATACCATTTGCCTAGATTGTACAAGAGCTACCATGAGAAAAACAATAAAACTTGAAAAATCATAGGATTATTTTGACCAAGAGCTATTTTGTACCATATACAAGTCATAAAATACATGTTGTATTGATTTCAATCACAAAAAATGCAAAAATAAGAACTTGGAATCAAGTCTTAACTGCATGCATGTTGTATGACCATAAAAGGCTAAAATACTTGAGTATGCCAATTTTTAAGAGCTTAAATATCCTTTAAATAAGGATGGTTCACCAAAAATAGATGATTAAACATGATTACTAACATCAAATTTGACTTATTTTCATTGGAATAGGTACAACTTCTAAAAATTGGATTTCTGATGATTCTCTGTAATAACAGAACCAAACTTGCTATATTGACTTGAGCATTACTTTTTTTCATTCTATGATCTATTTCAAGCAATTAAAAAACAATAAAGCATAATCCAAATACTATTTTACTAATTTTAAGCTCAAATTTGACTGGTAGTAACATATGGGGTATTTAAAGAAAACTGCATATGGATATTGCAATGGCCAATATACTTTTTTTATTCTCAATATCATTGTTTTATTTATTAATTTCTATTAGGAAAACTATGTGCTTACCAATAGTCATATTTTTATCAGTGGTCCCTCATTAAATAAAAATACATAAGTCCAAACTTAAGACATAAATGAGAAAATTGTCCCCCTTTTTCTTTAAATTGGAAAAGGGCTTTTTTGGGATAAACCATAATCTGTGGTAAATTATAGATTATTTACAGCAATTTATATATCCCTCAGCTAGATAACTTCATAACTGGTTCAAAATTGCATGTACAGTGAGATTTTAGAATTCTTATATGAGTATATACCATTTGCCTAGATTGTACAAGGCTACCATAAGAAAAACAATAAAACTTGAAAATCATAGGATTATTTTGACCAACAGCTATTTTGTACCATATACAAGTCATAAAATACATGTTGTATTGATTTCAATCACAAAAAATGCAAAAATAAGAACTTGGAATCAAGTCTTAACTGCATGCATGTTGTATGACCATAAAAGGCTAAAATACTTGAGTATGCCAATTTTTAAGAGCTTAAATATCCCTTAAATAAGGATGGTTCACCAAAAATAGATGATTAAACATGATTACTAACATCAAATTTGACTTATTTTCATTGGAATAGGTACAACTTCTAAAAATTGGATTTCTGATGATTCTCTGTAATAACAGAACCAAACTTGCTATATTGACTTGAGCATTACTTTTTTTCATTCTATGATCTATTTCAAGCAATTAAAAACATATAAAGCATAAATCCAAATACTATTTTACTAATTTTAAGCTCAAATTTGACTGGTAGTAACATATGGGGTATTTAAAGAAAACTGCATATGGATATTGCCAATGGCCAATATACTTTTTTTATTCTCAATATCATTGTTTTATTTATTAATTTCTATTAGGAAAACTATGTGCTTACCAATAGTCATATTTTTATCAGTGGTCCCTCATTAAATAAAAATACATTAGTCCAAACTTAAGACATAAATGAGAAAGTGTCCCCCCTTTTTCTTTAAATTGGAAAAGGGCTTTTTTTGGGATAAACCATAACTCTGTGGTAAAAATATAGATTATTTACAGCAATTTATATATCCCTCAGCTAGATAACTTGCTAAACTGGTTCAAAATTGCATGTACAGTGAGATTTTAGAATTCTTATATGAGTATATACCATTTGCCTAGATTGTACAAGGAGCTACCATGAGAAAAACAATAAAACTTGAAAAATCATAAGATTATTTTGACCAAGAGCTATTTTGTACCATATACAAGTCATAAAATACATGTTGTATTGATTTCAATCACAAAAAATGCAAAAATAAGAACTTGGAATCAAGTCTTAACTGCATGCATGTTGTATGACCATAAAAGGCTAAAATACTTGAGTATGCAATTTTTAAGAGCTTAAATGTCCTTTAAACAAGGATGGTTCACCAAAAAAAGATGATTAAACATGATTACTAACATCAAATTTGACTTATTTTCATTGGAATAGGTACAACTTCTAAAAATTGGATTTCTGATGATTCTCTGTAATAACAGAACCAAACTTGCTATATTGACTTGAGCATTACTTTTTTTCATTCTATGATCTATTTCAAGCAATAAAAAACACATAAAGCATAAGTCCAAATACTATTTTCCTAATTTTAAGCTCAAATTTGACTGGTAGTAACATATGGGGTATTTAAAGAAAACTGCATATGGATATTACATGCAATGGCCAATATACTTTTTTTATTCTCAATATCATTGTTTTATTTATTAATTTCTATTAGGAAAACTATGTGCTTACCAATAGTCATATTTTTATCAGTGGTCCCTCATTAAATAAAAATACATTAGTCCAAACTTAAGACATAAATGAGAAAAGTGTCCCCCCTTTTTCTTTAAATTGGAAAAAGGCTTTTTTTGGGATAAACCATAACTCTGTGGTAAATTATAGATTATTTACATCAATTTATATATCCCTCAGCTAGATAACTTGCTAAACTGGTTCAAAATTGCATGTACAGTGAGATTTTAGAATTCTTATATGAGTATATACCATTTGCCTAGATTGTACAAGGCTACCATAAGAAAAACAATAAAACTTGAAAAATCATAGGATTATTTTGACCAAGAGCTATTTTGTACCATATACAAGTCATAAAATACATGTTGTATTGATTTCAATCACAAAAAATGCAAAAATAAGAACTTGGAATCAAGTCTTAACTGCATGCATGTTGTATGACCATAAAAGGCTAAAATACTTGAGTATGCCAACAAGGATGGTTCACCAAAAAAAGATGATTAAACATGATTACTAACATTAAATTTGACTTATTTTCATTGGAATAGGTACAACTTCTAAAAATTGGATTTCCGATGATTCTCTGTAAGGGAGCTACCATTTGATTTTTGTTGGGGGGGGGGGGGGGGGGGCTAGGATGAAATTTGAAAAAAAGGCAGGACAGGAGTTTTGAGTAAAAAAAAAGGCAGGATGAGACACTTGCACAAAAAAAGTCAGAACGACAATTTAGGTAAAAAAAAGTCAGGATAAACTAAAAAAAAAAAAAGGCAGGACCGAACAGAGTGAAAAATAAAAAGGCAGGACAGAGATTACAGCTAAAAATAAGGCAGGACAAAATTTTTCATCCTAGCCGCCCCATAAAAATCAAATGGTAGCTCCCTAATAGGAAGTACACCACTAATTCATGGTCCCATTGCTTTCTATGTTAAATTCCTCCATTTCAAGCAGGCACACCTCTTTTGTTTTAAGTTCAAATAAAGTGGCAATTATTGCATTTCAAAGCAACACTTTCTGGTTTCTTGTACTGAAAAAATCAACATACCTTTAATGGTATATAAGAAAGAACTGGTTCCCGGAAATTAGGATGTACCAAAACAGGTACATCAGATCTGACAAACAGACAAAATGTACCCTCTTTTTAAAATTTGGTGCAGTTTTGTTAATATTCAAAATTAAAAGTCCAAAAGTGTTATACAATGCTCACCAGTCCTTAATCTTTCATTTGATACCAACAATACCTAAATATTCTACATATTTTGAAAGTTACACTCATGCGTAGGAACTATTTTGTGTAAAATATGTACTACTTTATGGTATGTGCTTTCTGGCCGGGCCCGAATTGGTGGTGTTACACCATAATCAAAAACAGAAAAATTTCCTTAAAATTACCAATTCAGGGGCAGCAACCTAACAACGGGTTGTCCGATTCATCTGAAAATTTCAGGCCAGATAGATCATGAGCTGATAAACAATTTTACCCCCATGTCAGATTTGCTCTAAATGCTTTGGCTTTTGAGTTATAAGCCAAAAACTGCATTTTACCCCTATGTTCTATTTTTAGCCATGGCGGCCATCTTGGTTGGTTGGCTGGGTTACCGGACACAATGTTTAAACTAGATACCCCAATAATGATTGTGGCCAAGTTTGGTTTAATTTGGCCCAGTAGTTTCAGAGAAAAAGATTTTTGTAAAAGTTAACAGACGACGTCGACGACGGACGACGGACGCAAAGTGATGAGAAAAGCTCACATGGCCCTGTGGGCCAGGTGAGCTAAAAAGGAACGTAATTATCTATAAATATTTTGGATATCAGATATCATTCAGCAGTATGATTATGATGTCAAATGAATCATATCAATTTATTCTGATTTAACTAAGTTTAAACAATAAGACTGCACACTAAAACACGCTTGAATGTACAGTTCTACAATTTCAAAAATGACGTAGGTTATATACGTACATTTATTTACAACAAAGACTGCACAGATATATTCATTTCGATGGCAGCTGTATGCCACCATATACTTCTAATCAAAACAGTAATGTTCTATATAAACTGATTCATTTCTGAAATTTCAATGGTTTTACATGAGTGTAAGATACAATGCTAGTATGTCTTATTGATGCCGTTTGGATGATGTTATTTTATTTCTTTTTTCAAAAAGCTTTCTCGAAACTATCGCTGTGCATAACTCCGGCCAATGAAATTGTGGGGTTTGTTATTTCTTAATTGTGAAGAATGACTGTATGTATATATATAAATTTTCTAACAATGTAATTATAACACGTTTATTTTTGCTTGTTTTCGTATGTATTCATGGTATTATTGCAGAAGAAAATGAGAGCACCAAATATTATATGATAAAAAATATGTTTACAATATGAATTAAAAAGAAATGATAAGATAGTAACGATTATTTTTTTTAAATGTCACATTCACCCTCTGTACTTATGAATGAAAGAAATAATTGAGTATATGAATTTTCATGTGATTAAATATAACTCTTTTAAATACCTATACTTGAAGAAAAATATAAAGCATTAAATGTAGTATGAAAGATATTCGTCACAACAATATGAATAAATAATGATAGAATAAAAGGTATTCTGAAGAAAAGATATTTATAATTCAATAATATAATAGGTTCTCGTGTAGAAAATGATAGATTAGATTTTAAAATATAGTGGCAACGATGTGTAAACAAATCAAACACACATAAAACATGTAAAAGGTAAAAGTCTAAATCTGGGGTACAGCAGTCAACATTGTGTTATAACCTAAAACACTATAAAACTAAAACATATGTCAAAACAGAAGCTCAAAAAGGTGGCATGGTAGTATTTCCTGGCCCATAAGGGATAATGATAGCCTTTTTAAAATTTTCACCACTTTCTAACACTGCAAAAAAACTACATTCACAGTTAACTGAAGTATTTTCATTTTACTATTCAGAAATGAATTTGAATATGTATCATGACCGTTTACTTTTTTTGCTATTTTTAAAAACCTAAGGCCACTAGTACTTTTAGGACTTTTACGGTGCAGTGAATACAAAATTTTTAAAAATTCTCTAAAATTCATTTTCATCTGTATGTAAAATTATTTCATATTTTTCTACACCTGATTCATCCCTCAGTTTGGGAAAGTATGTTCAGTTGATACTGTATTTTTTGTCCAATCACACTGTTTAGATACATTTACCTAAGTAGGGTACACAAAAGAGCAACCTAAATTCTGGAATGCAAATACTACCGTGCCACCTTAACCAAGACATAACAAACTTGAAACCAGTCACGAAACCTATGATGCATAGACTTCTTACTTTGGAACATATTACAATAAAGAATACTAGTCTGCACCCATTTGTTACCCAAAAAAAATGAAACATTACATCCTACCCCATCTGGCAGATTTTCACTTTTTTTCATCTTACCATTTTTACTTAAGGAGTGAACAAAACCCAAATATATGATGTTTCAAATCAACACAGAAGTCAAACATGGTGATTCAGGAGGATTTGTTGGATTGCCAACTCTGTTTATGGTTAATCTGATTAAAAGAAACAGTTTAAGCACCAAATCATGAAAACTGATATTATAGTCCATTCCACATTTTACAGCATGCCTTATATTACTTTAAACATTTCCAGATTATGAGAGCAATACAACAAGAGTCTTTTGATTGCAGTTAACTATTATTCCAAAATCTGTTTGACAATACATGTACTAGAATACATCTCTAAGTTGACTGTTTGTCTATTTCTCATGTATGCATTAAGTTAAATTATGTCCCCTTACATAATCAATTTGCCTTTATTGTGATTTTCACTGTCAGAAAATCTTAACAACTAATGGTATTTGCATGGAAAATGAATAAACCATTTAATCTTGCTGATATAACATAATAAATACATTCTTTGTCAAAAATAATGACTAGTCAATGTATAGAAACCCCTATTTCTATCTCTATTTCAGACCAATATGAGAGCTAAATGAATAAGTAAGGACCCCTTAACCACTAACTGGTTCCCCAAAAGCTCCTACTGGTGTCATGTTACATCAGAACTACAAATTAAACCTCAAGAAAATTAGTATAGCTGTACTTGTGTTGAAAAAAACAAGAAATTATGCAATTTATTTATTTCGGTGAAAATAATAGAATGTACATGTAACCGAAGAATGTCGCGTCTCAAATTTCAGTGGTTGCACATGTGTCAGACACTGCGAAAAGTTAAAGCGAGCATATATAATTAAAAATGTATTGCAAGTTACATAAAAATAATGAAGTTCTACTTTCTAGTTAAATGTTTACATTATTACCTACAGATCAGGCAAATTTTGCTGAATCAGCAATTTTTACTCTAGGTGGCTTGTTTTTGCCATAGTTGCCCTTAATCAACTTTTTATTGATAAACTTACAAATTGCATAGGTAAAAAAAGTTCCTTTATTGATTGAGTGTAAAAATAAATATCCCCCTTTAGGTGGCACGGTAGTATTTCCTGGCCCATAAGGGATAATGATAGCCTTGTTAAAATTTTCACCACTTTCTAACACTGCAAAAAAATCTACATTCACAGTTAACTGAAGTATTATCATTTTACTATTCAGAAATGAATTTGAATATGAATCATGACCGTTTACTTTTTTTGCTATTTTTAAAAACCTAAGGCCACTAGTACTTTTAGGTCTTTTACGGTGCAGTGAATACAAAATTTAAAAAAATTCTCAAAAATTCATTTTCATCTGTATGTAAAATTATTTCATATCTTTCTACACCTGATTCATCCCTCAGTTTGGGAAAGTATGTTCAGTTGATACTGTATTTTTTGTCCAATCACACTGTTTAGATACATTTACCTAAGTAGGGTACACAAAAGAGCAACTTAAATTCTGGAATGCAAATACTACCGTGCCACCTTAACCAAGACATAACAAACTTGAAACCAGTCACGACACCTATGATGCATAGACTTCTTACTTTGGAACATATTACAATAAAGAATACTAGTCTGCACTCATTTGTTACCAAAAAAAAATGAAACATTACATCCCTACCCCATCTGGCAGATTTTCACTTTTTTTTTCATCTTACCATTTTTACTTAAGGAGTGAACAAAACCCAAATATATGATGTTGCAAATCAACACAGAAGTCAAACATGGTGATTCAGGAGGAATTGTTGGATTGCCAACTCTGTTTATGCTTAATCTGACTAAAAGAAACAGTTTAAGCACCAAATCATGAAAACTGATATTAAAGTCCATTCCACATTTTACAGCATGCCTTATATTACTTTAAACATTTCCAGATTATGAGAGCAATACAACAAGAGTCTTTTGATTGCAGTTAACTATTATTCCAAAATCTGTTTGACAATACATGTACTAGAATACATCTCTAAGTTGACTGTTTGTCTATTTCTCATGTATGCATTAAGTTAAATTATGTCCCCTTACATAATCAATTTGCCTTTATTGTGATTTTCACTGTCAGAAAATCTTAACAACTAATGGTATTTGCATGGAAATTGAATAAACCATTTAATCTTGCTGATATAACATAATAAATACATTCTTTGTCAAAAATAATGACTAGTCAATGTATAGAAACCCCTATTTCTATCTCTATTTCAGACCAATATGAGAGCTAAATGAATAAGTAAGGACCCCTTAACCACTAACTGGTTCCCCAAAAGCTCCTACTGGTGTCATGTTACATCAGAACTACAAATTAAACCTCAAGAAAACTAGTATAGCTGTACTTGTGTTGAAAAAAACAAGAAATTATGCAATTTATTTATTTCGGTGAAAATAACAGAATGTACATGTAATTGAAGAATGTCGCGTCTCAAATTTCAGTGGTTGCACATGTGTCAGACACTGCGAAAAGTTAAAGCCAGCATATATAATTAAAAATGTATTGCAAGTTACATAAAAATAATGAAGTTCTACTTTCTAGTTAAATGTTTACATTATTACCTACAGATCAGGCAAATTTTGCTGAATCAGCAATTTTTACTCTAAGGGGTGGAATTTAAGGCTTGTTTTTGCCATAGTTGCCCTTTATCAACTTTTTATTGATAAACTTACAAATTGCATAGGTAAAAAAAGTTCCTTTATTGATTGAGTGTAAAAAATATATATCCCCCTTTAGGTGGCACGGTAGTATTTCCTGGCCCATAAGGGATAATGATAGCCTTTTTAAAATTTTCACCACTTTCTAACACTGCAAAAAAATCTACATTTACAGTTAACTGAAGTATTTTCATTTTACTATTCAGAAATGAATTTGAATATGTATCATGACCGTTTACTTTTTTTACTATTTTTAAAAACCTAAGGCCACTAGTACTTTTAGGTCTTTTACGGTGCAGTGAATACAAAATTTAAAAAAATTCTCAAAAATTCATTTTCATCTGTATGTAAAATTATTTCATATTTTTCTACACCTGATTCATCCCTCAGTTTGGGAAAGTATGTTCAGTTGATACTGTATTTTTTGTCCAATCACACTGTTTAGATACATTTACCTAAGTAGGGTACACAAAAGAGCAACCTAAATTCTGGAATGCAAATACTACCGTGCCACCAAAAGGCAGATTAGCAAAAAATATAAACAAGAATACAAAAATAAACAGCAGCACAATAACACAATGACGGGATGTATAAGTACCGATCCACGTCAAATGGATATTACTAAAAATAGAATAAACAGTAAAAGTAATATTCATAAAAACAAAAATAACAGAATACTATAAATGATCTAGACACATGTGTGCTATTTAAATACCTATGGTGTGACCAGTATAAAAAATTGTCAACAATTTGTCCATTTAAATTGTACAATAGGTATTGTGCGAGGTGGTAATTTGAACACCCAGTAAAACATCTTCCCAGTTTATCTACTAAAAAGGTAAAATTTAAATGACTGATAGCTAGCTTGCTTTCCTCGTGTATATCTTGACCAATGTCCTGAATAGACAATTCTATTTAGATATGGGACATTTTTTAAAAGCCATTTCTTTTTGTGTCTCTTAACAGTCAAGATGGAAATTTCAATCAGTGAATTTAGTTTATAAAAAAGTAGATATAATGTTTGCTTCATGGTGTTTTTAATGTGGGATGTATTTTAAGTTTTTGTCCTGATACGGAATTAAAGTGTTTGTGAAATGGATTGTTTTGGATAGCCCATCTAATTGTGAACAATTCTACTAGATGAATTATGCATGTTATGTGTGGCTTGGTGTTTTCTAATGGGATATATTTTCATGTTATATTACAATTCCTGAAAAAATTAAGTTTCATTTAAAATTCAAGATCTACTTCAATTGTAATTACTGTTAAACATTTATTTTCGATATATCAGAAAAAGTACAAATGGCTAAGTGAACAGAAATTTCAGTGCTTTATTCCTCATTATGAAAGTGGGATTTACCAGCAATGATTTATTTGTGATTGTTAGCAAAATAAATAGATTTACAATAAATATCTTTATTAGAAAGAACAAATTGTGGAATAAATGTAAAATGTCCTGTACCTAAAAAGAATAGTCCATTCAGGACATTGGACATGAGGAATGCTATCAGTCATTTAAAGGGGTACAACTACGAGATATATAAAAAATCTAAAGTAAGATTTTTTTTGTTAAATCAATAATGAAAGTGAAATAGGGAAACCTACTAAACAAGTATTAGAGATTTTGTATTTGTTCAATTATATTCGTGCAAAACAAATAACAAGGGTTAGTTTCATGTAATTTTCAGTATGTTATCAACATAGAATATGATCAAACTGTCTCTGGCGAATACTTAACGTTAGTTCTACTTCATCATGGCATAATAGGGTATGGGCTAGAATTGAATCAGCAGTGGCTTTCCGGGGGAGAAATATCACATATAGCCACCTGCAATAAATGATTTAAAACAATATTTTCTACATTTACTATGTTTTATTCAGGATAAATCAATGTTTTTTAACAGCCTTAATCACAAATCTGATGTAGGGTGACAAATGCGTTTCGCCCGACAATTATTGCCATATATCATAACTTCCTTTAAAATTGCCTCTTCGCTTATTCCCATATTTTGTGAGATTCCTATTTTTTTTAGTTTTCTGTATTTTAACCTAGTTCGTGTTTTTCCCATTTCCGAATTCCTCGAAGCTTGTTGAATCTTCCAATTTATGATATTATAGTATGTAGCTGTTTTCATTAGAACTATTATTAATATATGGACAAAAAGAAATATCATAAGATGTTGAAACGTGATTAATCCATCACCATAATTTAATCACTATCAAGTTACGATTATCTTCTCATTTTTCAATACCATATATGATTACGGTTATCTTTTTTCCGAGTTACGATTATCATCCCGAATTTTACAACGGCAATTTTCAATGCGCTTAGACAATTCCATGGCACCGTTACGATTCAAATATGATGTAATGGTATAGAAAAACCTTGCAGCTGAGTAACTTTTGAAAAAAACATGTTGCATTTGAGAAAAATGACTGTAAATATTTTACCTATATCTGCCGTTGCCATTTTGGGATAATCATAATTGCAGTTACGATTATCTCGTTAATACCAGTGATACATCGGATAGTTTTAAAATGTAAAAAATATTGCTGAACAACTCCATCCCCATGTACAAGTTAAAAAGTGTCATCCAATAATATATATATATATATATATATATACAACACTATAGTGCAAAGCATGTGCAACATATATACATCCATATCCTTGGGTTATAATACAGGAAAGTTAAAATGTTTATAGAGTATACTCTATAAGTATATAAGTATACTTTATAACGGCACAAATGTCTAAAAGATAGCTCATGTTTAAAGCTAGCAAAAATTCTTCTTACCTTCTGATAAGATTTTGTACAGTTAAAACGTTATTCTTATTTAATGCAGTTCACCATAAAATAAAATTGTATTATATTTTAAAAGCACTATTGGGTTTCCTCACAAATACGCCATGAATGTGGAGAATAGTTAAAACATAAAACAGTTACTTTCATGCTGCATTTAAATATTAAGATGAGAATAAGTTACAATATTATACTGTTTGTTTAAAAGTAGTGTCTCTAAAATCTAAGGATGATCGTTGTTTGTTGGTTGGGAACCTTTATGTAATATTCAGTTCTACTTTTAATTTCAGTCTTTTATGATGGATTTCATAACACATTTCACTTGTTGCTTTCATTATATGTACTAAATGTAATGTGGATTTCATTGTTTAACTGTAGTAGCTGGGGTCAACTATCAGCTGTGTTATTGACTGTTTATCAAAAAAGAATGCATTCCATTGTCTTAGTCCAATGTATCCAATGATGATGTTTTTTTAATCTTAATAGATGTGTTTTTCTGGCATCATGTAGCAGTATGCAACTTGTGAGCATGTGTATCATATCTTCCTCTTCTAGACCACATAATGGACATGTTGCAGTTTCTTTATTGTTACTGAATTAAGCTATGTTGGTTTGTAGTAGGTATGTTCCTGTTGTTATACGATAGTGGTTGATAGACCTTTTCACCTCAGTGACTGATGACCCAATAGATTGCCAAATTTGATGCGGTTTTCCTATTTCCACTTGATCCACACAGAGATGTTTCAGTGTTGATTTATTGGCTGATTGTTCTTTATAGGTTTTTGACCAATAGTTATTAATTGCTGTCTTATATTGATGTTTCCACTGTAGTTTGTTCATTTGAATATTCAGTAAGAATTCTAGATTGGGTAGGTCATACAACTCCAACGTTTTGGATACTATGTTATAAAAACTTCCTGGGTTGTTGATGATGTTGATAGAGATCTGTCTTTGATTAAGTTGTTGTATACTATCATTTTCATTGTTTAGAAGGCTATATAAAAAGCTTAGTTGACGTTTGTGGAAGTATTTCAAGTCCAAAAAGAAGTTTAGGTATTACATAGCTCCGATATATTTGGTAAGAGGTGATGGGATTTAAGCCATTTGATCCATGAAGTCCGCTGTTAATTAAAGAGTAAAGTGTCCTGCGAGCTAGGGAGAGTCTATCCTCTACATTTATGCTATTTTCCTTAATTTCAGCTCTTATTATACCTAGATGTTTAGTTTGGTCGGTTAGGGTTATACAAGTGGTGCCGAGATTCCATTGTTGATTTTTTCTTACAGTTTTGCCTTTATTGATGATGACAGCATTTGTTTTTGTTGGATGAATTGTGACCCTGTCCTGTTTGGCATTTCTTAGAACAGTGTTTAGCATAATTTGTAATTCTTCACTATCATCAGACAGAAGTGCTATATCATCTGCACATGTAGGTGTGCCAGTGTAGATATTGCCAATTTTCATTCCTATACGGCTTTTCATTAGTTCATTCAATATGTTTATGTAAACCTTATATAGGTGAGTGGAAAGGACTCCACCTTGTCGCACTCCTTGTTGTATTGGAAATTTGTCACTTATTTCGCCTTTCCATTTTATTGTTGAGGACATGTATGTGTAAGGATCTTTGACTATGGACCAAAGCTTTGGATGTATGCCACATTCATACAGTTTATCTAGAATAATGATGTGAGAGACCACGTCAAATGCAGTGTGGCTGTCTACCGCAATCATATATAACGGTTTTAAAGTTACATATTGGGATTCTGATTTGCATTCTAATACGCGAAATGCTGCTATTAGCATAGAGAAACCTTCTGTAAAACCAACTTGCATGTTTGGTTGGATAAAGTTTTTGGTATGACGTGGTAACAGCACATATTCAAAAAGTTGGGTGATTGTTGGTGTCACTGTGATACCTCTGTAACTTTCTACTAACTTTTTTCATGACATGTTGTAGTTTTTCTTCAACAGACATTGGTGTTGTTAGAATAGCTTTTAAATTTGAAAGTTCATGCTGATATGCTTGGGTATCGACATTTGACCACTGTTTTTGATAATTTTACCCCCTTTCTGGGAGATGGTATTTTCCCGTTTGAGATTGATTTTTATATTTGCACTGACACAAGTGTGGCTGGATGTGTTGACCGGATCCATTTCATGTATTTTATATTGATCTAAAATTTAGTCGATTTGAGACTGAGAGTTCCCATTGTGATGGATAAAAGTAGACTGTTTTTCTATAGTATATTTCAGTTGGAGATCTATAATAAATTTCTTAAATTGTTCATCATGCTTGTTGTATGATCTAGAGGCTAATAGAGTGGCATTTAAATCTTAATTTAAATCCTGCGATAACAATTTTATGTGTGTCACTAAATTTGAATATGATGTTGAAAAGAATATCTAGGCAATCTGAGTTCTCGTCAATGGAGTGTACTGATTGATTGTGAGTTGGTAAGTAGGTACAGATGATGCAGAGTTTTGTTTCTGTATTAATTTCAATAGCTACAATTCTTTCGTTTCTATCACTGAATTTCTTTACTAGATGTGTGATATTTGAGGGCCATGATATTGAGACCCCTCCTTTACCTCTAGGAAGATTTATCGATGAAATATCATCAACAGAGTCAAAACTACGAACACTAGAGTGTTTATTTGGTAGATATTGGTCTAGCTCATGTTGCTGGAAGCTATATAGCCAATGTTCCTGAAGGCATATGATATCAAACTTTTTACACAGATTAGTGAGGCATGTACTGTTTGATTTTACCCCTTCAATGTTGCATGTTGCTATTGTGAGATCCGAGAATGATTTTCTAGGTTGAGTAGCACTCTGTCTTGAGGATCTTGATGGATTTGAGCGTGGTATAAAAAAAGTTCTTGTGTTCTTGAATCAGATTTGGAGTCGGCACTACATTTTGCTCCTGGCTTGATATTTTGATTGGATTCAAATTTGTTTTGGCCATGTCATGGGATATACCCTGATGCAGTTGTGTAGTTTCAGATGGACATTTGGTTTTTGATTCCATCGAATTTAGCCTTTGTTGATTTTGTCTATGTTGTAGTTTTTTGTCCCTATTATCTTGCCCTTTTGATGAGTTAGGGTTGTTTACAGGTGTTGGTGCATTTTCTAAAGTATGCATGTCAACTCTGGTTGTTTGAGATGAGTTTGATTTAGATATTCTATTACCTTTGTTCTGAGAATTTGGGTATTGATTGTTTGTAGGCACTGTTTGTTGAAAGCCAAAAGGTAACCTTGTTGTTACATTGGGTTGTGTTGGTTGTTACGCAAATGTATTTCGGTTGACATTTGTTGGATGGAATCGCTGCTGAGCTGGGATGGTTGGTCTGTAATATGGTGGTGCCTGTCTTTACATGAGGTTGGTATTTACATATTGGTGGTTTTGAGGTAAATACATTTTGTGGACAGCTTGAGGTGGCATTTGTGTTTAAGCTAAATGATGGTATTGAGGAGGTCCATGAATTTTTGATGGTAGATAAGATTGATGGTGGCGATGGCTCTGAAATTGCATGATTAATTGTTGATATTGAGCTTGCATAGTTTGCATATTTTGAAGCATTTGTAGTTCTAAATTCTTAATTATGTGCTCATTTAATTTTTGCTCAATAAGTTGGCTACAGAAGTTGTGCAGATGCTGGTTTTGAGAAGCACTATTTATTGAAGCTTGATCTTGGTGTATGTGTGAAGGTTCAGACCAATGGTTATATTGTTGTCTATCCAAATTTTGAGATTTTTGTAGAATCTCTACTGTAGAGGTAATCCTTTCAATTTGTGTCTCTAATTGTGAGATATATGCCTTATCTAGACTGGTTTCTACTTTGGCCTTATATTTTGTCTGTTTTTCCCTTTGATTTTGGGAAGATCATTTACTTCTTGTTGAATTTCTCTTTGTTCAACTTTAAGAGTTGTTTTATTAATTTCATGAATCTCATTATTTTCTGTAGAATGAACCTCTTGATCTGGAGTTAGATTCCTAATTGGTGGATCTATTACAATATTATCAGGCTTATCGGTGTCAGATTTGGTAGAGTTTATTTCGCTGTTATTATGCAGCGTTTTTACTGTAGTGAGGCTATCATTATGTTGGTGAACATGCTCATTGTCTATCTGATTTGTGTGGTACAGAAGGTTTTCACTACAAATGTGGCATATAAAATCATTTTGTCTGAATGTTTGCAGATATTTGTCTGAGATTCCAGCACATGTAAAGTGTAGCCATAGGCTGCATTCACTTTTTTCATTGGACAAAGATCTATGTTTTGAAGAGATGGTTCTTGAATATAATCATTGTTTACTAGATGGTCATTTCTAGAAGTTTGCAGCTTTTTTCCAGGCAAATCTACAGGTAGTTAAATGACCACCTGTTGATAAAAGCTCTCACAATACCTATTGTACAATTTAAATGGACAAATTGTATTGACAATTTTTCAAACTGGTCAGGCAATAGGTAGTTCACAAAGGTTATTGGATAAGCACAGTAAAATAAGATAATGCAAAAACACAATCCACTATCCGATTGTTCCAAATATATACTCACACCGCTGAATGGAAAGCCCACTTTCTCTAGTTTTGTAGGTAAGTACTTCGTAAAACCGAACTTTTAAAAGTTAGGGCGCAATTTCATCCGTTAATCAGGAGGTACCCTGCCTTATACTTGTAGCATGTCGTTATATCTAAGGTACAATACACACGCACCACAACACTGACAAGTATGATAATTTAAAAAAAATGTTCTACTCTCTTTATTTTGAATATTAATAACATAATTAAGATTCTTCTGGCAAGGACTACGAAGTTATAATACTAATCATATTGAGTGACAAACAAGGATGGGGCGGGGTTTCTCATGAAAAAATACTTTAAGGGATAAAATAATCTATATCCAGCAACATTATTTACAAATTATATCATTATCAAATTGATATAAAATAAATATTTTACATAACTTATATATGTATACTTACTGACGAGGAAAGGTAATACCAGGTCTAGGTGGTCGAGTGGTCAATCGCGTCGGGCATAGTGCAATGCGATTTGGTGCCACGATATCTCAGTATTATGATCTATTATGAGTTCGAATACCGGTCAGGGAATTACAAATTTTGCTAACGCAAATTTATCGTATTTTATTTGGCCTTTATAATTTTTTGGATTCGAGCGTCACGGATGAGTCTTTTGAAGACGAAACGAGCGTGTGGCGTAAATACAAAATGTGATGCTAGTATCTATGATAGTAAGGAAATAATTATAAACAGTTAAAACAAAAGATAAGCAGCATTACGTTAGAGAGATAAGTTTTCCATAAAACAAATCACTTTAGATTGTTCAATTCGGACAGAAAATGAAAAATACACATTTATTATTAGATGATAAAAGTAAAGGTATTTTGGGATCATTTGGGCGATTTTACAGATATCCTATTTTAGGACATTTTACAAGTATGCTATTCTTCAAGCACAGATTAAATATAGGAAATTTTTACTGTTTTTGCAACTGGTTAGATAGATAACTGGAATTGAACAATTTATGGTGAATTAAATCTGAAGTCTCAAAAATTGAACTTTTCCGGGTTTTTTTTGCCAAAAAATGCACTTTTAGACATGCGAAATTGACATTTTCGGGCATACAACCCTTTATTACATGATTTCTTTTGCATCAAAGTTTATAAAACCGTCATCATTTCAAGTATTTCATTTATTAAAAGTGGCAAATTAAGAAGTCTGAATTCCAAAATATTATTAAAAAAACAATTGTTTTGAGGTTTTATCACTAAAAATTGAATAAAAATTGTCGCCATTCTAACAGAAAAATTAATAAAAAAAAACATTTTTTTCAATTTTATTTTTTTTAGTAGTTTAATCTTTCATATGATATGTGTCCAATATGTTGTGAATACAAAGTGAATATATAATTGTAAAAATGAGTAAAACTATGTGTTTTGTTACCATGGCAATCAATTTTATGCAAAATATAAAAATAATAATTGAAAATGCATATTTTCCCGGAACAAATCGTATTTTTTTTTATTAATGTTCAACAAGTATTAAAGGGATAATTCGCGAATTTTCACTTTTCATCTTATTTTGTTCATAATACCATAAAAAACATATTCACCAAGTTTTATTTTGATATGAAATCTAATAAAGGAGAAAATTGGGAATTATTAATTTTATTTCTTGAAACTTCCTGACTTACGTGACGTAGTTTTAGTCTTTGATGCATGCCGGGAGTGAAAATATCTCATTTAAGTCTTGTTCGTTAACCATTTAATAACGCCATTTAAAGCGCATCGACGACTTTTGGTGTAGCTATTAACCAACGAAAAATAAGTGATAGCCATGCAACTTTTAAAATTAGATCGTGTGGATATTTTAAATCGAATTTTAATAATAAAATTAATTCATACAAGAGAACATTTTTATGATTTTTTCTACAAATACTTTCAACAAACATATGAAATTGACATGATCAATAGTGTAATAAAAATACACGTTTGTATTTTGACCTTTTTGCCTCATTCCAGCAAACATTTTCACTTGCTTGTACGGTGGAAATAAAATGTGTATTGTTTTGTGACACCTAAAGAATGTTGAGTGCGTCGGTTAACTCAAGGTAATTAAAGGATTAGCATTATGTAATTCTAATCCTTTGATCCTCATTCAGTGAAATCTAGGCGTCACGGTTTACTGTCTTGAAGGTGTGAACAACATTTCGTATGAATTGAAAACGGGAGTCAGTCAAAGTTTTAGACACAGAAATCAAGGACTTATATAGACGTCCCTGCAGAAATGTAAAAAAAAGTTAATTAATTAACGGAAATAATAAGGTCGCACAATAACTGGATAGCTGTTGTATATTTTTATATTTTGCATAAGCATGATAAGATCACTTTTAAATGAATTATGACTTTTGATTAATTCAGTAACGATAAAATACTTTATTATTTTAATTGAAGTATAAATTCATAATAAAAATGGCCTTCTAATTACGAGTGTATGAACCAAAAATTGTACTATTTTAGATTAGGATCGGCAGCCTTAAATATTTCAAACAGATCATTAACAATTGCAATTATATAATTTAGTCCATCCAAAGTTATCTTTAATTACCTATTTAGGAATTAATGTTTTCATCAAAATATTTCAAATCTCACAAAGCACGAATACTTCAGATATTTGATAATTTTTTTTAAAAATTGACAGAAAATTTAAGAATCTTTTTGGAATGGAATCTAAATTTATGAACATATATGCTTTTCAAGTGTGAAAAACAACAACATTTTGTTTTACATAATCGGGAATGTCCTTAACAAAATAGTCTTCGTCTCACACCGTAACTATATCGGGCCCAATTATATATAATACTTTAGCTATTTGACCAACAATGTATAAAAAAAAAAAAACAGAACGAATTTAATGTCATCTTTTTATAAGTCTGTTTCAACTGGCAAGAATACCTATAAAGCGGACAAGCAGTTTGTTCTTTAAATTGCTGTCATTGAATATCAAGAAAGAAAATAAATCCCGAAATTGATTTGAAACTTTGATACTCTATAGTTTTCCTGGAAAATATTCACATCCCTTAAGGATTATTAGTGTACGTCCAGTTGCGTACATATAACATGCATGTCGGAACAATTGTGATGATGACGAATTTCTTTTATTCGAGAACAATCTAATTGATATATAAATGTCCATAACTTCGATGAGCCAAAGAAAGTTATATATCGACCTGTATTTAAATCTCTTCTTCTTCTTCTTTTGGTATACAATAGTCTTTCGACATTTGATGATTACATACTGTTGGCATACGTGGACTAGTCCACTAACAAAACTTTTACCACAATTTACACAAAATGTATGTTTCTTTCTTATGTACAATGTATACATGTATATATTTGAATTTGCGCTATAGTTCCGTAACTTTTTATCCTGGCGTATATACGATGGTCGACAAGTGCGTACATTTTTTTAAATCAAAATTTCTGGTATGGTCCGATCTGTCCTTCACCATTGACAAAAAATATGTATATAGATTTTTATTTCATCAAATCTGTTGTTTATTTTTAGGTATTATCTATATTTTTATAAATAATTTTCTTTACATCAGAAATTTTATTCATAAACAAGCGTATGAGCAAGGATTTGTATAGTTAGACTAACTATACAAATCCTTGGTATGAGTTTAGTAATGACTAGTATATAATATCACTTTCGGACACGCAAGATAGAGATGCATATTATACACCTAATAGTTCAAAATGGAAAGTTATAAGTTATCGGCCGTGTACACTGACCAATACCCTAAAAAGTGAAACGATGCATGAATTTGCAAGGTCGACAGGAAATCGCTTGAATACCTGGACGTGTCACACCCCCTGCAATACCTTTGGGAGTAATACCTTTAGCCATGCAGGTGATCAGTGGAGCGAAGATCCTAATTTATTTGAATAAAGTTTATTACATAAAAGAATTATGAACTAATTAGATTTCCGAAAACAATTCAAGTTTCACGGAACACTTATTTATGATTTGAAACTTTTACTTTTTAACTAATTCCAATACTATCATTATTGTTAAAAATAACAGATCATGGTTATTAAAAAAAAAAGATAAGAAAATTTTCTGTATCAACTTAGTTATAGTTAACTAGTCGGATAAAACAACCGTACGATTGACAAGATATCAACACGCAATTACGACTACATCGGGTTACTATAGTTTTGGTCCTTAGACATATCTTGGGAGCAATTCGGAGAAGGTAACAAAATGGCCGACCGGAGAGAATTGATACTCTAAATTTAAAATCGATGGTGATCTCTTATCAAGCAGAATAAAACTTTAATATTCATGAATTTGAGCATTTTTATACAGAATGAACATAATATCAATTTTTGATTTTTTTGCGAAGTTTCCCTTTAAGAAACATATGACACGTTGACTCGGCTGTATAAGGCCTAAAATGTTGTGTTTCCGGTCACCCGACCGACCGTCCTTCAGACCCCCGACTCAAAAGTTTTTAAAGCTGATGTGGGAAAAAAATAATTTGTATACCTACCGACCGTTTTTTCTGAAAGAAAATAAAAATTCTAAGTCCCTCGATCTTTTTATCGCCCCAAAAATAAAACAACGCTAATTTTAAACTCGAGGCTTATTTTTAGAATGTCCTGGAAAGTGGAATCTTCTTGGCTAATTATATATGCGGGAGCATGCGCAGTAGTTATTTTCGTTTGTCAGTGTTTGAACATGGCAACACATATTTAATGTTCAACGCGGAAAGTGTGACCATTTCGAGGAGAAAAAAATATTTCTAAATTTTACAGAAAGTAACACCTTTTTTGACATTAGCAATGAAATTCATCCAATGTCTAACATCGATGAAAAAAAATACACAACACAGATTTTGTGCTCGGCCACCGGCAAAAATGACTGGGGATGGATGACAATAACGTACACAACTGTTAGAACAATGCAATCTTTTGGAATTAAATTTCTCAAATTTTCATGCCAGACCCTTCTTCAAAATGAACATGATATTAATCCATCTGAAACTGGTCAGCCAATCAACGCTTTAGACATTCTGATGAAAAGCCACAGATGCTTTGCCAAAAGAAAGTGTCCTGCCAGGAACAGTGTATATAATGTATTTGTCTATCTGTAGGTTTGGGATGATGTTTGGTTCATGTTCCTGTAAATGAATCTGCCCCACATCTTCTCAATTTCATTCTCTGACAATCCCAAACTTTTGGTCCTGAAATAGGGGAATTGGGTTTAAAAAGCTAATTTCCTAGGGGAAGTGCTGCCCAAAATTTTTTTAGGTTTGAACTTAGTTTTTTTTCAGGGGTATTTTAAAAGGGGGTAAACTAAAATTTATTTCAGTGGGATTTTAAAAGGGGTAAACTAAAAGTTATCTCGGGGAGATTTTTAAAGTGGGTAATCAATCTCTCTATTAAATCCCAAACTAGTGTCCATGCCTTTAAACAAAACCGAGACAGCAATGAAGCATAATATTTAAAAAAAAAAAAAAAAAAAAAAAAAAAATCCCTACCTACCGTCCCTTCAAAATTTCAAGGGGGTGATCGGAAACACAACATTATTTTTTTTAGGCCTAAGGTGCCTCAAAATCAGAAAAAAAGAACAAGCAGTTTACAAGGGTATAAATAGTAGCAGGGATCACGATGGAAGTTAATATAATTGTCTTTCAATAAGCCAATAAAAATTAAAGAAAACAGAAATACCAGTCAAAAACTATAGATTTGGACATAATGCATCTTTTTTCTCTCTGCCATATGCATGAGAAGAGTTACACATGTTTTAGATTTGACAAACAGTGATGTTGGCATACAACTTGAAATTGTTATGCTGCGTTTATTTACAGATCTAACATTGTTGAGCTGATGTTTTGACATACTAAGACATAGACTTGACTCTACAACAGATTTGCTTCATCCGATCACCAGCAGTGATGGTTATACATGGCTGACACTACATTATGTATACTGTGGATTTATTATATTCGTTGAATACCATTTTTCGTGGATTTCGTGGGTATAGGTAACCATGAAATTAAATGTTCAACGAATAACAAATTTTCTATAGGCTTGTATGCAGACTTCGGCAAAACCATGAAATCAAATATCCACGTATATGTAAGTTTTCCTTAATGTACGACAATTTGTACCTTAAAAAAATGAATCCAAAGTATATAATTCGTCCAGTCGGATACAAAAATTGCGAAAGCAAGTTTACAGATCTAACATTGTTGGGCTGATGTTTAGACGAATTATATATATGTAAGCCTCAAATCTATGTCCGGCCTCAAATCTATGTCCTTTTCGCAAATCTATGTCCTTTTTAATATTGCGTCATATACGTTCCAAATCTATGTCCTTTATTGTCTCAAATCTATGCCCTGTATTGTCTCACATCTATGTCCTTTATTTACTCAAATCTATGGCCATTTTTGGCTCAAATCTATGTCCTTTCATCGACGTAAAACATAACAAAACGTCATCAAGTAAACAATGAAAAGTTAATAATTACAGGTGTAAGTACGGCCTTCAACACGGAGCATTAACTCACACCAAACAAACATTGTACAAGTGGTTTATATGACAAAAGCAAGGTTGACATTTTAACTATTAATACACATGGTTTAAAATTGCTTTATGTTTTGTTTTTAAAACTGGAGGGAAATCTGTTATGAATAGTGGACTGATGGAATATTTTCAAAAACGTCAACTAGAGATTTATCCTCTTAAAATGTTTTCTGACAATTATCAGGATATCTTTACTCCTACTATTATGGAATATTTACAATTCAAAACCAAATAATCCAGCCATGAACAAAGGGACTACAGTGTTGACATCTAGTTTCTGGAGAGAAGGGATATGCCAAAACATTTAAAATGATTCTTCTCGGGGGAATATTTTCGTTATTAAAGACATTATTACAAGTTTTACATTTGAACTAAATAGATATCAGCTAAGACCAAACAACTAAAATATGTTCTTTTGTGATTCACAAATATTTCAATTAAAAATATAAAAAACGATTTATTTTTAGCAATTTAGAATGATTTTTTGATACAAGTATTCAAGGAAAAACATAGATAAAGTGGTATAAATATCAATGAAACAGCGATATGAACAAATTCAAAGACAAAACGAAGTAAGTTGAAGTTGCAAACAAATATTCATGTTTTACTGTCTTTTTTAGTAAAAGTTTTGTGGTTTCATTCTTAAATACGGCATACAATAATAACACACGCATGTAAAGATTTTAACCACACACATGAAAAACAACTTAATAAAACAAAAAGCATACAAGACCATACTTGAAACAATATCTTAAGTACCAGCTAAATAATTTAGCCGGATTTTCTTAAACGTATACTATACTTCGGCTCTTGCACATACATGGAGAACACATACCAACTTAATATTGAATTATGGGAAATTACTTAATAAAATAAAAAACCTATAAGGCCGAACTTATTAGACGGGCATATATTTGCGCATGGCGAAACAAATTGGAAAAAAAATTAAAACATAACACAGATTTGAGACCTTATCTTTTTTATAACGGACACAGATTTGCGCATGACGTCGCGATTGCAAATCGGACACAGATTTGAGGCCGAATCATTTTTTACGGACATAGATTAGCGATTGACGTCACGATGGGGCATAGATTTGAAAAACGGACACAGATTTGAGGTCGTACACAGATCTAAGGTTTACATATATATATATATATAAGTGTCTTAGAATGTAACTTTAACACACTAATGTGTTAAAGTTACATTCTTAGACACTTATTTAATTTAATTTAGTAACTGCATCAGTTTATTTACAAACTGATCCACACCTAGATAAATTGAATGTTGATTGTTGCTATTTTTAGACACTATATATATACATATATATATATCAGTCTAAAGATTTGCACAACGGTACTGATATAAGATGTTATAATACGAAAATGTTGTTATTAAATCGTGCTGACAAATATTTCGGCTCAACAAATGGCCTTCTTCAAGTGTCACAAGTTTTAACAATTAACATTGTTAAAACTTGTGACACCTTCTTCAAGTGTCACAAGTTTTAACAATTAACATTGTTAAAACTTGTGACACTTGAAGAAGGCCATTTGTTGAGCCGAAATATTTGTCAGCACGATTTAATAACAACATTTTCGTATTATAACATCTTATATTAGTACCGTTGTGCAAATCTTTAGACTGATATAATTTTTTCCTTATCTGCATAGTATCGCCTATTCTAGACGATCCGGTACATAGTAAATTTGCTGGTTGGTCGTTTTTATAGACTTTTATATATATATATATATATATATATATAAACAGGTCTAAATTGAAAACTACGTTCAAACCTACGATTGCGTTTGATAAAAACCGCAATTTTTACACATGTGCATGTAAAACAAATTTCTTTGTAGAAGGGTCTAAATACAGCACAAACAACATTTTCCAAAAGGCCAATCAAGTAAAAAGAAGTATATTTCAACAAAACGCATTTGACTAACAGGTCGAACAACTGATGTTCTTAAACCCTGCTGACTGCCATTGGCGATTACCAAATAAATTGATCACAAGATGTAACAAAACGGATTATATTATGAATTTAATACTAAACAGAAAACAATAAACTTGCGGCAAAGATGTTATACCACAAACATGAGGTGCAAAATATTTGTACACCAGATCCGGATTTCGACAATAAAATTGAGAATGGAAATGGGTAATGTGACAAAGAGACAACAACCCGACCATATAACAGACAACAGCAGAAGGTCTCTTCTAAACGTTCTCGTTTTTTATATAGATTATACCGTTGGTTTTCCTGTTTGAATGGTTTTACACTAGTAATTTTGGGACCCTTTATAGCTTGTTGTTCGGTGTTAGAGAAGGCTCCGTGATAAAGGCTGTACATTTACCTATAATGGTTTACTTTTTTAAATTGTTATTTGGATGGAGAGTTGTCTCATTGGCACTCACTCCACATCTGTCTATATCTATAAACGAAATATCCCTTTCTGTATGACCAGACGAGTATGTGCAATAGTCAAAGACAAAGATGTACGAGAAATCATGTGAAATGAATTATATTCATAGTTATTTCTTAAAAAGTACCATTTAAGCCTGATCGAGGCTGATTCAGAAAAAAGATAAAGAATTTAGAATAGCACAAACGCCGAAACAAATAACAGAGAGGAAAAAACATTATTCCATTAGTAAACACGCATGATCCTGGCATCCCCGATGTGTATAACGCCAAGAAAATTAATTTAATGATTTTTATGGAAAGCTAGAGGATGACATCTAAAACCATCAACTCAGCAACTAGCTTTTACGGCAAATTCCACTAAGTGAATATTAGACATATATGCGCCAACGGAAAAAACTAAAATGTTAAATGAGTAAGGGAAGTACACAATATTTGCACAACAATACTGTAACATCACACTACACCTCGTGGTAATATTACTTAGATACATATCTTGACAAGTCCCGTGAAGGATGAAACCGTTGATACGAAAATCATATTATTTACTTACCTAATGTGTATGTCTTTTTATGAATATATGTATATTTCTTCAGATGAAAGAAAAGACAGAAGAGGAGAATATCCGAATGCGACTTTTCAATTTTGTCATTGATTGAACAATTATTATAGATAAATACAAATTGTATTTGAAAGTTTGCTTTATTTCCCGAATATGTATAACATGAGATAAATGACGGATGTAAAATAAATACAATCATGAATGATCAAATCGGATCAAAAGAGTGGGCGAAAGATACCACAGGAACAGTCAAACTCATAGATAGAATTAACTGACCATGCCATGGCTAAAACGACAAACAGACAAATAATAGTACATGAGACACAAAATAGAAAACTAAAAACTAAGCAACACGAACCCAATCAAACTGGAGGTGATATCAGGTGCTCCTGAAAGGTAAGCAGATCCTGCTACAAATGTGGCACCCGTTGTGTTGCTCATGTTATTCCAAACCCAGTAAATAACCATTATATTTATTGTATTCGCAAAACTTCCGGTTCCGTTGATGAACCACATGCACGAATTTAGTTGGCCAAGAACATAACCAAAAACAATTATTATTTCTGTAATATTTGACAAAATGAACGTTTAGAAGCAAGAACTGTGTCCTTAGATGGGCAAACAATCACAATTATACATGCACCTAATATACTAGTAAACGAGTTTATTAAATCATCGATAATTAAGATAGTCCAACTATCAAAATGAGTGTTGACATTGATATTGGTCCAAGTTCCAACATTCAAAGAATATTTGAAGCCAAACATACACATAAATTATAACAAAAGGCTAGTAATGGCAGAACAATACTATTTGAAGCAATTGACAACTCGTTATACAAAGAAAATGTAAACTGTGCATGCTTCATTACATCTGAGAAAAGAATACACGCTTGGAAATCAGCAGCAGTAGAGAAATTAATTTATTTCGCTGAAGGCAAAAATGAAAAACAAATGGTCAACTGGATTGATAAACGAGGTAACATCAACAAAATTGTTCTGACGGAATTCATTCTTACTGATAAAACTAGAGAAATTCTTAAGCATGATGACTTTATATACAAAATAATTGTTTACCTTACGAAAGGAAAAATCATGATTCAAGGAAAACATTCGAAAAATGTCTGTAATACCAATTTAAGGAGTGTAAATCTGATAATCATTAGTTTCACAACTTTCTTCCGTTCAAAATAGCTCAAAAGACACAAGTAAACGAACAACAAAACCATCTGTAAACACAGTGTCAAACATGTTAAATAGTAAAACATATCATGAAGATATCAAGCCTAAAAACAATTATTCAGATGATCAAACTGTACGAAAAATTTGTGAGCCTGTTTCTCAACATGAAACAACTGAATTTAACCAAGCGTCCACATCAACAATTCTAAAACGGATGATAATAACAACATGAATATGAAGAGTACGGTGAAAAAATAATCCAGTCGAAGGAGATCGTTCCACACCAAAAGTTTTATCTTTGGACAATGAACCAAATCAGCAGAAATTAGCAATTGATCTTATCAGTATACTAAACAATCGGTTGGACATTTTGGAAGAGTCAATTAATGGTCAAAATGACCTCATTACATAAAAATACAACTACCCTTCAAAATCAACATAAAAGAGAAATAACTCTTGAAATACAAAGATTAGCTAATTCAATAAACTCAACTCCAGTTTGTCAAGATTTCCAGATTCAGGAAAATTTATTTTTTAGATAAGAACACCCAATTGCAAATTAACAAATTATCAAAAATAATCGATCAGATGCAAATAAACAAAGAAATAGAACTAAAAGAACTGAAGCAAGAATGTAAAAAATGTACAGCAAACCTTAAAGAACAAATAAACGAGCTAAGAAAGGAGAAAATCAATTGTGAAATGGAAAATGAAAAATTAACCGTCATCAATGAACAGACTTGTAATACAAAATTTGAAGAATGACTTTGAAAAAAGTATTCCAGAGAAAGACTGTATGATTAAAAACCTACAATTTAGGATTCAGTCCTTTCTTTATAACAATGGAAAACCATGAGGAAAGTCAATTAAACAAGATATTAAAAGATATGTCAAGTATATCTGACAATACTGATGACAATGTATCTCTTCCTATAAATGAGAATAATTTGCTCACAGAGGAGCTAAGTAACCTCGATTCAGAAGCACTAATCAGTCTGACCTTCAAGTAACATCTACTGAATCAACAAGACCTACTGATAAACCATCCCAAGATAATGACTCTGCTTTAAAATTTCCTTCAAAAGAGGCTAGTGAATCTCCAATCATTGCTTATCAGAAATTGTATCACGTTAACAAGAAGTCCGGGAATGTTATGCTAAAGCCGTCAATTTTGATTTTCTGTTTCTTCATGATAGCATTTGCAATTTCATTGACATTTGGAAACTCATATCAGGATATGTTTATAATGGTATCAATCACACGTCATACACAATAGAGAAAAACACGAGAATTCATAAGTTCGTTACAGCACGCTGTTTCTCTGTTACTGCATGCAGGAATAAACAATCTAAAGAAAGAGAGTACAGCTGCTGTTGTTAGAAAGTGTGTCTTAATGGTAGACAAAGCACTAAAGAAAGTTGACACAGTAATTACCCCATTAGTTGTTCCTACCAAATATTCAGAGCTCAATAAGAAAATCAAAAACTTTAATAATCAGCTTTACAAGCATCTCTACTATGCAGATAATATACATTTTTTGTTAACACGACAATTTCTCTCATCACGGACATGTGCTTCCGTATATTTTTCAAGACTGCTAACACCTGTCACAATGTGTCCCGAGATCAAGGTATACGGGTTTTAGCAAGTACTATTTGAAACATCCTTTTTCCCTGTTCATCACGAAAATCTGTGAATAATCATAAAAGGGGCACAAAACAGAATTATCAAAGTCACAATAAGGACAAGTATGTAGGAATTCAAACATTGGGATATCACCAGAGCTATAGGTACAATGGAGGAAATAAAATTACGCTAATGTTTTATCCTATGATTTTAGTCTAATTATAAAAGAAAATACACACATTTGTACTGGATAATAATAATGATAATAATAATAATAATATAATAATAATAATAATAATAATAATAATAATAATAATAATAATAATAATAATAATAATAATAATAATAATAATAATAATAATAATAATATAGGGTTATTGCATGAATATTGGGAAATATTGTACCGAGTAGAATTTTATATTGCACGAGCCTGCGAGTTCTACGGGGGGCAATGTTCCCAAATAATCATGCAATAATCCTTTTTGTATAGCAATATAATATTTGAAAGTAAAAATTGGTTTGAACTAAGATTTTATCGTTGATGAAGTCATGAATTTTGAAGATTTATTGCCTAGTGCAATATTATTGCACGCTAACGTTTGGTTACTTTCTGTGGGAAAAATTATATTGCTATTCAATAATAATAATAATAATAATAATAATAATAATATCAGATTATTACATGGCATTTTTCATATCACATGTATTATCAGCCCTAGGTTCAATATCAGCCCAAGAGCCGCATGGGTTACAACAATGTTTAGACAAACACAACAATCACTGCGATAAGTAGAGTTTTAAAAATATTGATTCACTTATAGGGTCTTTGCATCGGAAGTAAACACATTTATTTAAAAACAAGTTCTTGGCATGACACGGGTTATGTTCTTCTCAAATATGTTATGATAGTATAATACTAAACCCCTCACGGGGAGGATTGTGCCTGATATTCATATGATGATGACATAATTTGTCAATCAGTTTAATTGAAGTCTGGAGCTGGCATGTCCGTTAACTGATAAAAATCTTATGTTATTTGTGTATTTTTGTCATTTTGTTTATTTTCTTTGGTTAAATCTTCTAACATAAGACTCGGATTTTTTTATGTGCGTATTGTTATGCGTTTACTTTTCTGCAATGGCTAGACATGCTAGAGGTATATGGGGAGGGTTGAGATCTCACAAACATGTTTAACCCAGCCGCATTTTTGCGCCTGTCCCAAGTCAGGAGCCTCTGGCCTTTGTTAGTCTTGTATTATTTTAACTTTTAGTTTCTTGTGTACAATTTGGAGTTTAGTATGGCGTTCATTATCACTGAACTAGTATATATTTGTTCAGGGACCAGCTGAAGGACGCCTCCGGGTGCGGGAATTTCTCGTTGCATTGAAGACCTGTTGGTGACCTTCTGCCGTTGTCTGCTCTATGGTCGGGTTGTTGCCTCTTTAGCACATTCCTCATTTCCATTCTCAATTTTATTTAACTGTTAATTTAAACAAAACTAACGTTATGATATTAAATAAAGTCCTAAGAAAATACAACTTTAAACTAAATGAACACAGAGTTGATTTGACCAATGAATATGAATATTTGGGTATTTTATTTAGGCCCTCGAGAATTTTCATTTATGCTGTTAATCATCTGTGCAGAAAACATCAAAGGCAATGTTTTGCATTAGAAAGTTCTTATTCTCAGATAAACGTAATATTTATTCACACTGTTTGAAAGTTCTTTAAAACCTATACTACTTTATTACAGTGAAATATGGACACTTAATATGTTAGTTAAAGATAATTCAATTCTTGAATGTAGATATTTGTCTTTTTCACCATCAACATTTCAAATAAAATTTGCTAAATATCTTGTTGGTGTTTATAAAGCTGCAGTAAACACAGCAGTTTTTTGCAAAAATAGGTATGTTACCTATTGCTATTGATGCTGTAAATGCTTCTGTTGGCTATTGGTGCTATTTGATGAATGCAAAAAAGAAAATTATGCTTCAAATGCCTATAAATCTAGTTTAAATTTAAATAATGGTTTTGCGGTAAAATAAAAAAAAATGCTCTTTAAAAAATAGGGTCCAACCATGTATGGGAAAATCGAAATACTTTCTCCCAAAACTGCCTTTTTAATGCTGTAGGTAAACAAATTAGCTGAAAGGTATACATATTTCTGGAAAGACAGTCTTTTTTTACATAAAAAAAACCCCTAATTTAAAAAAAACACACATTAGAAATATTTTTATTAAACGTTTTAGATCGATACATATCAATTTTTATAAAAATAAGAATAAGTAATAGTTATCTAAATATTGAACAGGGTAGACACCGTAAATTACCTTTTGAAAAAATTATGTCCTGTCTGTAAAAAGGAGGTAGAAGATTAATACATGTATTATTTTGCTTTAAAATGTCAAATTTTAGACGAATATAGGGGAAAAAAATCAGGAAGTAGAGAGTATAGTTCCAGATTTCACCAAAATGTCTGATGAGGAAATATTTGCATTTATGTTTACATTCAATAAGTATGACGTAACTAAAATTATTGTCAAGGGAGTTTATGATTTATATGTGTTAAGAAATATCCTACATGTCCTAGCTGATAAGAAAAACTAGTCGATGTAACAAAGTTGTGACTATTTTGTATGTTTCTTATAGCATTTGTCATGATATATCTTATAACAATTGCATTATGAGTTTTTGTATTTGTTCTTTCAAATTTGCAAAAATATCGCCTCCACCAAACATCTACATATAGTCTAATAGAATATGAATGTTGTTTAAATTTGAATAATATATTTTTGTAATAATTGTCATGTTTGTTTTGAATAAAATGATTTCATTTTATGTTATTTGATTTTATTTGTATTACATTGTCAACATGTGACTACAGTTTGAGTAAATTTAATTACAATTTAAATCGATCGAGATCATTTTTATTGGCGCAAAAGGTTTATCAAATAGTCAATGCAAACACTGAGAAAAATATTGGATTGAATAAAATAATTAGGTGGTTAGGTTTACAGAATAACTATTCACTTTTTAGACTCCTCGTCGATATTTCTAAAGGTGTATATTACTGTAGTCAGCATTTCTGTGTTGACATGAAATATTGATATGGTCATAATTTTAAATTAAATGTTTGCAAATTATTTGAAATACTAAGACTTGTGTACCTCAGGAATAGATATTACCTTATCTGTATTTGGCAAAACCATTAGGAATTTTTGGTCCGCAATGCTCTTACGACAACGATTTGGATGACTGTTTCCGTCAAAACGAACACACATACTCGCAGATGATTTACAAAAAATACACCACAATACACCATGTTTTTCCTAATTAGATATAGAAAGATGTGGTGTGAGTGTCAATGGGACAACTCTCAATCCAAATAGCAATTTAAAAAAGTAAACCATTATAGTCAATGTACCGCCTTCAACACGGAAGCTTGGCTCACACGGAACAACAAGCTATAAAGGGCCCAAAAATTACTAGTGTAAAACCATTCAAACGGGAAAACCAACGGTCTAATCTATATAAAAAACGAGAAACGAAAAACACGTATAAACAAATGACAACTACTGTACATCGGATTCCTGACTTAGGACAGGTGCAAACATTTGCTGCGGAATTAAACGTTTTAATGGTACCAAACCTTCTTCCTTTTTCTGAAACAATAGCATAACATCACAACATAGAAAAACACACGATAAAATATCAACATATGGCAGGATTAACTCAATCAAAAAGCGTAAATTAATACACTATGAACAAAATACTTTGATCTGCGATATCTGAATGCAAATGCACAGTTAATAAAATATTAGGGACAAACATTCAAGGCTAAAAGGCAAACAGACAAGTCCAAACAAAGCCATAGTAAGACACCACTGCGAAATATTTAACCCTTCGAAAATAATCACTTTTGAAAATAAAAACGGTTTTAATAATACAGGTAAATCTTGAAGTTTATACAAATGTAGTAGGAAGAAGTGAAAATTAATAGATATTCCAAATAATCAAAACTGGTGTATAGACAAGATCCATGTCATTTACAGCTTTTTAACTTGACTTCAGCATTGTACGCTGAATATTTAACCCTCTAAAAAAATTAAGATGTCTTTTTTAAGTATTTTTTTAAATATTCTTATCAATTTTAGTGAAGCATTACTTGATTTGATGATAATGGAAACTATGTAGACTTCTTCCATGACTTGGTCGGGTGGTAAATCCATCATTTTGACAAGTCATTTTAACACTGATTAACGGACATGTCATGCTGGGTACTAGGACTTTGTGGTAATTAGATATCCGTGGTCATTGGTTTTCAAGATGGCGTCTTCCCGAGAATTGAAAGTCGATTTTCAAAATTTAATAACTCAGTTATCTAGACGAATAAACCTTTAATATTTTTGGGAATATGCTTATTTATTTAGGATGAACATAATGTCAAATTTTTATTTTTTTGCGAATTTTCCCTTTAATATAAAATAACAAAAGAAACATTATAAACAGTATCAACAGGTCGAATTAACAAGAAAATACGATTTGAGAGTACTCGCAGTTACTGACAGCTAGTTAAAAGCCAAAAACAATTAATAATAAAAAAATAATGCATCAGAGACTAAAATCAACTAAAACACATCCCAGGGATTTAGTATTTTAAAGTCATGAACAGTCAGAGAAGAAATGACTTGTGCAATGGCAAAAATAAATGTATCGACTGGTAGTAGGATAGTGAGGAGCGACTTCTATAGAGATAAAAATTAACGTGTCTGTGTCTCTATGCATCCCGCCTCAAAAGAAGATACAATTTTGTTATGTTTTAATTTGCTAATGACAAAATCGATATTAGTGCCAATGTAAACTATATTCAGAAATTTAATTACAATATTGGTACTATAACCCTTACTTATAAGTTTGTTTAAAGGTTCGATGAGTTTACACGGATCACATAGTGATTTCCTCGCTTTAAGTACAATATTAATATTACCATAAAATTTAGGATGTGAAATACCATTTTTAATAAGTTTAATAGGTACAGCCAAATTTACTAATCAAATATTTGTATCTATGAAAGAATTTAGTAAAAGTTTTAAGTAATTTATGGTATCGAAATCCCTGACACAACAATTTCCCAGTGATGCATTGATTACGTTCGTTAAAATCTATAACATCAGAACACACACGGGCAAACCGAACGAGTTGGGATATATAAACACCGTATAATGGAGCCAAAGACACATCGCCGTCTAAAAAAGGAAAATTAACAATAGGAAATGAAAAATTGTCTCTGTTGTCGTAAATTTTAGTATGAAGTTTCCCGTTTGAAATTAAAATGTCTAAATCTAGAAAAAAAAAAACTGCTGCTGTTTACGTTAGATTTAGTTAAAGTAAGTTCTTTTGGGTAAATTTCGAAAGTATATTTAGAGAACTCAGGATTATTCAACGAAAAAATATCATCCAGGTAAAGGTAGTTATTTTTGAATGTATCAACCAAATATAACAATGATGGGTCTTTACTGAGTTTGGTCATAAACTGAGATTCATAGCAATATAGAAATAAATCTGCTATGAAAGGGGCACAGTTAGTTCCCATAGGAATACCTACTACCTGACGATACACTTTATCGCCAAAACGTACATAAATATTATCTAGCAGAAAATTTAAAGCTTCAATCATATTCTCACATTTACAGTAAGAGTATCTAGCATACTTTCCTTTTCCGTTACAGAAAAATGCTTTAAATAAAGGCAACAGTAATATACCGCTGTTCAAAACTCATAAATCCATGGACAAAAAAACAAAATCGGGGTAACAAACTTAAACCGAGGGAAATGCATTAAATATAAGAGGAGAACAACGACACAACACTAAAATGTAAAATAAAAAGAAACGCAAAACGAGTTACAGCAAATAAAATTACAATGAGAAAGTCCATTTTATCAGATACAAAAACTTTTTCTTTATAAGATTGTGTGGAAGTGTAGTGTACAGAGTAGAAAAATCATAACTGTCAACAGAATTATAAGGACCTTCAAAAGCTTGTATTTTATTATTTTAATTTTAAAAGAGTATGAGAATTCGGATTTCTCGATTGTTTCTTCACCAGGTAAATAAAACCAAATGTGTAAAAGAACAATCATAAAGAGTACATGTTTTGTGATATGTGAACGGGAGTAGATTTATTTCACAACCATTGTTTACGTCTACCACGACTCCGCAAAAATAATTGGAATGATATGTTTCACGAACATTTTTTTTACTATCCACGAGATAGAAATTCTTATCTATTTCTTGGATAGGAACAAAACAGGAAGCTTCATTCTTAAAACGGAATTTGTAGAATACAGTTGATATAAAGTGAGTGCGAGCTAGAAAAAATACTGCATATCTTAATCATATGAAAACTACGAAAGTTGGTCATTTTTAATACAAATAAAATATCTCACGCGAAAGAAGATGCAGTTGAAGCTCGTCTTGTTGAGTCCGAGCGTGCAGATCGTAGATATTGTGAAAAAAAGGAATGAGTATAAATAACAGAAAAAGAAACCGAAAGATAGTAAAAAAATGCGCCTCAAAGGAAAGTAAAACTAAGAAACTAGACGGTTTTTGTTTCTCTCAAAATGATGACGTCATTAGAGATAAAAAAAAAAAAAAAAAAAAAAAAAAAAAACAAGGAGAGGAGAGGAGATCCGGCAGAATTCTTGTCCTTGAGACAGTTTACTAAGTTTAGTAACAAAGAGGATTGTCTCAATCCGTTATGTATCTTAAAATGTGCACAATTTTGTAGTATTTAGCCTCCTTTTAGTTTTTTTAGAATGTTTTGAAAACTTCAACTTTGTACTTGTTTGGCTTTATAACTATTTGATATGAGCGCCACTGATGAATCTTATGTAGACGAAACGCGCTTCTGGCGTACTAAATTATAATCCTGATACTTTTGATTTACACCACTAGGTCGATGCCACTGCTGGCGGACGTTTCGTCACCGAGGGTATCACCACCCCAGTAGTCAGCACTTCGGTGTTGACATGAATATCAATTATGTGGTCATTTTTATAAATTCCCTGTTTACAAAACTTTTAATTTTTCGAAAAACTAAGGATTTTCTTGTCCCATGATTAGATTACCTTAACCGTATTTGGCACAACATTTTGGAATTAAGGATCTTCAATGCTCTTCAACTTTGTACTTGTTTGGCTTTATAACTATTTTGATATGAGCGTCACTGATGAGTCTTATGTAGACGAAACGCGCGTCTGGCGTACTAAATTATATCACTGGTACTTTTGATAACTATTGAAAGATACTCCGGGTAGGTCAAGAATGACTAGCATTTGTTGATATTTTGTGCTGATTGAATTTTGTACTTTTTCATCATAAAATTTGTACTTTAAAATATTTGTTTTCAAAGCCTAGGATTACTCCCAACCGAACTAAATCGTCTATTGGGACCTATTCCTATTAGAAATTGGTGCCGTGGCCAGGTTTATTTATGCCCTTACATTTTGGAAACAAAATACTCATAAAACATTTTTTTAGGTTGTTTAGATAAGTAAATTTATAGGTAACAAAAAGAACAAGTGAAACTGCGAGCTACTGCTCACTGATGATACCCCCGCCGCAAGTGGATAATATTAATAGTGTAAAAATATGCAAGTGTTCGGTAAACAGGAAGTTGTCGAGTGATGAATCTGAAAACGCATCACACGGTATAGCTGACTTATAAAAATCCTGAAACCAAATTTCAGAAATCCTTGTATTGTAGGTCCTGAGAAAAATGTGACGAAAATTTTTAACTTGGTTATCATGTGTAAAATCATACAAGTGTTCGGTAAACAGGAAGTTGTCGAGTGATGAATCTGAAAACGCATCACACGGTATAGCTGACTTATATAAATCCTGAAACCAAATTTCAGAAATCCTTGTATTGTAGTTTCCTGAGAAAAATGTGACGAAAATTTTCAACTTGGTTATCATGTGTAAAATCATACAAGTGTTCGGTAAACAGGAAGTTGTCGAGTGATGAATCTGAAAACGCATCACACGGTATAGCTGACTTATATAAATCCTGAAACCAAATTTCAGAAATCCTTGTATTGTAGTTCCTGAGAAAAATGTGACGAAAATTTTCAACTTGGCTATCATGTGTAAAATCAGACAAGTGTTCGGTAAACAGGAAGTTGTCAAGTGATGAATCTGAAAACGCATCACACGGTATGGCTGACATATATAAATGTTGATACCAAATTACAGAAAGGGTGGATGTGTAGTTCCTGAGAAAAATGTGACGAAAGTTTCATGAGACGGACTGACTGACGGACGGACGGACTGATGGACGGACGGACTGATGGACTGATGGACGGACGGACTGACAGACAGAGGTAAAACAGTATACCCCCCCCCCCCCCCCTTTTTTTAAAGCGGGGGTATAATAACCAGGAGGATAAAAGAAATTTTGGTTGCCAAAGTGTTTCAAGTATTACCCCTTTAAAAACAATCAGGAAAAAGGAAAGTCTTGATAGTACTGAAAGGATGGCGTCATCCAAATACAAAATGAGAGGTACCAAATAACGGTATGTAGATTATGGTTACAGAATTCCACATAATGTTCGGTCCTTACAAAATATATAATTTCAATACTGTTATCTATGAAGATTTTATTTGAGGCATCTACATATGATTTAAACAAATCTGTGTCTCCAACAAAATGGGATATCCCCTCAAATATGAACTTGAAATGGAAGTTGAAATTGAAATCGACGTAATGTCTCAATTAAAGCTAGCGATATCGAGAATGATTTATCTCAAACAGTATCAGAACCTTCAGGCAATACAAGGGGCAGTAGGATAATCACCAAGAATTCTCTGGTCTATTCTTGGTAGTTATAACCGATCTTAAAATTACACGCGAAGTCGAAAGTATGAGTTACATGTACGACAGTAATAAACTACTTTCTCAAGAGCCTGTGTCGCTTACCTGACTCTACTTGGGTTTTTGGAATCATATAAAAAAAGATAAAAATCATAAGAAATACTTAAATAATGATCGAGGCAAAATTTAGTTTAATATTGTGGTGCATTCTGTTTTGTGGTTCTCTAAAAGAAGACATTTGTATGTATTTCCTATAGGGTCCTATGTTAAACTAATTAGTCCCCTGCTGGAAGCCATCTTAGATGGTGGATATGCTACAAAGTAGCAACACTTGATCTGTACCTCATAAGTGAAAATCATACTATGTTTGGTTTCATTCCATTCAGTGGTTCTCTATAAGAAGACATTTGTATGCATTTCCTATGGGGTGCTGTGTTTAACTAAGTCCCCCGCTGGTAGCCATCATGGATGATGGATCAGTTACAAAGTATCAACACCTGGTCAGCATCTCATAAGAAACGTTCATGCTATGTTTGGTTTCATTCCATTCAGTAGTTCTCTATAAGAAGAAACGACGGACATTGGACGACGATGGACGACGACAACGAAAGCTTTTTCGTATTTACAGTTTGATGATTTTTTACCTGATTAAATCAAATATGTAATAAAAAATATACCTTCATGTGCTACTTTTTGAGTTAAATGAGGACGAAATTTTGTATATTTGCTCAAAATTCGGATTTGTGGCCCTTTCGAAAGAAAGCCATAACTTTTTTGTTTTAAAAGATAAACACAAATTAATTTTTGTAAAACAATTTGTTATTTCTGTATTTTATAAGTATTATAAACATTTATGCATTTTTTATTCAGAAATAACTCATATTTATCAAATGGTCATGAATTGAGAAAAAAACATCATTTTTTGCTGTATATTTATCAACATTAAAAAAATTGCACTATTTACAGTTTTATAAAATTTGGTCCACATAATCTCCCTGCAAAAGGAAACAAAAAGTCGTTTAAAAAAAAAGGGTTCCATGCACTCGTTTTCGAATTAAATCAGTTTGAATGATAAAAATCAGTCGAAAAATGCATCTTTTCCCGATATGCCACAGTTTCACGTAGCGAAAATAACATTTTACGTTAGCAACGTCATTACCTCGTCTGTAACTGTATCGTGTTAACCCTTATACTGCCAGCGGGCCGATCTGGGCCGATTGACGTTAATACCTTTAACTGCCAAAGGGCCGATTGGGCCGATTTAGTTGTTATTTAACTGCCAATGGGCCGATATGGCCGATGGTTAAGGTTAATAAAATAAATATTGATTTTAGCAATAAAAGCATAATTTAATGATGTTCTGTCAATGCCATTTCATTCTCGTTTCATTTTTCATGAAGTCATTTATATGACGTTACAATGATGTCATGTATATTTAGCTGTCAAATCTGAATTTTGCTGTTCGTTAATCAATCCGTTGGGTTTTTTTTTGGGTTTTTTTTTGTTGATGTTTTAAATGTTTCACACTTTGTCATTTTGGATCCTTTCTGTACGATATGGGTTTAGCTCGTCATTGTTGAAGGTCTTGAAGGCCGTACGGTGGTTTAAGATTTCATTCATCCCGTCAAATGGTCTCAAAAAAGACGTTTGGTAATTGCTACATTGGTAATCATACCATATCTTCTTATGTTTATATTGTTGATAATTTCAATAAGACATATTAAGGTGGTACCCAACACTACAGGGAGATAACTCTGTAAAATCAGCTAAACGTTTTAATTACGTTGTGTTGTTAGGGAAATATTAAGCTTCTCAATGATCAAAATTAGTGTTTGTCAAACTGCTATATAACCAGTGTATTTTTTCTGACAAAACGGTTGGTTCAAAATTTTTGAAATTTTTATATTTTTGTTAAAATGTCAAAGTAAATACTTTGTCAAAATTTTATGAAAATTAAACGAGCCAAATTAATTTTAGCAAAAGTGTTGGGTACCACCTTAAGTTGACCGAAGACAGATTGGCCTTTTTTATCATTTGGTCCATAAGAATTCGTAACTTTCGTGATCTTTCACTTTATATATCATATGAGCCGCGTCGGATAGAAATCGACCTTATATATGCAATTCGACGTCAAACCGAGTAACGTTACGATAAAGTTTCACAAGTTTTCATACAGGTACAGGTAGTTTCTGACGTTATGAAAAAAAACATGTCGCTATCTTACAAAACTACGTTTTTTTCAAAAAAATATTGTGGGGACATTTCTGGTCGGATTTTAATGTACTAGGTACCAATAGAAGCAGAATTGTCACAGTTATATTTGTTTTTTTTGGATAGATTTTTGTTGTAAAACGTTTTCAATTTTTGGTAATATAACTGTGACCAGGTGGAATAAGGCTCAGATAATTGAATGCAGAACGTTCATATATTTTAATAAATATAATATAGAATAGAAGGCAACGACAGATCTGAAATATAGAGATAATGACAAATAAATACAACTTTACATATAAATGCATATGAATATATCATTTTGTAGCAACTAACGTATATTATGTTTAATTACACAATTGCAAATAAATAATAATGCAAAATACAGTTAAATGACAACTCTGAATGTAAACAATTAGTTAATCAATGCTAATGAAAACTGTTCACTAAAGTAAGTTGACCATATAGGCGAGTGACTTATTTCAAAAAGACGCTTAGTTAACGACTTTAATGCACCCACCTAACACACGGCTGTATTATATATCATTCGAAAGCTGATAATCTGTACTTTCTGTTTTGCCCGGTCGTAAAAAAATCGTACGGTGCATTTTCGGTTAAATCAAGGTCAAAGGTCATGAAAACACATTTCAATTTTTGCGATTACTAAATAAAACGCCATTTTCTAATTCTTGTACCATAAAATTTTCCAAAAGATCATATGAACGTTATGGAACATGATACATAATTTCCATATCAAACAAAAAAATAAGAGATTCGATGCGCAAAATTTCCCGAAAATTGAAATTTATCACAAATCCTAAAAAAATGAAAAATTATTCGAAAAGCAAAATATATCTTGTGGAATCGATATTTGTATGCTAAAAAAATAGATAAATGTATATGTTTTTAAAAGTCAAGGAATATTTGTTTTGTAATTTTAAGATGCAATTATTAATTATTGTTCATGGAACAGCCTTTTATTGAAGTGTTTGCAGTTGCCCAAAAATCTGCCATCTGCAAAAAGCGATCATTTTGTTAATCTATGTTTAAAAAAAAGCACATCGCTAATTGTGAATATCAGGGAGGAGAATGATTTTCCATAATAAAAGAAGGGGTATTTAAAGTAAGAAAAGAATATATGCGAGGTAATTGAGGTTAAAATATGTTTTTACGAAGTCAAACTTTTTTACTTTTTGTAATCATGTTTAAATGCAAACATTACTTTGCGACTAAATCGTAGGCAACATTGAAATAGGTAACCTTGTTTAGAAACACTTGGTTGTCTAAAGCGGGATGTAAACGAACTAAATAAAATGTGGCTACTTCTTATTTAGTTTAAAATCGTGTTATAGTAAGTCATATTAAATGTGTTTAGAAGTTTAATTGCTTTAATTATTTGAATAAAAGATGCTTTGAGTATTTTCTACACAAGCTTTTAAAATACAAATGCATGTCATTGTGTATGTAAAAAACTATAAGCAGTTGTGAAATAATAAAATAAAAAAGTTAAATACCCTTCCTGACCTCATAAGATCATTCGCTGTTTTAGGAGTGATCGTTTTCATGGTATGCTGTGTTTTTTGGACTGTTGTTCGTCTCTTGGACTTTAATTTTATTTTGTTCATGGTTTTAATTAACTTTATTTGATTCATGGTTTGAGATGTTGATTGTCCCTTTGGTATTATTTTACTTTAAAGACATTAACTTGCAGTAATGAAAATCGGCCAAAAAATCACCTCAAAGTAAAGTGAAGAAGATTAACGCATTAAAACAAATATCCGCGAAAATAACTTAATTTGCTCACTGTGATATGTAGAACCAAATCGTTATCATGATACATTTCGCTACACTGATCTATATTTTTTAAACCTTTTACTACTTGAATAGTGACGAAATATATCAAAGGGACATCAAACTCATAATTAAAAACGAACTGACAAAGCCAGGCAAAAAACAAACAAGACAAGCAACAGTATACAAAACACAACATATAAAACTACAGATTGAGTAATACAAACCCCCAAATAAATTTTTGAGTGAACTCAGGGGCTCCCAAAGGGTAGTCAGATCATGTTCCACATGTGACACCCGTCTTAGTTTAAACATATTTATTTATAGTGTATTGGGAAACAAGTTTTGCAACTTAAATTAATCGCTTTCCACTTTGCGGGTGCGAGTGCTGCCTTGTAGCGGCATTAGCTTGCTCTTTTTCGAAATCTACAAAGATGTGTTTAACGTGCAAGAGATATGGCTCTCTCTCTTAACACGGGTCAGCCATTTATCGTCCCCTTCCGACGGACTTTCATCGTTTCCTCAAGATAATACTCACAAATGGTGCCAAGGAAGAGCCGAAAATTCAGTCCCTGAAATTTTCATCACGGAACGGGAATCGAACCAGGAACATTTGTGTTAGTAGTCCGATGCACTAACCACTACACCACGGCTCTCTTTTACCCGTCTTGTGGCTCATGTATTTCCTAACTCGGTGCCAAGCCTTATTCGGTTGGTGACATTCACGGCAGAAATTACGGCAATTTGGTTACGTCGATGGAACTTATCAGTCGTCATCTGGCGAAACAGATATCTCATAATTGTCAACCAACTCGTAGTGGCGTCCATGAAATTTTCAAAGGGATGATTTCAACTTTGCATTTGAACTCTGGTTTAAAACCATGTTTAAACCATTATTTTTCTTCAAATGTCCTGTACCAAGTCAGGCATATGGCAGTTGGTATCGAATAATCTGTTTCTTTGTATGTTGGCGTTTGTTTTTGTAGCAGTTCAGTGTTTCTGTTATATCGTTGTGTTCCTCTTATAGTTTTTCTAGTTTTTGCTTTGTGACCCGGATTTATTTCAGTTACTAGT
Source organism: Mytilus edulis (assembly GCA_019925275.1). NCBI lineage: Eukaryota > Metazoa > Mollusca > Bivalvia > Mytilida > Mytilidae > Mytilus > Mytilus edulis. Next base: position 2,883,156 of record CM034360.1, on the reverse strand, counting down.
AAATCGATTGATGACTATTGAATAGCGGTATACTATAGTTGCCTTTATTTCAAATCGGTCTCCTCCTTTAGTAGTATAGATATGCAGGCGTTGCTATAATGTTGTTACATAGAAATGAAAAGTTTATAATTTGGTAGTAAGGGGTGTTTTTATGGGTTGTTTTATGCTCATCTCTTTTGTCGTAAAACTTGTTCTCAACCAACCCTCATCATCGATTTCAAGATACGTGATAGAGTAAACTATATCTGTTGAGTCTTTTATTTTCATTTCAATGGAAAATACGAGTCCAACATTGTCACAAATTTTGCACTATTCAGTGAGATGACATCATCTATATAATGGAAAGTGAAGTTTCAAGATAATGATAGCTTCTTTTCAGTCGTCATCAGAAACTCTTGCATGAAGTCATGTTCGTATGAAAAATGAACAAGTCATTCAAGCTATTCAGGAAGTGTAGTTGTAACTAGAATCGTTGCGTATTAATGGATATTTTTTTCTTCAAAATTATTCTTATTTGATGAATTAATGCATGTAAACAGTGAACAACGCAATTTAAGCAATCAAGAAGTCAAGTTTTATAATGTATTTACTAGTTTTTTAAATTCTTTGAAATTTCAATTTTCATCAATTTATTTTCTATTTATTTTGGTCTAAATTTTCAATTCACATTAAATAAATAAAAGGTCTTTTCACTGCATCAATATTTATAATGAAGCTACAAATCAAACAATTAGAAAAGTCGAAATATGTTTATTTCAGTCTGGTACATGTAGTTACAATGCAGATTGCAATCTCTTAGTTTCACCCCCTTTATTTCAAGCAATAAGATGATTCACGCACATATTTTTTTACTCTAAATTTTTCAGATTCTTAAGAATTTGTTTATTAAATCTTATATTGACCACATACAATGTTTAAATAGGAAGAAATGCTTAAAAGCTGTTTTTCGCAGATGGCGGTATTTTGGGCAACTGTATGAGTTGTTATGATTTGCTGTATGATTAGAAGTAAGCATAATTTTAGGAAATTTTATGATGTCAAAAACTTCTTTGATAGTCATTACATGGTTTTACTTAGTTTTAAGTGATTAGCATTTGCACCAGAAAGAAAAATTTGGGTTTTCACACATTTTTTTAACTTTACTCGAATTTCAGAAAACATGTGCTCTCTGTCAAAAACACGCTTTAAATATTAAAAAATGCATTTGAATAATGACTGTTAATTTCTCTGCTAACAGTTTAAATTGTTTGCATATGTGAATTTAGTATATAAAAGTCATATTATGCAATCAGGCTGAAATCTTAGAAAATATGCACTTATTCGTCCTTGGCCTTTGATCTTGATTTGACGGAAATTGCACCGTACGATTTTTTTACGACCGGGCAAAACAGATAGTACAGATGTGTAGCTTTCAAATGATATATAATTTAGCCGTGTGTTAGGTAGGTGCATTAAAAATTTAATTTTATGGTTAAAGTCACTCGACTAATACTACTTTATAAAATAATATATAACATTGAAAGTTAATTACAGGTAAATAAGAAAATATAAAGTTTGAAATACAATTAGCAAAGTAAAGGAAACTAAATAAAATATTTAAGTCAAAAACATTTAACCATAAACTAATTTGAAAAACCCTTAAATGTAAATACCTTATAATATGCTGGCTACGGCTCTTGATGTTGTTTCTGGTGTTACTTATTCTGCATTGACAATATAGTTAAAAAGTACAATATATATAGTCAATAGGTGAACTGTTAAACTAGATAGAACCAGATAAAACAACTATTAAGTAAAGTAGGTTGTCCAATAGCCAGTGGTTAGTAAATATCAAAGAGCCCAAATATAGTATTTTGGATTCATTGAACCATATAATACAAAATATGTTCAATATAGTTATATCATTATAGTATAGGATAAAATAGATATAAACTAAGTTCAAAGTTGGGAATAATATCAAAAAGATAATATGTATATAAATGAAACTTGTCCACATAACCATGCAGTATTGTTTTTGTTCGGAAATTTCTTATGTATTTCAACGAAATTAAATTGTAAAAACTGTTATATATATATATACATGTTCAAAACATGAGAAACAAAAGTAATGGACGACAAAACTATGACAAATTAAACTAGTATACTTTAGACGATTCTGCGTCTTTTAACTCCGTATTTGTGAAAATCCAACATAATATGCCTTCACAATTTTTTTTTAGTGGGGTTTTATATGAAATTTGTAAAACAATGATATACGGGGACACCATACAGTGTTTATCTGATAAAATCGGGTCTTTAGCTAACGTATTCCATACATATAGGACAAAACTAGTAGAATGAAATTCAAAACAGTGTGGCTGTGGCCATTGATTGACACATTAAATTCATCCATTGACTGGGACAATTTAGGTGAACGTTTGTATGTAACGACCACTGCTCACTGTGTACTTTTTAAAGACACTTAAACTATGGGGTCACCAAAGGTACTCAACACCTTAATAAAGTAATTCGAAAAATTAATCAGAAATAACACGATGTTTTGATTTATATCAATTATATAAATCAAAACATAAAGGTTATTCCTGATTAATTTTTCGAATTATTTTATAATTAAAGGCGTTAAGAAACCTTTGGGGACCCCACAGTTTAAATGTCTATCGTAGGTACGTCGTGAACAGTGGTCGTTACAGACAAACGTTCACGTAAATTGTCCCAGTCAATGGATGAATTTAATGTGTCAATCAATGGCCACAGCCACACTGTTTTGAATTTCATTCTATATTATTTCTAATAAGTTTAGTAAAAAATGCCGATAATCTTTCACGGAAACCGCTTTATCCGGTCCGACATGAACATTTAATGTTTTGGGGTAATTTCTAGTTGAATGAAAAGCAATTTGGTGACAAATTTTCACAGGTTTATTTCTTCAATTGGTTATATTTTTGTTGTGGAGCTTTTTTTTATTCTATTGGGACTTTTTTTTTGTCCCAAAAAAGTTGTTTTTACATGAAATGAATATATGGCCAGAAAAATAGAGGTGACGAATACTTTTGATCATGTACTGTCTTCACATGTTTCGCTTCTTAAACATTCTTTGCTTTTAAATATTTAATTTTAAGCATTTCTGCATGATGAAAGTAAATCCAGAAAAGGGCTACGGAAGCATGAAATTTATCAAGTGTTTTACTTAAAACATACATATTTATAATTTATGATATAAAGGACCCATTTTTCTTGTTAATTTTTTCCCGCTTTTAACATATATTCTGAAAGTATTTCTTTATCTTTTTTTGTAAACTTAGCCATTACGAAGTCATGAATACCGTTGACGGTCAAGGAAATCCAGTCTTTAGGGATGATCATTTAAAATTCTGAGGATGGGAGAAATGGGGTGGTAGGAATGTGAAAATGAATATTATGGCATTATGAATAACGAGGCCCAAGTCGTTGTGGAAATGAAAATATTATCCAACAAAATGCATTAAAATAAAGGGAATAAGTATGAAGGAAAACAATTTGTACTAGCAAAAAATGAAAAAAGAATATCAATCCGGAAAACTGTCTCCCCTCCTCCTCAGAAGATCAACTGAATAATCGCCTCTATACATATTTAACAAAATCCGCTTGGTAATGTACTTAGCCGTGACCAATAAGGATGAGCACCAAGTCTTGGTAAAGGGTCATGTCCTAAGTCGTTTTGATTTGTTCATGTTTCTGGTTATTCAAGAAACATCCCGAGACAGAAACGGACATTATGTAAAATATATTAATCGAAAAACAGAACAATCTTGTGATGCATTGATAAACAGTTTTGCTAATTTGTTTGCCCCTTGATAAAGATGTAGCTCGTGCAAGAATACATGTATAGTAATATCATGCCGATAAGACAACTGTATGTACAATTATATTATGCTTACCGGTATTTCAATCCGTCCAGAGTCCGCTCATTGGACTTAAAGGCACACGAAATTGCCGGACTTGAACTATATATAAGCCAAGATTTTGGTCACCTCACACAAATTCAAGAGTCACTCAAATATAATATTTTACCAGTTTACAAGTAACTCTGCATACAATATTCTAAACATGATTAGATCAAAGTATTCTCCATCAAATGGTTCCATTTTGTTATACCTATGTCAAGAAGATACCCTAGAATGGCTGTCTAAAATTTCTTATTCATTTCTGACATCAATTTAAGTCTTTTATCACTCACTCCCACAGACTAAACGTTTTTTCTTTTTTCAAATCTGCATGCAGTGTTAATTGTTTACCCGAAGAAATTTACAAAGAGTTAAGTTCCCGAAAAAGTATAACTTAAAAGTATTTTTTAAAAATTTCCTCTGTTGTATTAGTTATAACAGTATACATATAACTATGTATAGTTGCCGTCTGGTAAAATTGATACCATGGTTTTGGTCGAAATTTTTAAACAACCAACCGCATTCATTCGAAATTACGTGTTTCAATTAGCGGAATCAAAAATCTTTCCAAAATACCAGTACTGTCCTTCCTTTTGTTGTGATTGCACTGTATAATCCTGAGCTTCGCATTATCGAAGATTATTTTCCATTGTGAATCCACCATCGTGGTTTCTATGAGGATCCTTTATTTGCATAACATTCGTTACTCTCAAAAGGGCTGCATTCGTTTGCATGATTATTATTCCTTTCGAACGTGTCCAAATTTATAAAAATTTCATAAATAAATTTGACCTGATAATGTATACTTTTTTAAGGCTAAGAATGCGTAATTGGACAATATTTTCTTGATTTATATTTTAAATTAAACGCAACATTCAACACTCCTGTCTGTTTTGTGATGCACAGTTTTTATAAGAACATGAAGCAACAGTTCCATGAGAAAAAAACACAGACTCGGCAAAAAAAAGAAAAACCTGACTATCCAAGTAAATTAAGTTCGGAGTCGAACTCACCTACAAGCAAGATATTTCAGATTTTGTTGAAAATTAGTACGCATTTATATAATTCGTTGGAATCATCAGAATGTTAAAAAAATATATAAATAAGAAGTTTTTATACTTCCAAGTTTATGTCGATTACGTGCAAAGGATTACTGAAGGAAAAAGCGTCAGAGAATATGCTTTTCCTACTTGAAATTGAAATTTTCCGAAAATCTGTCCACAGAAGTCTATTCAAAAATAATATTCTGTTGTTTATTTTAACGATAGGAATATATTAGGGGGTCACCGGATTCATATTTGCTGTCTTCATCATTTATGTATTCACGTTAAGCACGTTATTGCGTCAATGCATTGAAATGCGACAGAGCAATTTGATAAATAGCTCTTCTATAAAATCTAAATAGTTCAGCTTTATGAAATTTATATCAATAGATTAGGCAGGTACTACTGTTTCCAAAAATATAAAAAAAATATTCTTTAACTTTTCATAATAGTTTCAAATAATGATACAAATGTTGCCAAAACGTCAAAAATATGCGTGTCAGACGTAACAAATTATTCGCAAATTATAACTTTTGCCGGAATTTTTGTGGTCTAAAAAAGAGTTTAAAATCCGCGAAAATTCGCATGAATGATAAACGTCATATATAATTTATTATGTCATTGCTGTTTTTTGTGTTGATGGAACGGTCAAAGCTGAGTTTTTCAAAAATGAATAATCCTCGCCATGGTCAGGTTTCGGAAAATGGTAAGTTATCAAAAGTTATCGCTTTTTAAAATATCAGATGATATAAAATTTTGTTTTCATAAATTATTCCTACAAAAGTGCTTAGATAGACCATTTCTAATCCGGAATTTTACAGCACTCACACCACAAATAAAAACGTATTGGCTTCGGGAAAATGTCTTGCAAGATTGTCCAATGTCGAATTTCGGCGCTTTTTACCAAAACACTGTCAGTTTCAACGTCATTATATTAAATATTCTATTTGTAGCATACCAAATAGTGCTTTTGCGTAATTGTGCTTTCACCCCCCAATACGATAACATACTTTTTGATAAGGTGTTAAGTCGAAATGACTTCGTTTTTTTAACAAATCAAATGTCTTGCAAGTTTGTCCACTGAACAATTTTCTTACGTTTTGAACGTTTTCGATACAAATTATTTCTAAAAGTTTGTTGTTTGTTTTGGTGTTAAACACCACTACATCATGTACATGTATAAACGACATTTGTTGTATTTATTGACCTGTCATCATAGGTAGGAGAAGCCAGTCATCAGGCGACCTTAAGTTAAAATATTTGCAATAACTGTCGATTAGGATCGAAGTCGAACAAATCTCGCCACGAGCTTATCTTAAAATCGCCGCAGGCTTTTTATCACTTTATATGAACTCATTAGGCCAATCACCCTCCTTGGCCATCGAAATTGAAAGCAGTTCGTATTATCATATGATATATGAACGATATTTCATTGTTTTTAAATAACAAGTACGGTTCGATTTCATGTTTTAAGATTAGAGGACAAAACAAAATAACCAAATTACAAATTTTGAAAATAGATAGAATCATAGAAACCACGATAAGAACTGTAATATATTATAGTTGTTATAATCAAATAGAAAATGAATAATTATCTAAAATAAAAAAAAAACATAAGGTAATTTCAATAAATAGGTAAAATATTTCAGATGACTGGGGTGGTTCATTTAACCAAGATTCTAAAGTTGTGAAAGGGCTATATTACGAGAGGACAAAAGATCAAGCGTTTATTTTCAAACTTGTGAAGCGTAGAACTGCGATTTGCTATTCATCTGCAATACGGTTCATTTGTGCGGAAATTGAAGGAGGCAATAAAATTGTTGTACCTGAGGAGTTACACCTCGATATTATACAAAGCTTGTAAACTTATTTTTTTCACGCAATCATTCTCTTTTTGATTTAATTACTCCGTTGTATTAAACAATAGAAGTCTTTTTTATTAAAATCCTTTCACTTATCATCACACACACCCCCTCCCCCCCAAAAAAAACACAAAAAACAACATCATTTAAAAAAAGATCAAAGATCAAAGCACAAAACACAAAAACTATGTTATTTAAGCAACATGAATTGCTTCCTCCCTTCCCTCTCTTCTTAAATTTAAACGGGTGACCAACGCATTATATAATATACTATTGACACTATTTTCTCAACCAAATACCTATTTTGTGTTGTTTATTTTTGCTTGAGTAACTACCAGTAGGAAATATTTCATACATATTCAAGACTTTGAAGTATCTAAATCTATATCGATCAAAAATGATTACAAACAAAACGAACAAATTATACTTGATTACCGACGTAAAACGTCAAATTTTGACGTTACCAATTGGGACGCAATATCGCGAATAACGTCATGAGTGATAGAATTTTACGACGTTAAAATTATTATTTTTTTTACCTTTTCCACGCTACGAAAATGAGACTGATTATTTTCAGCTGGGGAAAAAAAAGGAATCCGGTGACCCCTTATATTTTCACATAATTTTAACGGAAATGTTTAATAGCAATAACCCATAGGTTTTAATCAAAATTCTGTAGACGGATTCTCAGAAGGCATCAAGGAGGGGGAGGACAGGGGGGTACCCTTCTCCCTTCTCCCACCCCTCTTCTCCTTTCTCCTACCCCCGTTCTCCTTTCTCCCATTAGAACAAAACATCTCCTTTTGAGATAAATTAAAATAAAGCTGTATCTGTCGTTTTTGTCTGTACAGAAGCCACAATTTATTAGCACAAAAACAATTCATGATTGATCATTATAACAATAAGAAATTAAAGGCGGCAAACATGTCTCATGTAAGGGAAACGACACAATTGTTTTCAATAAAAATCTTGTAAATGTCTTGGTTTATTAATTGTACGCCCTCGTCTGGTATCTTACCCTTCCGGAGCACCTGCTATCACTTCATTTTCCGTGTATTTCTGCGTTGTGTTTTGTGTACTTTTGTTTGTCTGTTTCTTTTTTAGACATGGCATTGTAAGTTTATTTTTGACTTATGAGTTTGAATGTTCCTCTGGTATCTTTATATGATATGCCCGTGTGTCAGAAAAAAAAACATATCTATAGGTGTAGTTTAAATTGGTGTCATCTTCTGTCAATCTTTAGTGAAACTGGATAGCCGTGAACAAATTTTGTCTTGGCCATTCTGGAACTTCTGACACTGAACATGGTGGTTAACATCATGCACATTTTCACTCATATTTGATTAAAAGTTGCTACAAATTAATACAACTCAGACAAGATATTGGTACAACAGACGGGCAGAAAAACTAATTTATAAATATTGTCGAAACTTAGTGTCTGGAACCAAATCATGTTAATAATATTCTTGCTTAGAATTTACTGTATACGGTTTACGATCCAACATGCATGAACAGTCGGTTTTTGATTTTGTCTTTTTTGTATACGTTTATATAGATAGATAGATATTTTTATTTTTAAAGTACAACTTTATACATAATTATATATATATGCATTTATAATTATCATCGACACAAGGAATACGCATATATATATAACTTTAATTTGTTGTTTGATACAGTACAAAAACGTCGATCGAATCACATTGAATGGAAGGATTCTTTCATGTTTGCGTATTATAATTGTGAACGTCTTCTTTTCTGAAACTACAAGGCCACATTCAACTTATCTGTACCTCAATGTTCTCAAGGGTACAGTTGATAATTGTGCCTGGCAATAATTATAGAAGTTCACTAATTTTGTACATGTTCATTGAGATTGATTTGTGTTTTACTGTAGCCAATGAACTGCCGGAGACTAATATGCATGATTTATCTTCTAAATGTGTCACAGAACAAATCAGGAGCTGATCTCGTGACCCTAGCACAGTAGGTCACGAGCTAATAGACGCCGGCTTTATAGGAACTTTCGTATGGAGAACACCACTAAAATGATTTGCTATAGCAGTGATGTGAATGCTTACTTGCAACCTGTTAAAGTACAAACTTTATTGTTCAAATATAGCAATTTAATATATCACAAATCATAATCACACAAAAATAACGCATATACATTACGAGCAATGAATTAGGTCATTCATTTCATCAAAAGTGATGAATCAGTGATGTTGTTCATCAATAATTTGCTCCACCATATTTTGCATGTTTTCAATTTCCTTGCAAATTTTGGTATTTTCGTCATGCATCCTTTTAAAAGGAGTTTTACATAAAAGAACTATACTACAAATCTCGGAATCATAGTCATACTCAGATTGCGACAGTACCGTTAGAACATATGTACTTAAACAGCATTGTTTGCATGTTTCACAATGTGAAATAAGTTCTTGTCACAGAAGATTTATTTTGGGGTGATTGAAAAACCATTCCCTTTCAATCATTGCCACAAGTTCTTTTCTGATGAACATTCTTTCAATTCTGTATGCTACTGTAGTGGAAGTAAGGGATATGGAGAAGATGAACATGGGACAAAATCGCACAAAATACAAATTATCAATTAACAGGGTTTTTATTCCTGTTCTTCATCTTGCCAGTCGATGTAGAGTCTTTATCAATGAACGAATCATTCATATCCTAGAACGTGGTCAAGACCGCCCAAGCGTCGAATCACATTTAGTGACAAAAATGTTAAAAAGAAATAAAAAAAAAAATCGTGTCATATGCCCCTATATTATTACATAGATGACTTAGATATCACACGATTTTTTTTTTTTTTTTTTCTTTTTTTATATTTTTGTCACTAAAACTCAAGCGACTGTGTCATAAGTGTGAGTGTACCGCAAAACATGCTCTCTTTTTCACGCCCTGTGTTAAAATAGTTGGTTTTTTTTTAACAAAACAGTCTAGAACAGTATCAAATATATTATTCCCGGTGCATACTAGAAAAGGAGGTTTTGGAAAGCACGTGTGTCAGAATATTCGATCTACATTGAATATAGAGGGGATGTTCGCCATACATAAGGACAAAAACGGTATAATATAAAAACAGGTTAGAAAAGAATCAAAGGGCAGTCATGTGTTTGATGTTTAAAGGATACAGAAAAAAATGGAGACTCAATAAGCTGTAATTTTGCTGTCGTAAATAAAAATTTCATTTGAACCAATGAGAAAACATGTAAAATAACTAACTATAAGTGTGTCGACCGACCCACAAGTAATTGAAATCAAATTAAACCTTTGTCAATTGGCCGTTTACCGACTGTGATATCTAAAGGCTATTTGCCAAAACTTTAAAGGAATCTCTCTCTGTTAAAACAGCCCCAGTTTTACAAACTAGGCAATTAACTGACAATGGTCTTCTCAATTTCATAGTAGATCATAGACATAGTACGAAAAAAGAAATACAGATGTCATAATGTGTGATTTCATAAATTAATTAAGTTTAATTACCATGAAGATCAGCCTCTTCCTGAAGAAGCAGTTTAACAGCATGCTTGAATGATGAATTGTTGTTTAAAACAACAAGTTTACGGTCTTTTTTTTCTAAAATGGACAGCTCTGTCTCAAAGTTAGTTATTCCAAACTTCGCGCACCTTTCGCTAAATCCATTATTAAACCTTAAGGTTTTCAGGAATGACGCGAAATCATTTTCCGCCGATATTTCCAGATAAATGAAATGATTATCCAAGGCCTTTCCTTGCATCCGTCCAAATATATGGACCCCAGCACTAATTGTTTCCATTATAGAAAACCGGAAATGATAACGTTCAACGTAAAATTGTAAATAACGAAGTCAAAACGTAATCAAACGTTGAGTTAAAATCCGGATTTAATCTAATGGAACGTCTAATTCATACTAGATTGATTATTTAAGCTATCGGTATCACTTTTAAATTGAAATTCGATTAAAAGATAATGTTTTGATATTTTTTCTTGAAATATTAGATCATTTCTTAAAAGGAGAGATATTTTATTTTTTCTCCTTTCTCCAACTTTTTCTCCTTTCTCCCAGCCTTCCTCTCCTTTCTCCTACCCCCTTTCTCCTTTCTCCCACCCCCTTTCTCCTTTCTCCTACCCCCTTTCTCCCTATCTCCCTTACCCCTGTCCTCCCCCTCTATTATATATTATATAATATCAAATAAATATAATATGTATTTGATTCAAAATGTTTTTAAAAAATCAAGCATGCATATTTTACTTATAAAAGACATTTCAAAGGGAAGAAGAGCACAGCCGATAATCCAATATTTAAAGATAAATTACTGCTCCCTCTTTTCTCGTTACGGCAAGTTACGTCAAGTTAGGGCGATTTTCGTTCGTTCGTAAGATGTTGAGAAACCTCTAATACGAGTTTCACACTTTAGCACGAACGCTGCATAAGGGACACATAACATTTTCCCTATTTTCAGGTAAGCACATTTTCTTTTAGGCCTTATTATCATTATGCACGTTATGCATCTATCCAATTCATAGTTCAATTTAAAAGGAAACTTCAAGTTAACATTTGAAATAAATGTTTGTTATAATTATGTATTTTCAGTGTGAAATAAATGGTTTGCTACATGTTATTTCGTCACAATATCCAATGCCCTCCTTATTTACAAAGACCAAGTGGCTATTTACCCTGTGACATAAATATTGTTTAAAGCTGCATTTATTTGGTTTTAAATAGATGTGTAAAAACGGCGAATATGTCGCCCTTTGACAAAACATCGGGAAATTTCAAACACCCTTTAATCCAACTTTTCAGATGATTTTTCTCAAAAACAAACACGTTTTCAAGCTAAGATTATTTTGCATTTGAAGTTATACTTAAAAAACATAAAGACCTAAACATAAACTGAAGAAAACCTGGAAAGATATGTCGAAAATGAGCACCCCACTAAGGAGAAAATAATAGACAAACATGTATGTACATGAATATATTTTTTTTCCGCAGCCAGGTGAATATATGTTTATTTATCAGTTCAAACTCGACCCATTCATAAACATAAGCCTACTGCATTTCTATCGATATTGAATATGTTGTACTGTACGCTTTGTTTTGTAATATTACGATGATTATTCTGCTAGTAACTGAGGCTAGTAATATGAATATGGGCGCCTTAGCATGCCCTTAGCCAGGAATTTTCAAGGGGGTATTTGGACTCATGAACTCCACTTTAACAGTCACAATTTATTAGAACAGAACGTTGACTTTAACAGTGCTTATTTGGTTTCAAAAAGGGGGGGGGTCATCCGAACCCCCCCCCCCCCCCCCCCCCGAACCCAGTATGAATCTCGTATACAAATTGTGTTTACTTATTTTCGCGGGATTGAAATTACTATATCAGGTCATTCTGGTTGCACGAAGTTATTGTACTGTCTGCATAGCGAGAATGGGCGAGTTAGTAGTAAGATAAAGATATTTTATTTCCTAATCATAGGGCTCATAACAAGCATGTAATCACATAAAGTAAAAATAAAAAGCCGTTCTCTCCCACTCGCATACACTCACACATACAACTACCGTTCTGATTAAGGATGATTCATTTTAAAACAGTACAAAATGTGAATGAAAAATAAAGTACAGATAAAAATACAGATACAAATGTATTTTTATTTTTTATGAGGAGATCGAGTCAGTTGCCTACATTGTATATATGGAACGAAGGATAACTCTTACTGCCCAGAAAAGAAAAGAAAACAATTCAAGTTAAATGTCACATGACAATGAACTGGTAGACTATAAATAAGTTTTAAAAGTAGTAACGATTGGGTAATACAAGTAATCAAAATATTCACCGTGACAAAAAATACGCAGGGAAATATTCCCTTTTATAAAGGAAGAGTTATTGCGTCGCGTACATGATACTAAAAATGTATGGTTGTATACTTCTTAAAACTGATAAATAAAAACAAAAAATTGGATGACATTGAAACGTAGTACAAGAAGTAGAAAATTTGTACTCGCTTGACTCTGGGACTATTTTCCAGCTTGACTGCTGAAATAACTTTTATACGCTTCACAAAATAATTCCATATCGACGAAATTAAGTGCCTTAGATGCGGGTTGTTTTCAATACTGAAATACATACATATGAAAGTAGTCGTAAGTAATAAATGAAAACTTCAAATGAAAAATAAAGACAGAGGGGGATAAGTGTTATTGTACATTTTGTTGTGTGTATCCTGTTTAATGTGTCCACATGCAATCAGTCATGCTCGTGTGTTGTAAACGCATATTTTTTTTCACTGGTTGCATAAATAGCTGTTTAATGTTAGCTGTTGTAAGATACTAATTTTAACGGTTCAATTTTTAACTACAGACAATTTGTAGCCATTTGATTATTGGGTACCTGTAAAGTGCGAAACGAAACAGAACAAAACAAAATAACGAAATACAGTAAAACGAAACGAAATGAAACGAAATATGTTTTCCCCATGATTTCAACTAGTCCAGCCCTGGCCTCAGTGACTCATTTTTTTTATTTTTTTTGTTGTCACTGAGTCCAGCTCGCCCTCCATTACCTTCAATGGTGCAAGCTCCCGGGTAGATTACCCGGGGACGATAGAGACAATGCCAGAGCGCTCAAGTACGAAAAATGTACCACAAATGGTAAAACTTGATAAAATAAACAAGTTGCATACCTGAAATGCTTGTACACTATATGGAAACTCATCTTAACAGAAGGAAATCCCTTGCAGTCGGAGCTGTGGACATCTTGTTTACATCAATAACGCTATATTACGGAACGTGACGTTTCTACGCTATAACGTTAGACGAAACGAATTCAATGTATCGATACAAATTTTCAACGTTTAAACTCGTCTAATCAACTATTTTGCACCTCAAACTATTTAAACGCGGACCTTAGGGCACTGAATGCTGCTGGTAAATTATGACACTTTAAATCATGTTTATATATGTGTACCTTCTGTTGTTCAGATGAAGTTTACTGATTGTGTTTTTTTCTTCAGTTCCCGGCAAGTGACAGAAAGTTCAAACCAAATTAATCAGTTTTAATTTTTCCGTATATCATGGTTCCTTTCAGTAAATGACAGGACAATTATTATAATAAATTTCTTCATTAATTTATCATCACACTTTTATTTTTTTAACAATTTTTTTATCCCGAAATTCCATGAAAAATCCCGAATATTTAATTTGGGGTTGCCGTACGGCCAACAGGCGGCTCTGTCTATTTCCTTGCGATAACATATATCAACCTTTTTGAATGTGAATTTAATAATTGTTACTTATGACAAAATGAAGAACAACTTTAATACTGACGATTTTCATTTTCTCTCATTTTTTTTTTAAAGTTCTTGTTAATACTTCAACGCGGTAAGTCTTTTTTTTTTTTTTTTCTTAAGCAGCGAATGATAAGTCTGAAATTGTTTTTCACTTAAAGTCTTTTATATATAAGTGTATTCAATTTAACATTGTAATTTAATGCAATTTAATGTAATTTAATACATTTTTCTTTCTTTCAAATTAAAGAAACACATACTTGCTATTAACATATGGACCAAAATAAAAAGTATTTTGGATGGTGATTAATCATTTTCCAAGTCCAGTTTCCAAAATCGTATCAGGGCCAAACCATCTCCGTTAACATTCGGATTGAAAAATTGTTAAAAAATAAAAGTGCAATGATTAGTTGATGAAGAGAAGTTTCATATTGTCCCGTCATTGACTGAAAATTTACGAAGAAACGGAATAATCGTTCGAGTTATATTAGATTCTTTTTTTTTTAGTCCCAGAAAATATGGCCAACTATGAAAACATTCCTTTACAGGTGTGAATGTGTTTTTTTTTTACCCGCAGAAAACGTTCATACATCCGACCGTTAATGCAGCAAGTTCTTTAATTATGAAATCATTAGAAAATAAAAATTCTTTTTGTTTTGGTAACTATGTGACATTTTTAACTGTTAATTTCCCTAGATGCAGAGTGCCGACAGATTTGTTGCAAAACGGAACGGTTATTTGACATTGATTGCTTTATCGTTTTCCCCGGAATATTCTGCTCATTGTTGACCTTCAAAAATATCATTTTTAAATATTCTATTGATACCTAAGCATCTGCAAGATTTATCTATTAATATATATATACATATATATACATATACATGTATATATCTTCTTATGCATTACGGACTGAGTTTTAACACTTTATTTTTTATTCTTGCAATAACTTCTCATTTATATTCTTGCAAAAACTTCTCATTTATAATGCAATCCGTATCCCTATGAAATTTTATTTTGGAAGTAGGAATTTATTTTATAGAAACTCAGGTTGATGTATGAAAATCCGGGAATTGTAACCCTATTAATGCAATTTCGTTAATCCCATCCGTTTGAATATGATCATCGATAGAAAAATAGAAAAAACGAAATTTATTGGACTGAAAGAATACGGATTGAATTAGGAAAAAGCAAAACACAAGCACACGTTGAAACTCATGATCATACAAAAATTAGTTTGTTAGCCATGGAATGAGAAAAAAAATGGTTATTGTTTGAATAACTTTCCCTGTATTCCAAGTAAAAACAGTCTCTGAAAATCATTGTTCTGTACAGAAGAAATCCGATATAGAACCGATATGGTTTCTGGATTTTTTTTAGTGTTGGTGTTTCTTTGTGTGAATAAATGGAGATATGGGATATACTTATAGATTATCGTTGATCATCTCAACGAGATTAATTTTCTCGCTTGAGCTGGTACAGCGAAAGTGAGAAAAGAAATCGAGTTGAGATGACCAATGATAATCTGTTTATCGCTATTTTACCTATGACGACGTTGTCAATTTCATGTCAATTTCGTTAGCAACGCCACGTGGCCTCCTTAGTTTCTAGCGATAATTTTTCCATCTCAAGCGAGAAGCATGATATGAAAATTATCACAAAAAAAGATCAAAAGAAAAATGCACAAAATAGCGATAAAATAAGATAGCAATGGCTATGCAATTAACGACATCAAAACCATAGACATTTTTCAGTTTCCTAGTTCATATTTGTTGAAGTCGTTAAACTCCTAATTGGACTTCTGGAGAAAAATCAAACCATAATGAAATCAGGAGATGTGGTATAGTTGACAATGAAACAATTTTCCACCAAAGACCAACTGACGTACATGATAGCTTGCTAACATTGGTACATTTGATAACACCAGTTTACCATTTCACTACACTGCATATTCACTCAAATATTGTCACCACATTCCTAATAAAATAGCACCATCATATTGTTTAAACCGTTCGTCAATTCAATTTGCACTGGGTATATATAGGTTTCATATATATACGGCTTATCTATTAGGACGACAGTCTTTTAAATTGTATACCTGCTTGTATGCTTGTACTAAAGCTGCGTATATCGTCAGTTTTTTTTTTTAAATGACAGGTTGCTGGATTATGATACATGATATAAAATAACACGCAGAATACAGACTCCGGCTTACGTGTCGTACATGCACAATTTCAAACTGGAATTTTTGCGCGGAGTGTTTTACTTATATAGAGGGTGCATATGTAAGCGTAATTTCATTCCACCGTGTATTTATTCCGGGTATCTGTTTTTCACTAGAGAATATTGGAAGTAAAAAGTGTCACGAGCGTCGATCTTGGTATCGTTGTTTTGTTTATATTGACCGGTTTATTGTTTACATATACATTTATGGGTTGAAATAATTTTCAGGGAATTAGTTTAATAGTCCTTCATTACTGAGTAAAAATATAATTTTTTCGTCAATAGACAAGTTATAAAATTGATCGTTATGTTTTACTGCTTCATTATACAATATATTTCGAAGGTCTGCATATAAAGGACATAAAGTAACTATATGTTTCTCATCTTCAATTTCGTTTTTACACATAAAACAACATCTTTCATTTATTGGCTTTTTCTCATATCGTCCTGTTTCTATTTTAAGTGGCGCAACGCCACATCTAAATTTTGCATAAGCACTTCTAAATTTAATAGATATATTTTGTTTTAAATATAACTCTGTACAATATTGTGATTTATATCGCTTATACGTACGAAGCTTGTTACCATTACTCTGTGACAAAATTTTCGTTTGCATTCTGCAATATATTATTAAATAAAACATTTTCAATTTGTAGAACAATTTTCTTTATGCAGCACACTATCAATACTAATATAAAAATTGACGTTTTCCTATAAAATTACAAGACCAAAAATGGTGACCCAAGTTTTTATGCATACAATGACTTATACTGATGTAACTCGATTCAAAATACAAGTGTGCCAAAAAGTTTAGAAATCGGGAGATATGGCATTCGGTATCGTGTTACGAGTTTAAACGTTGAAAATCTTTATCGATACATTGAATTCGTTTCGTCTAACGTTATAGCGTAGAAACGTCACGTTCCGTAATATAGCGTTATTGATGTAAACAAGATGTCCACAGCTCCGACTGCAAGGGATTTCCTTCTGTTAAGATGAGTTTCCATATAGTGTACAAGCATTTCAGGTATGCAACTTGTTTATTTTATCAAGTTTTACCATTTGTGGTACATTTTTCGTACTTGAGCGCTCTGGCATTGTCTCTATCGTCCCCGGGTAATCTACCCGGGAGCTTGCACCATTGAAGGTAATGGAGGGCGAGCTGGACTCAGTGACAACAAAAAAAAATAAATAAAAAAAAATGAGTCACTGAGGCCAGGGCTGGACTAGATTTCAACTTGATTTTTTGAATGGAGAAATTAATATGTAGTGTGTATCTGACCTTTATGAATGATAAATACAATAAATCATAGATATAATGGGTATTACATCTATGAATTAATTAACCATAACATGATTTTAATATATCATTAAAGATTGATGAATTACCATGATTATTAAAATATTAAATAATCCGAAATAGTAGATTATAAGTGGGTCTAATTGGGGTCTTAAGCATGACGAGGGATTAGTGATATTTTGTAAGAGTGACACGTGAAAGTCAAATTATTGTGCTGGAAAACGGGAAATGAAGTCTATGGCTAAGTGTGACATGGTAAATTACAAAAAAATGAGAATTGATCACAACCCCCCAATACACCTTATCGCTAATCCCCGCTGACCCGGCCGCTTGAACTTTTGACGCATACAACAATCACTTTTCCATTTTGGCGTCAGATATTTGGTATTGTGACGTCAATATTTTACGGGAACCTGTGTGATATCCAGTAATGGCGGACAAATAGCGATAAGGTGTATGAGACGTATACCCTTATAATGGAGCTTTGGTGTGAAATGATATAAAATAGAAAGAAAGTCAGTTTTCTTGTGCTAAATAATTAAAAGTAATTAAATAGTTAAATATTCATTTTAAACCTTTATTTAATATGTTTTAGTTTCTAAGCGAGCAGATTTTCTTATTTTTGGTTTGTGATGATATAGTAGATATGGAGCACATTTATTATAAATTCATATTTATCTGCAGGTTAATATTTGATGTAGCCATACATTTGATGTTCATACACATGACCAGCGGTGACCTTCAAATTAGCACTTGAGGTATGCAAAGAGTTGTTTTATGTAGTTTTATAATTTAGTTAATAATTTCCTTAGTTTGCTTACTTTACTTTGCTCAATTGCTGCATGTAGATATTTTCATGCTTTTCTGTTTTGCTTAGTTTATTAATATTCATTGAATATTCATGACATGTAGCAAGGGTACATGTATATCATTTACATGATAACAGCAATTTTTTTGCAGTGAAGTTTATGAAATGCATAAACAAATACATGTAAGACACAAAAGAGAATGACAATATTATTTTACTTAGAATGATATACCATGGATGTATACAGTGCAATGTACTTGTTCAAAAATATGTCAGAGTTATCTTTCTTTGCACTAGTATTTATAGTATTTTATAATTGTGTTTTGTAAGGGATTTATATGAGACTACTGTTATTTTGTTGAAGTGTAAAGACCTTTAATAAAGAATCCTTGCAATATTTACAACCAAGTGCTGTTATAATGATGCCTATTTCCACCCGGTTTCAATGGGAATAGGTGGGAAAATGATGCCCATTTTGAATTTGTTTTATACAATCTGTACTGAATATATTTAGAGCTTAATTCTTTCAAAATATGATAGTTATCTCCTATATGATATAAAAGTAACATCTTTAATATATATAATATTCTTTAGCTTAGACATACATAATAATACACAAGAAAAATGGATGCATCTTTGTCATTCTTTCAAACAAAACCTCCATCATAGTGAAAAGAATGCAGATAAGAAGCAACAATAAAAGACATGCATGGTGGTTGTGTTCAAATATGATCTTAAACTTCTTTACTTCACTGAAATCATAGCTTATGCAACAGCTATAATCTACAGTCAATAAATGTGACAAGTCTAATGTTATATGCTTAAGCTTTCAATGATCGCAAAATGTTTTAATAAATTGAGTTAAATCATGGAAAGTTTTATTCATATTTTAATTTTGGACTGGTAATGTGCTATGTTGAAAAGGATTTGTGATCCACCATTTTAAAAAAATGTTAATTTCAGATTATGAATAACCTTAAATGTTCTGCTGTCATATGTGAGAATTTTTCCTAGCCAGTTGCAGTCCGTCTGTTTTTCATCATCATGCCATACATGTAAAATTTGATACCCAATAAGTAGCTCTGGTTCTTTAGATAATTTTGCCAAATAAAAATCATTTTCAGATGAATTTTGAGAACTTTGATGTTTTTTAATATCCAAAAGTTGAAGAAGATTTTCTACTAATTTCAGTTCACTGTATGGTTTTCCTTTGCAACTGTATAAAAATAAATGTTTCTGTTCACAATTTACTGTAACCAACTCCTTTATCATGTTAAATTGTTGTTTCAAAGCTTTGATATTTTTAGTTTTGGTTCGACATTTCTCTAGTTCTGTATTTATTTTATTTCTATCTTCCCAAATTCAAATATCTCTCATTTGCTCTAAAATATCTTGTTTGTTTTTACTTCTTTTTTCTAATTTCTTTTTCTGCTGTTCCTCCCTTTGTCTTATTATTGCTACATGACTTTTAAAAAGATTACTCTTTCTCTCTTTCATTATTTTAATATTACTCCTGTTAGATTTTCTTGCCTCAGATATAATATTTTTCTTATCATCAGAAGATTTTTTCTCTAACCATGCACCAGTTTTATTACCACTATCATGACTATACATAATTGTATTTTCTATACTATTTATATTGCAATTAGGTGCACTTTTAAATTTTGAATCAACTTTTGCCATAAGTCTTTCCAAACAAATATTATTTGGTGGACAAGATGCAGATTTTTTGATAATGTTGTTACTAGGTTCATGATATTTGCCATGTTTCAAAAAGTCTTTAGATAAAAGTTCACATTTGCAGCGCAATACAACAACTAATTTGGCAAGTATAGCCTCTGTCTGACTGTCCAAAAGAGATTCTTCAAAGAGAGACGTAGATACATCACTCAGCTGTGTGGATGGTCCGAAAAGACAGTGAAATATCATTTTTTAACATTAAATATGGGTTTTCTTCAAAACATTTAAGTACATCAATAAGGCGATTATACACATTTCCCATAGATAGTGCAGTAGAACTTTCATCAGATGCTCTGTTTAAATATGGTTCAGTAATAATTTTGGATATGATGCCCAAAGCTCTGCAAATTGCTAATATAATCTGTCATCTTTTAGTACTTTCAAAATATAACGGTGTGTAAAATTTAGTGTGCTTTTAGAATTTTCAAAGTACTGTACCAAATGAGAAGCTAAATAAAATGTCCCTGCTGCATTAAAAAACAAAACATTAAATCTGTTTCCTCTAAAATTCATTACAGGAATTGATTTTATCCCTTTATCCTTTATGTAAATCGACGCATACAAGGGATCTCCTGACCCATCTTTATAAAAAAGTTTGGAAACAAATCTGAGCAATGTCAAAGTTTTTGAATCTGAAGAACTTTTAGAATCTGACGCAGCACAAAAACCAATATTACTTTCAAATTTCATAATTTGTTTTTGACAAATATCTGCAAACTGCATTACTGGATGAACAGCACATCTAAATTCATTGATATTGTTATCCATGCATGTACCAGTCATGCCAGTAGCACTATTTTCTGCATTTAACAATCTATTGTTTTTTATTTCAGTTGCACTTAGACTGTCAGTCATAAAGTTTGATGTTTTTTCTAAAAAGTTGGTACTCTCAGAAATATCATTTAAGATTTCTTTTGTATTCTTAACATTATATGTATCGATCAGCTTTACCATCTGAAACTTCTCGTACGCCTGCAGTCAAAATTTTACCTGACTCAGTTGAATATCCGACACCATATATATGTCTCCCTTTTTAGCTCACCTGGCCTAAAAGGCCAAGTGAGCTTTTCTCATCACTTGGCGTCCGGCGTCGTCCGGCGTCCGTCGTCGTCGTTAACTTTTACAAAAATCTTCTCCTCTGAAACTACTGGGCCAAATTAAATGAAACTTGGCCACAATCATCATTGGGGTATCTAGTTTAAAAATGTGTCCGGTGACCCGGCCAACCATCCAAGATGGCCGCCATGGCTAAAAATAGAACACAGGGGTAAAATGCAGTTTTTGGCTTATAACTCAAAAACCAAAGCATTAAGAGCAAATCTGACATGTAGTAGAATTGTTAAACAGGTGAAGATCTATCTGCCCTGAAATTTTCAGATGAATCGGATAACCCGTTGTTGGGTTGCTGCCCCTGAATTAGTAATTTTAAGGAAATTTTGATGTTTTTGGTTATTATCTTGAATATTATTATAGATAGAGATAAACAGTAAACAGCAATAATGTTCAACAAAGTAAGATTTACAAATAAGTGAACATGACTGAAATGGTCAGTTGACCCCTTTAGGAGTTATTGCCCTTTATAGTCAATTTTTAACCATTTTTCGTAAATCTTAGTAATATTTTACAAAAATCTTCTCCTCTAAAACTACTAGGCCAAATCAATCCAAAATTGGCCACAATCATCTTTTGGGTTAGTAGTTTGAAAAATGTGTCCGGTGACCTGGCCATCAAACCAAGATGGCCGCCATGGCTAAAAATAGAACATGGGGTAAAATGCAGTTTTTGGCTTATAACTCAAAACCCAAAGCATTTAAATTTTAGAGCAAATCTGACATGGGGTAAAATTGTTTATCAGTTCAAGATCTATCTGCCCTGAAATTTTCAGATGAATCGGACAACCCGTTGTTGGGTTGCTGGCCCTGAATTAGTAATTTTAAGGAAATTTTGCTCTTTTTGGTTATTATCTTGAATATTATTATAGATAGAGATAAGCTATAAACAGCAATAATGTTCAGCAAAGTAAGATTTACAAATAAGTCAACATGACTGAAATGGTCAGTTGACCCCTTTAGGAGTTATTGCCCTTTATAGTCAATTTTTAACCATTTTTCGTAAATCTTAGTAATCTTTTACAAAAATCTTCTCCTCTGAAACTACTTGGCCAAATTAATCCAAACTTGGCCACAATCATCTTTTGGGTTACTTGTTTGAAAAATGTGTCCGGTGACCCGGCCATCCAACCAAGATGGCCCCCATGGCTAAAAATAGAACATGGGGTAAAATGCAGTTTTTGGCTTATAACTCAAAACCCAAAGCATTTAGAGCAAATCTGACATGGGGTAAAATTGTTTATCAGGTCATCATTTATCTGCTCTGAAATTTTTAGATGAATCTGACAACCTGTTGTTGGGTTGCTGACCCTGAATTGTTAGTTTTAAGGAAATTTTGCTGTTTTTGGTCATTATCTTGAATATTATTATTGATAGAGATAAACTGTAAACAACAATAATGTTCAGCAAAGTAAGATTTACAAATAAGTCAACATGACCGAAATGGTCAATTGACCTCCTTAGGCATATGTTAGGAGTTATTGTTCTTTATAGTCAATTTTTAACAATTTTCATAAAATTTGTAAATTTTTACTAACATTTTCCACTGAAACTAATGGGCCAAGTTCATTATACCCCCGCTTTAAAAAAGGGGGGGTATACTGTTTTACCTCTGTCTGTCAGTCCGTCAGTCCATCAGTCAGTCCGTCCCATGAAACTTTTGTCACATTTTTCTCAGGAACTACACATCCACCCTTTCTGTAATTTGGTATCAACATTTATATATGTTAGCCATACCCTGTGATGCGTTTTCAGATTCATCACTTGACAACTTCCTGTTTACCGAACACTTGTATGATTTTACACATGATAGCCAAGTTGAAAATTTTCGTCACATTTTTCTCAGCAACTACAATACAAGGATTTCTGAAATTTGGTTTCAGGATTTATATAAGTCAGCTATACCGTGTGATGCGTTTTCAGATTCATCACTTGACAACTTCCTGTTTACCGAACACTTGAATATTTTTACACTATTAATATTATCCACTTGCGGCGGGGGTATCATCAGTGAGCAGTAGCTCGCAGTTTCACTTGTTATAGATAGAGATAATTTTAAGCAGCAAGAATGTTCAGTAAAGTAAGATGTACAAACACATCACCATCACCAAAACACAATTTTGTCATGAATCCATCTGCTTCCTTTAATATTCACATAGACCAAGGTGAGCGACACAGGCTCTTTAGAGCCTCTAGTTTATTAGTCGCATCTCTGTGCATAGTTAAGTTTTTATCATTTTTAAATTCATCCTCTATATGGTGCCTTGACACACTACCTAATTCATGCATACTTTTTGATGCTGTGTTAACACTTGGAAGTTCATTAATTTCATAGTTCACGAGTGAGAGAACAGTACGAATAATTGGCTGAATATGTTGTAACCCTATATTTCTACTTAGAAATTCATAGTATACTTTTCTGATGTTTTCATCATATGGCTTGCCTTTTTCACTCAATCGTACACTTAACTGTTTGTCAGTGATAGTTTCTATACCGATATTTTGATTTTCATCTGAACTTAATTCAGAATGTAAATTGTCTATTTCACTGTGAAGGTCAATGATCAAGCCTTTTAAAGTGTTACACTGCACTCCCTTTTCAACACTTTCTACAGCATTACAATAGACAAACAAAGCAAGCAAGACAACCAAAGTCTTGCTTTACATGCATTAGGAAATAAGCTGTAATCATAAAACAAATAAGTTTGAAAACATGCTTGTGACACAACTTCTGCTATGAAAACTAACATATATATCCAAACCAGTATCACCATGATCAGACTTTATTTTAGTAAAATTAGTGCTTGGATAGAACAAATGTACCAATTTTCTTACCTTATTTTCTGTTATTGATACATAGATGGCACTTTGGACATACTAATTCTAAGACTCATTTTGATTTCATACTTAAATTTATTATTCAAAATTAGTATACAATTTAAGAAACTTGACAAAATGTTTGGACAATCAACTAGTTTCTGTAAAATTTAATACTTTTTAATTATGCACAATGCTTAGTGAGTCATCACTGTCAGTATCATGAGGAGGATAGTATGGTCCCCTGTGCTGTGGGTTAATCAAACTAACTGAATGTGAAGAAGATTCAGATTCAATTTTGTCAACAATTTGAATATGACCTGTGTCTATCAAATTCTGTCGGATATCTTCGTCATCAGTATATTCAATATCTACACTTGAGGACTGATTTAAATAATCAGTTTCTGAATCAGATCTTAAAAAGTATGACTCAAATGTATTTGATTCCAGTTCCTGATATTGCCCTTCGTCTGTATGTTCAACTGTATCTGCATTCACACAAACACCCTGGAGACAGATTACTGACTGATTCTTCGATTTCAGAATCAGTTTCTATTCCAAAATATTCATTATATACACAGCGATATAAAAGTGCTGCTCTTCCATTATATAGTGAAATATATCCTTCTTCAGGAACAGGAGTCTGAAAGTAAGGGTATGCCCAAAATGCACATCTAGCCATTTTTCTGAAATTTAAGTATTTTTTTTTTTTTTTTTTTTTAATTTAAAATGTTTACATCTTGTATGCCTTTTTATTTTTCGTTGGTTGCTGCGTGCATATTCCTGGGAGGGAATAAGTATAATAATGTTTCTTTTTGGTTCAAATGTAAAGATGATTTGAAATGTTAGCATATGAACAAGGGAAGTAATCCTTATAATATTAAATAATTATCTCCCCTATTAATGTTTTGTATCACAAGCAGGGGCGGATCCAGAACCTCGATTCCTGGGGGGGGGGGGGGGGCACCATGAAACCAAAATTTATATATTTTTATATGACCGCAAAATTTGAAAAAATTTTCGTCGTATATTGCTATCACGTTGGCGTCGTCGTCGTCGTCGTCCGAATACTTTTAGTTTTTGCACTCTAACTTTAGTAAAAGTAAATGGAAATCTATGAAATTTTATCACAAGGTTTATGACCACAAAAGGAAGGTTGGTATTGATTTTGGGAGTTTTGGTCCCAACATTTTAGGAATTAGGGGCCAAAAAGGGCCCAAATAAGCATTTTCTTGGTTTTCGCACTATAACTTTAGTTTAAGTTAATAGAAATCTATGAAATTTTGACACAAGGTTTATGACCACAAAAGAACGGCTGGGATTGATTTTGGGAGTTTTGGTTTCAACAGTTTAGGAATTAGGGGCCAAAAAAGGGCCCAAATAAGCATTATTCTTGGTTTTCGCACAATAACTTTAGTTTAAGTAAATAGAAATCAATGAAATTTAAACACAATGTTAATGACTACAAAAGGAAGGTTGGTATTGATTTTGGGAGTTTAGGTCCCAACAGTTTAGGAATTAGGGGCCAAAAAGGGACCCAAATAAGCATTTTCTTGGTTTTCGCACCATAACGTTAGTATAAGTAAATAGAAATCTATGAAATTTAAACACAAGGTTTATGACCATAAAAGGAAGGTTGGTATTGATTTTGGGAGTTTTGGTCCCAACAGAATAAGGGGCCCAAAGGGTCCAAAATTAAACTTTGTTTGATTTCATCAAAATTGAATAATTGGGGTTCTTTGATATGCCGAATCTAACTATGTATGTAGATTCTTAATTTTTGGTCCCGTTTTCAAATTGGTCTACATTAAGGTCCATAGGGTCCAAAATTAAACTTAGTTTGATTTTAACAAAAATTGAATCCTTGGGGTTCTTTGATATGCTGAATTTAAAAATGTACTTAGATTTTTAATTATTGGCCTAGTTTTCAAGTTGGTCCAAATGGGGGTCCAAAATTAAACTTTGTTTGATTTCATCAAAAATTGAATAAATGGGTTCTTTGATATGCCAAATCTAACTGTGTGTGTAGATTCTTAATTTTTGGTCCAGTTTTCAAATTGGTCTACATTAAGGTCCAAAGGGTCCAAAATTAAACTAAGTTTGATTTTAACAAAAATTAAATTCTTGGGCTTATTTGATATGCTTTATCTAAATATGTACTTTGATTTTTGATTATGGGCCCAGTTTTCAAGTTGGTCCAAATCAGGATTCCATATCAAGTATTGTGCAATAGCAAGAAATTTTCAATTGCACAGTATTGCACAATAGCAAGAAATATCTAATTGCACAATATTGTGCAATAGCAATTAATTTTCAATTGGAGTTATCTTTCTTTGTATAGAATAGAAGTTGATAATATATGTTGGAAATTTGCCAGACATGACTACGTATGATGTCATTTTCTATTTTTATTTGCCAATAACTTTATGTAAATAACTACATTGGAAATTTGCCAATATAAAATGTTGCTGATGAAGCTTTTTTTCCTTATCTTATCTAATTTTTTTTTAGATAATGTATGTTGGACATTTGCCAGACATGACTATGATGTCATTTTCTATTTTTATTTGCCAATAACTTTATGTAAATAACTTCATTGGAAATTTGCCAATATAAAATGTTGTGGATGAAGTTTTTTTTATTGTTTTATACAATAAACAATGTATATTCACTTTTACTACCAACCAATCTTTACCATTCAGTGATAACAAGCACTTTATTTTACATTTTAATATTTTATGATGTATTTAAAAGAGTAGTTATTGTTGCAAACTCCATTAGAAATTTGAATTGATATCAGTTTTGGAAAAAGGGAAACGGGGATGTGAAAAAAAAGGGGGGGGGGTTTCAATTTTTCTCATTTCAGATTTCATAAATAAAAAGAAAATTTCTTCAAACATTTTTTTGAGAGGATTAATATTCAACAGCATAGTGAATTGCTCAAAGGCAAAAAAAAAAAGTTCATTAGACCACATTCATTCTGTGTCAGAAACCTATGCTGTGTCAACTATTTAATTTTAGATTTAAAAAGTTTGAAGAAGAAATCTTTAATTGATTTGTAAAATCTTGACATTTGTTTTGTGTAAAAAAAAAACATGTAATGTCAAAAATTTGATCACAATCCAAATTCAGAGCTGTATCACGCTTGAATGTTTTGTCCATACTTGCCCCAACTGTTCAGGGTTCGACCTCTGCGGTCGTATAAAGCTGCGCCCTGCGGAGCACCTGGTTTTAGAGATGTATACATGTATATATGCGAGTGTGGGTGGGTTTGTTTAGTTGTTTGTTTTTTGGGGTGTTTTTTTTTGGGGGGGGGGGGGGGGGGCGGAGTCACATCATCGTTTTCTATTTTTTTGATAACTATTTCACTTTATACTTTATTATTGATATTTTTTATATTCGTCCTAAACATGCATCAAATATTTGCCACTGGACTTTAATTAAACAACCAACAATCAATCAATATTTTCATTATATTTCATCGCCTTTACCTTCTTTTATCTATACTTTTTGGCCTCCCTTCCAGGCTTACTTTTTTGCACAGAATTCTTATCTCTGTAAAACACCTTCATATCCTTATATATGGTGACCTATTCATTTCCTTGTACATGTACGTACATATGGTACCGTAATTGAAACAAGAAAAATAAACAAATATAACTGTATGCTTGGGCTGTATAAGTCCCAGATTATGTTTTAAAGTAGATCTTATTGAAATAAAATAGCATTTATAAATGATTATTTATTAGAAAATATCAATTCATTTTTCCTGGACCTGGTGAAAAGGGGGAGGGGTAAAACAAATTGTTAATTTTCCATGAAAATAAGAGGGGAAAGAAATATGACAAAACCAAATCCTTTATGGTATTAAAAAAATAGTTTAATTTGTTTGCTGAATAAATTCTCAAAACGAGTTTTGAAATTGAAGAAGAAGAAATTTTATTTGTGAGTACTGTATTTTGGAATGAAGAGATACCCAAATATAAATGCATATGCCATCCTTATCGACTTCAAACATATATTTGTACCTATTTAAAAAAAAAAAAAAACATCAGAAGTTTCACCTGGTAATCGTAATTATAAACCAATAAAAAGAATCAACATGTAAATGTATTTTACATAAAAGCTTTTGAAAACAGACATTACACACAGGTGTCAATATTTACACACCCACCGATAATTTGTCATAAATCACACATGTGGACGCTGGTATTAATTACATAACGGCCAGTTTTAGAAGTCAAATCAAGCTGGGATTAATTTCTACTCTGGATAAGAAGATTCATTAGCAATAAAGTTATGTTAGATTTTTTTTTGGTGACCTGAACTGTGGGGGCATGTGCCCCCCCCCCCCCCCCCCCCCCCCCCCCCCCCCCCCCCAACCCCCTTAATGATTTTGTTGTCACAAAAAATAACAACATTATCATCATTACTTTTAACTTATACAGTCAAGACTGCATGAATAGTTAGTGAAGAACTTCTATTTAAATATAAATATGAGTATTTTAGTGTTAAAGATTCTTCATTACTTCATAATTATTAATTGTTAAATGAATAAAAGGAGATGTGGTATGTACAAATGTACATCAATAAGACAACAAATCAATGACATACAGTGAGTCATAGATAACAAAAAGACAAAATACAGTCTTCTGTCCCAAGTCAGGAGCCTCTGGGGCCTTTATTAGTCTTGTATTATTTTAACTTTTAGTTTCTGGTGTACAATTTGGAGTTTAGTATGGCTTTCATTATCATTATTAGTCTTGTATTATTTTAACTTTTAGTTTCTGGTGTACAATTTGGAGTTTAGTATGGCTTTCATTATCACTCAACTTGTATATATTTGTTTATGGGCCAGCTGAACTTGAAGGAAGCCTCTGGGTGTGGGAATTTCTCCTTGCATTGAAGACCTGTTGGTGACCTTCTGCTGTTGTTTTTTTTCTATGGTCGGGTTGTTGTCTCTTTGGCACATTCCCCATTTCCATTCTCAATTTTATTCAATAACTCAAAAGTTAAAATTTCTTATGAAGAGATTGGTTCCTTCTTAAAAAATTTAAAAGCTGCATTTGTTTTACAACACAGTTATCTCTTAATCTAAAATATCTACACATTTATAGCTTACCAAGTTCCTTTTGTCTTCAGTTATATCAAAGTCCAACTTCAAAGTTCAAATACAGATAATGAAAAATAAGCTCCTGAAAATATATGAAACTTGTCTCACTTTTATACATAGATTTAAGAAAATTCAATTTATAGCACTAGTGGAACCCTCAGGTTGCATAACAATTGCAGAACCTGATTAATGATCCACATGAATATGTGTTAAGATTGTTCACCATGCTTACATGTTACAAAGCCAACTAGCATAAAGCAGAGGGTGAATAAGGATCAAGAGGTGCATACACTATAAAGTGTGTGTTTTATAAGAGCGAGAGAGAAAAGAACATGCATATAAACTGTATTCATTTTTAGCTCACCTGGCCTAAAAGGCCATGTGAGCTTTTCTCATCACTTGGCGTCCGTCGTCGTCTGTCGTCGTCTGTCGTCGTTAACAATTTTTCAAACATCTTCTCTGAAACTACTGAATGGATTTGAATGAAACTTAAAATGATTGTTCCTTAGATTATCCTGCACAAAGTGTGTGCTTCGATTTTTGATCCGTCAAAAAACATGGCCGCCGTTACTTAAAATAGAACATAGGGGTCAAATGCAGTTTTTGGCTTATATCTCAAAAACGGAAGCATTTAGAGCAAATCTGACATGGGGTAAAAATGTTCATTAGGTCAAGATCTATCAGCTCAGAAATTTTCAGATGAATCAAACAAACCATTGTTGGGTTGCTGCCACTTAATTGGTAATTTTAAGGAAATTTTGCAGTTTTTGGTCATTATCTTGAATATTATTATAGATGAAGATAAACTGTAAACAGCAAAAATGATCAGCAAAGTTAAGATCTACAAATAAGTTAATATGACCAAAATTGTCAATTGACCCCTTAAGGGGTAAATGTCCTTTAATGACAATTTTTCACAATTTGTTCATCATATTTGCTAACTTTAAAAAATCTTCTCCTCTGAAACTACTGAATGGATTTGGATGAAACTTAGCATGATAGTTCCTTAGATTATCCTGCACAAAGTGTGTGCTTCGATTTTTGATCCGTCAAAAAACATGGCCGCCCTTACTTTAAATAGAACATAGGGGTCAAATGCAGTTTTTGGCTTATATCTCAAAAACTAAAGCATAATAATTAAAGCAAATCTGACATGGGAGTAAAAATGTTCATTAGGTCAAGATCTATCAGCCCTGAGATTTTCTGATGAATCCAAACAACCCATTGTTTGGTTGCTGCCACTTAATTGGTAATTTTAAGGAAATTTTGCAGTTTTAGGTCATTATCTTGAATATTATTATAGATAAAGATAAACTGTAAACTTCAAAAATGATCAGCAAAGTAAGATCTACAAATAAGTTAATATGACCAAAATTGTCAATTGACCCCTTAAGGGGTTATTGTCCTTTAATGACAATTTATCACAATTTGTTCATCATATTTGCTAACTTTAAAAAATCTTCTCCTCTTAAACCACTCAACCAAATTCAACCAAACTTCATTTGAATGATCAGTAGGGTGTATAAAATAAAGTGTGTTTTATTTTCTATTTCGTCAAAAAACATGGCCGAAGGCATTGTTTACCAGGTGAGCGATTCAGGCTCTTGAGAGCCTCTTGTTTTCTTGTGACTTGCAGTGGAAGTGTTATAGGTATTAGAGAAGGAATATTAAAATTCAAAGGATGATATGAAAAAAAATATAACCATGATAACAGACCATCACTGACATTTGACTTTATTGATATTAAATACTAAATGAAAAATACTTACTGTCATGACTGTGTTGCAAATCATAAATAAGAAGAAATCAATGTTTTGTTGTTTTAACTCAGTAACTGAAAATGAGATATATGTCAGTTTAATGTATTATTGATATAAGAGGGTAGTAATGAGTTATTTTTTTAGCAACGCTGTCGTCCCTTTCATTTCCAGTGTTCTCTAATGAAGTAATGAGTAAGTTTTTGTTTGTGCAATGTTGTTGGGTTTTTCATTTCATTTTGATTGTGTGTTTTATTTCCGGTTTTTCTCATGTTTGATTCCATGTTTCCCCTTACTTATTTTCCATGTTTTGGGTAAGTACTCTTTATTTCTCATAGTTGTAACACATTTGACTAAAAGTCACTAAGTCTGGACTTAACTTATAGAATTTTTATATGTACATATTGTTTCTGTTCTCCTTTTGCAATTCTATATATAGTCTCATGTTATGTATTAAATAAGGTCCATCATATTAGTACCATGAATTTAATCATGTGCAACTAGTCATTTGCTAGTGTATGCTAAAATGTAAATTCAGGGTTGTCATGTCTACTTATCATGACTGCATGATCTCTAAGAACAACTGAGTAATAATTTGTAGTACCTTTAACTTTAATATTTACAATTTTATTTCTTGTGTTTCTTTTTTTTCCAGGTTTTTATTTCACACTCACAGTGCTTTTATGTTCAGACCCCTTCCCACTACCCTTTTATCACCCTCTTAATGATATGTCAATAGAATTATTTAAATAATGAACAATATTGAATTACTTTATTGTTATTGTCATTTTGATTGTTTTATTTCCATGAGGAGAGAAAAAAATATTTTATCATTCATTAGATTTCTTTTCTGATATAGAATATAGTGTAAGGGGCACAACTCTGACTGGAAATTTAATACCGGCAGAGGAAAAATCATATAAAGTTAAAAGCACTGGAGTGACGTTTTTGAAATTTTCACACTAAATTGTTCATCTTTTCCCGCAATCGTCAAGTAGAAACGCTAAGATGGGATTCTATTAGTTAAATATATAAGGGGTGATTTTCCAGTTTTCTGACATTTTGTAGGTCCTTTGAGCAGTTTTCATGAAACTTTGTTGATTGGTTCATATTCACTCTTTTAAGATGACTTAGATGTTTAGTTTTTTCATACATTTCTGATAAATATGACATGAAGAAGTTCCAAATTCCAAAATTAAAAATAATTCAAGTTGAAATAATAGCCTGTTACTTACTTGTTTATAAAATGTGAGGTTTAAGTAACATCATTATCAAACTGGGGGGGTCCTGATCCCAAAATCCAAGGCATAAAAACCTGAAATCCTGAATTTAAAGAAATTTGAATTTAAATTTAAATCCTGACATCCTGAAATTCCAAAAAAAATCCAGGACCTGAGACTGAAAGGATCCATCCCCAAATCCAAAGCTTAAAAACACCAGTCGATCCCAGATTCCAAATAAAGCTCCCCCAAAAACAAAAGTGTATTCAAATCATATATTTTTTGAATTGTTGTATGCTATAAGCTATCATTCAAGACTGAAAATGACATTTTTAGTCAGATATTATGAATTTCATATCAAAATATACTCTGATTGAAAAACATCAATTGATATTTTATAAATATTCAACATACAATGTACATCTATGATATATAAATCATAATTAATTCATCAAGGTTTTTAATTGTTATTCAAGATGATACTACAGTTCAATAGTACATAACAGGCTATTATTTGAACTTGGAATTATTTTTAATTATGGAATTTGCTTGATTTCTTGTTATTGAAATTTTTAATAAATTCCATGTTTATTCTGTACTTAAATGTTCTGTGCTGCGCACAACACTTTCTTTTACAAAGAAAATAGTATATTTTCAATAGAATGTTCTGTGCCACGCACAACACTATCTAACCAAAATATATTGTATGGAAAGTGTTATTAACCGCTCAAAAGATTATACCAAATTATTACCAAATAAACATGGAATTATTTTTCAATAGTTCAATGTAAAGTAGAAAAGTGCTCACTTCGGTGTATTTTTGCTGTCAAAGCATTGGCAGACATATTGCATTGAAAGTAGCTATAACTTCTAAACGGGAATTATTGCAGAGTGGATCTATATTGTCTGATACTGATTTGCACATTACTCTATCACTCATGCCAAGAGTATCAGGTTCATTTTGCTGTACATGCTGAAAGTGCAGATTTTAAAGTTGCAATTCATGTTAATAAAATAATATTAATGTTGACATTGTAAAAGTAATCTTTATTTTTTAATTGGAGTTATCTTCCTTTGTCCTCTGTCTCAGATTAAGGGGAAGAACCAGACCAAGTGTATACTGCTATAGTATAAGATAGGTGGTTATAAGACTCTCAATCAACCTAAAAGTAACGGAAGTAGGATTGCTGTTTCTGGTAAGTGGGTTCGATTCCCACCCCGGGCTTTTATTAACTATGTTATTTGTACCCGTACTATTCATGCATGAAATTGTTAAGTTTTTTACCTTAAAATTTTCTTCAAATTTAGTGTTTGACAAAATGTTTGATACCATTAAATCAGTAATCAAGAGTTTTTTCCTATTCAGTATTTCAGTCCAATTTATTTTATCATTAATATGGGTACACATAACATTTTTGCTGGTGCAAATGGAGGAAACTGCCCTGTGCCTCCACCAGGAATATGCATCCAATTGTGAAAAATTAATTTTAGATACACGTAGATTGTACAACTGGTTTGAGAAATTCTGTACACATTTTAAGGTGGATCAACACTAAATATTTCTTGAGACAGAATTTTTTATATTTTATGTAAATGCAGTTGATAAAATACTCTTTCGAAAAAAAAACCAATAAAAAATGGGGGTTACGTGCTTGTTTGGTCAGTACCCTCATCCAAAGTATTATGTATTTTCGAGGTTTTTTACATAAATATTACAGGGAAATCGGCATTTGTAATCTTTCCCTAGTTGAGAAAAATATTCCATGAGACAGCTAGATTTTTCTTATTTTCTCTAAAATTGTAGCAAAGATATAGATCTAAAAAAAAAAGAAGAAGAAAACATAGGGTCACTGTGCATTTTAAAGAAAAATTTCATCTGTGCTTGAATATTTTTGGATATTCAGAAAGGGGAGATAACTGTACCCAGATTTCCCGGGAAAAGTTTAATGTAAATACCCATTACTAATAGAACTAAATTAGTTAAATTCTAAGTCCTAATTATTATTTGAAACACTTTTGTGTTATATTGAAGGAATGCCTCATAAGTAATTTTGAGATATCTGGACCAAAATTTGGGTAAAATCCAAATTTTGTAACACAAAATCACAAATTTTGAGAAACTAACTTTTTGTACTTGAATTTCAACCAAATTTATATACAATTAAGATAGTGTTATTAAAACTTGATTTTATGCACAAAAAATTAATTCGATCTTGTAGATTCTTCTCGTTTTAAAAAAAAATCACAAATTTTGAAAAATGACGTGTAAAGGTAAGTGTTAGGCGTTCCAAACGCTGCTGGATAACTCGGACTAAAACAAACTAATGGACTATAACAAAATCGGACTATAACCAACTAGGACTATAACCAACTCGGCCTACCATTATTTATATGCAGAAATATTTTGAACAAACTCGGACTACGATTTTTTTTTACTTTAATAAAAAAAAACTTATATATTAAAATTATATACGAATTTATGAGATTATAATGAATATTATATACGAATTTATGAGATTATTATGAATATTTGGGGAAAAAAATATCGTAGATTCTATATAGAAATGATTAATATTTGTTATATGAGTTGAATTAGATTTGTTTAAAAGAGGATTATTAACTTAAATTTGAAATATTATTGTGATTTATTATGTTTATTGACAAAAGACATTTTAATGATTGGCATGTGTTCGTGTTTTTATTATGTTTAATCCTTGGGTGTTTATGATTAGTAAATATTTTTACAAAGACAAATTTGATTGACAGTAAATGGCTTCTTAACAATTCACTAATCTGTAGTTCTTTATTAATGGATTCAGCAATTGAAAAGGAATTATATTCAAATGGTCACATCAAACAGATACAATGTTT
Organism: Mytilus edulis; assembly: GCA_019925275.1. Lineage (NCBI taxonomy): Eukaryota > Metazoa > Mollusca > Bivalvia > Mytilida > Mytilidae > Mytilus > Mytilus edulis. The sequence goes on along the minus strand of CM034360.1, from coordinate 2,848,086 downwards.
TAGAAAGGCAAGCCGAGGCAAACATGTATTATACATGTATTCAAAAATAGACATCTACTGAAATAAAATTTGTAAACCCTATGTTTTCTTTATTAAATCTGGTTAACATATTTTTTTATATCCCCTTCAAAATGTTCAAAAATAAATTATTTAATTAATTGAAAATAAAAAATCATTTTTAATTAAGAATTGAAAATTAATTTCCAATAACAACAACAACTAACATTATACTTATATTCTTCTAGTAGTCCGAGTTTGGTATAGTCCGAGTTTGTTATTATAGTCAGATTTTGGGAGGCCGATTATGTTATAGGCCGAGTTTGTTATAGTCCGATTTTGTTATAGGCCGAGATATCATGGATTCGTTCCAAATCATACATGTCATATCCAGATATATATATCAAAAAGTTTTAAAATGTTGTAAAAACTAAGTTTTTGACCCCGTGAAGTGGAGTTGCATTCAGTGGAAGATCCAGAAGTAGAGGTCTGCGTCGGTCATGCTTCGGGGACTCCCTAAATAATCACCTTGCAGCACCACCACCACCTACACCGCCCCTTTTTATACAACCGCAAAAATTGAAAAAAATTTGGTCGTATATTTATGGCACGCCTGAACCACTTTTATAGATAATCCTAGATTATCTCAGATAAACCAGGATTTTCTCAGATAAACTAGGATTATCTCACTTTTTTACATTAAGCTCAGATAAACCGGGATTATTTCGATTTTTTCCAGATAATGCGGGTTTATCTCAGAATTTTCAGATAAACCGGGATTTTCTCCAGATAATGAATTTTCTATATTTTCTCAGATAAACTAGAATTTTCTCGAATTTGAATTAGGCTGAGATAATCCTAGTTTATCTGAGATAAACCGGGATTATCTGAGAAAATCCGGGATTATCTGAAAATTCTGAGAAAATTGATTATCTGAAAAAAGGAGTCAATAGAAAGTCAGGACACATTGGAAGATAATTTGATAAGATATAGAGACCATGGTGCATCTTTACAGACAGAATAATGAAAGATAAGACTCTTACGGGAAACGTTTTAGAACGTTTAATTTTTCTAAATTTTATAAAAAATAACAATTGATTTATTTAGGATGTACATGTATTACAGGTATATCGATATTAATGAAGATCAGAGGGAAGTTGTCTTGAGAGTTTATTTTAAGAGAATTTGAATGTAATATCCGTATTTTTCCTTATGAAGATAGTGAAATATGTTACATAAATCTGACATCCGCACAATTAACTAGGAAAAATAACTTTAATGTTGAAATAAGTTTAGCACAGATGAAATACACCATTTAGAAGTCCTAAAGGGTTTCCTTTTAGAAAGTTATAATCTTAATTAAAAAAGATATCACGCTCCATTTTTCTTTCCGTAATTTTCTCTATTAAAACAGTGAAATATGGTATCATACATTTTATTGCTTAATGTTACATTTTAGTACTTACATTTTGTATTTTATTAGTAAATTGAAATATAAAGTTTTAAGTGTTTTTTGTTAATTAGATAATCTAATCATGATGATGATAAATGCCCAATACCTGAAATATTTATTACCTTACAACTCTATTATATTGTTTATTAGTTTGTTATTTAACGACACGTGCCCAGTGCATTGTTAACCATTAAACAAACGCTGTTAACACGGGTGTTTGATCGCCACATTTTGCATTGAATTAGATCTATTTTTTTGCAACTTGTATCTTTATTTTTGTTCTAAGAAAACCTTTCGTACTCAGCAATCAGGAGGTCCTGGGCGGTTTTAAGACTTTCTGGAAAATTATTGTTTTTTACTGTTAAATGAAATACATGTAAATTCATGGAGTGTCAGTGAGTTTTAATTTATAATACAAATGAGAGCCCAACTTTGGTAGTCCAGATTGAACACATTGGGCAATCGTATATATGCAATCAGGAACAGATATATCCACAAAATTATAATAACATTTTATGTACTTTCCTGCTTTAATAAATCATTTTTAATACACAATACTATTTATAAATCAATGTTTAAAAGTCACCAATTTATGCTAATTTTAAGATTAAAACTTTATATAACATATTGTAATACTTAATCTTGTAAAAATTTTCATGAATAAATACTTTTTAAACTAAGATTAAAATTGCATGTGTCATTCGGTCATTTCATGTGTCATTCAATCATGTCATGTGCCATTCAATCATTCGTGTTACGTATCTCTAGTACTTATCTATGGATAAGAGCTAACACTACCAAAACAAATTCACTAGAATTAATCGAAAAATTCTAGAAAAAACTACCTCTAAGTTTATACTCTCATTACAAACTTATGTAGCAGATGTTACTATCATCATCCTAAACGGAATACTTCCAATAGCCCAACTTCATATTAGACTATTGAACAACATCTTTTGCGCAAGGAATCGAGTGGCGCTATGTTCAAAAATCTGAAACTATAGGGCTAAAAATTTGGAAAAAAAAACGGAAAAAAGTGGGGTTGGCCTATTTTATGGCTTCTTGAGAAAAACAATGAGGGGAGTCACCGGGTATTACTATTTAGGTCTTGTAGAGGAGAAACAGGCGCATCTTTTGCGCAAGGTATCGAGTGGCACTACTAGTATGTTAAACAAAATATGAAAAAATGGGGATTTTTTTTTTCATAGCATCTACAATGTATAGAAAAATAATTAGGGGTGTCACGGGGTATAGCGTGGTGATAGATATACAGAGTGATTGTAGATATACAAAGTGTTGTTAGATATACAGAGTGGTGATTAAATTCTTTTAAATTCGACGTCCAATTGTTTGATACTCAAATCGACGCCCAATGACAATGTGCCGTCATGTATTGCCAAAAAACGACGTCCGATTTATAGTAGTCTTCTCTTATCGATGTCCACTATTAATGAATAATAGAATAACAAATTGCTGCACTTACACTTATACATGTAAATGCATATTGATAAATGACATGCGAGTATACTTAAATAAGAACCGAACGACAAAGAAAACTAAACGAAATATATATATAGGGCAACACTCAGTCTTCAACAATGGACAAAATAAAGAAGTATAAATGCCAACTGTTAAAGTATTATAATTTGGACTCTGTAAAAGTTTGTCAACAAATTCATTTGTTTTACACCTGGAGTGAAAAATATACAAAATAAATTGGCATTATGTTTTTATGTTGTGCTGTTACAATATTGTCTCAGATTAGAGGAAGATTAAGCGCTCACAAACATGTTAAACCCAGCCAAATATTTTATGTGTCTGTAGTATAGTGGTTGTCGTTGGTTTATGTCTTGAATATTTGTTGTTCAGATTTTTTTGTTTTAAGTTAGTTTTTAGTTGTATAATAATTGTTTTATATGTGTCATGTCGTGACCTTTGATTGCTCAATGATTCCTTGTTGAAGGACGTACAGTTCCCTATAGATATAAGAAAATGTGGTTTGAGTGCCAATGAGACAATTCCCCATCCAAGTCACAGTTTATAAAAGAAACCCATCATAGGTAAAAATCCGGTCTTAAATACGGAGCCTTGGCTCACACCGAACAGCAAGCTTTAAAGGTAAAGGGCTATATAATTGCTTACATCCACTTTATTTGAACTCTGGTCTATAGTTGTCCGATTAGCAATCTCTACACGTTTCATTGTTTTTAATAAGCTTTTAAATTACATAAAAAAATGATATTGCAACCTGTAAACATCGGTAATACATTAAAAGAGAAAAAATAATATATTTTATTTGTCACATATAGGTTGTAAAAATATTGACCTAGAACTGTCTTTACTACTTTTTTTATCTTTATTCTTACTTTCAGTTCTGTTATAAACTTTTTTTGTCCCAATTTCCACAGTTTTGTTCAGTTTTTTAAGATATATTTTTGTATAATACGGCATGTCGGCAAAAAATGTCTCGGCGTTTGGATCTTTCCATAGGTCCATTAAAACGGACAACGATTAGAGAAGCTAAACATTAGACTTCGATTAGAAATTAGAGGATGATAGAATTGGCCGCCGATTTGCAAAATATACAAATTGGTGATAGAAATAAAGTGTAGATAGATATACAGAGTGGTGGTAGAAATACATTGTGGTTGATGATAGACAAAATTGTGATAGATAAACAGATTAGAGGTAGATATACAGAGTGGTGGTAGATATACAGAGTGGTGATAGATATACAGTGGTGATATATATATAGAGAGAGAAAGGTGATAAATATACAGAGTGGTGATAGATATACAGATTGGTGGAAGATATACAGAGTGATGATATATATATACAGAAAGGTGATATATACACATATTGGTGATATATTTACAGTGGTGAAAGATACACAGAGTTTTAGTAAATATATAGAGTGGTGGATGATAGACAAAGTGGTGATAGAGATACAGAGTGGTGGAAGATATACAGAGTGGTGATATAGATATAGAGTGGTGATAGATGTATAGATAACGATAGATACACAGAGTGGTGGTTGATATACAGAGTGTTGAAAGATTTACATAGTGTCGGTGGATTTACAAAAAGGTGATATTAATACAAATTGGTGATAAATATACACGGGAGTGATAGATATAGAGAGTGGTGGAAGATATACAGAGTGGTGATATAGATACAGAGTGGTTATAGATTTACAGAGTGGTGAAAGAAATACAGAGTTTTGGTAAATATATAGAGTGCTGATAGATATACAGAGTGGTGACAGATAAACAGGTTGGTGATATATATACAGATGGAGATAGATATACAGAATGTTGATATATACACAAAGGGGTGATAGATATACAGATTGATGTAAGATATACAGAGTGGTGATTGGTTGACAGAGAGGTAATATATATATACAAAGATGTGATATATGTACAGATAAGGAAGGATATACAGAGTGGAGATAGATATATGTAGAGTGGTAGAAGATATACAGAGTGGTGATAGATATACAGAGTGGCGTTAGACTTACATAGAGGTAATTTATATACAAGTATGTGACATATATACACTTAAGGAAATATATACAGAGTGATGATAGATATACAGATTGTAGATAGATGTGGAGTGGTGATAGATGTATAGATGAGATTAGATAAACAGAGTGGTGTTGGTTAATGGAGTGGTGGTTGATATACAGAGTGGTGATAGATATACAGAGTGGTGGAAGATATACAGAGTGGTGATAACTATACAGAGGGGTGATATATTTACAGAGTGGAAATAGATATACAGAATGCAGATAGATGAACAGATTGGTGATAGGTATACAGAGTGGTGATAGATGTACAGATTGGTGATAGATATACAGAGTGGTGATAGATATACAGAATGCTGATATATAAACAGGTTGAAAAAGATATACAAAGTGGTGAAAAATATACAGAGTGTTGGTAGATATACATATTGGTGATATATATGTAGGACTCTAAAGTGCGATGGTACTCTAAAGTGCGATGGTCACGCTAAAGTGCGATGGTCTACGCTAAAGTACGATGGTGTCTCACGCTAAAGTGCGATGGTTGTTTCTTTGCTAAAGTACGATGGTATATCACGCTAACGTGCGATGGACCAATATGATAAGGTCGACGGTTTAAAACATTTAAATACATGGATTTAAAAAAAAAAAATTAGTCTATTTGCAAAAGCTAGAATGCTAAGATATAACATATGTGATAGGCTTTATGATTTATCGGTAAGCTTATATAGTGATAGTTTCTAAATTTATAAGACCGACCACATTGTCTGAATACATTAAGTAACATTTATTTGTACAAGGTGTTTAGCTTTATTCTTAAATGTGAGAAAACGCGATATTCGTCGAGCTTTCTCTTTTCCGTAAAAAAGACATGTTATATTTTCCTGCACTGTACAAACTATGTTTTAGCCGAAAATTTATAATTTCCGCTGAAAAACATGAACCTTTATTTTCCTGACGTTACTTTTCAATAAAATCGAGAATATTTTAACGGGGACCGCAATGTAAACTGAATTGTAAACAATAATTTAAGTGCATCCGTTCGCTGCCAATAGAAGCAGGATCTACGATACCTATGCGTATACTATTTTCAACCTATTTAGCATCTATAAAGTAAAATGGTCGACTGCAGGACGCAAGTCCTTCTTCCAGCATCCGAAATAAATCAACACAGTTGCTTCAGCCGACGAAGCACGGTTAGGTCTGAAATTAAACCATGGACATTTGGTTTAAAAGTTGTGAATCAAATGTTCTTAATTTATGTTCCGGCATATACATTTTTGGTTTGTATAAACGACTGTTAACGTCATAATCCAAGTACAATTCTCTCGCCTATACTTTCGCGGACCATCGCACTTTAGCGTATAGAGGAATCGTACTTTAGCGTAGACCATCCCACTTTAGCGTGACAATCGTACTTTAGCGTCCCCATCGCACTTTAGAGTCCTACATATATACAGAGGGGTGATATATGTACACAAATGTACAGATTGTCTATTGATATACAGATTGGTGATAGATATACAGAATGGGGATAGATGTAGAGATTGGTGATATATATACAGAGTGGTGATATGTGTCAGATTGGTGATGGATATACAGAGTGGTGATAGAGTGGTGAGAGATATAGTGATATTTTATATACAGAGTGGTGATAGATATACAGAGTAGTGATAGATATACAGAATCGGGATAGATGTATAGATTGGTGAAAGATATACAGAGTGGTGATATGTGTACAGATTGGTGATGGATATACAGAGTGTAGATATAGTGGTGATAGATATATACTAAGTGATAATATATATAAAGAGTGGTGATATATATACAGAGTAGTGATAGATATACAGAATCGGTATACATTAACAGATTTGTGAAAGATATACAGAGTGGTGAAAGGTATACAGAGTGGTGATAGATGTTCAGATTAGTGATAGATATACAGATTGGTGAAAGATATACATAGTGGTGATAGATATACAGAGTGTAAATAGAGTTGTGATAGATATATACTAAGTGATAATACATATAAAGAGTGGTGATATATATACAGAGTAGTGATAGATATACAGAATCGGTATAAATTTACAGATTTGTGAAAGATATACAGAGTGGTGAAAGGTATACAGAGTGGTGACAGATGTTCAGATTAGTGATAGATATACAGATTGGTGAAAGATATACACAGTGGTGATAGATATACAGAGTGTAGATAGAGTGGTGATAGATATATACTAAGTGATAATATATATAAAGAGTGGTGATATATATACAGAGTAGTGATAGATATACAGATTGGTGAAAGATATTCATAGTGATGATAGATATACAGAGTGGTGATAGACTTACATAGAGGTAATTTATATACAAGTATTTGATATATATACACTTAAGGAAATATATACAGAGTGATGATAGATATACAAATTGGAGATAGATGTGGAGTGGTGATAGATGTATAGATGAGATTATATAAACAGAGTGGTGGTAGTTAACGGAGTGGTGGTTGATATACGGTGTGGTTATAGATATACAGACTGGTGGAAGATATACAGAGTGGTGATAAATATACAGAGGGGTGATATATTTACAGAGTGGTAATAGATATACATATTGGTGATATATATACAGAGTGGTGATATATGTACAGATTGTCGTTAGATATACAAATTGGTGATATATATACAGAATGCACATAGATGTACAGAATGCAGATAGATGTACAGATTACTGATAGGTATACAGAGTGGTGATTGATGTACAGATTCGTGATAGATATACTGAATTGTGATATATAAACAGGTTGAAAAAAAATATACAAAGTGGTGAAAGATATACAAAGTGTTGGTAGATATACAGAGTGGTAAAAGATATACATATTGGTGATATATATACAGAGTGGTGATATATGTACAGATTATCCATAGATATACAGATTGGTGATAGATATACAGAATGGAGATAGATGTACAGATTGGTGATAGATATACAGAGTGGTGATATGTGTACAGATTGGTGATGGATATACAGAGTGGTGATAGAGTGGTGATAGATATATACTAAGTGATAATATATATACAGAATGGTGATAGATATACAGAGTAGTGATAGATATACAGAATCGGGATAGATTTACAGATTGGTGAAAGATATACAGAGTGGTGATAGATGTTCAGATTAGTTATATATATACAGAGTGGTGATATGTGTCAGATTGGTGATGGATATACAGAGTGGTGATAGAGTGGTGACAGATATAGTGATAATATATATAGAGTGGTGATAGATATACAGAGTAGTGATAGATAAACAGAATCGGGATAGATATATAGATTGGTGAAAGATATACAGAGTGGTGATATGTGTACAGATTGGTGATGGATATACAGAGTGTAGATAGAGTGGTGATGGATATATACTAAGTGATAATATATATATAGAGTGGTGATAGATATACAGAGTAGTGATAGATATACAGAGTAGTGATAGATATACAGAATCGGGATAGATTTACAGATTTGTGAAAGATATACAGAGTGGTGAAAGATATACAGAGTGGTGATAGATATACAGAGTGGTAATAGACTTACATAGAGGTAATTTATATACAAGTATGTGATATATATACACTTAAGGAAATATATACAGAGTGATGATAGATATACAGATTGTAGATAGATGTGGAGTGGTGATAGATGTATAGATGAGATTAGATAAACAGAGTGGTGGTAGTAAACAGAGTGGTGTTTGATATACAGAGTGGTGATAAATATACAGAGTGGTGGAAGCTATACAGAGTGGTGATAAATATACAGAGGGGTGATATATTTACAGAGTGGAAATAGATATACATATTGGTGATATATATATACAGAGTGGTGATATATGTACAGATTGTCGATAGATATACAGAATGCAGATAGATGAACAGATTGGTGATAGGTATACAGAGTGGTGATAGATGTACAGATTGGTGATATGTATACACAGTAGTGATAAATATACAGAATGCTGATATATAAACAGGTTGAAAAAAGATATACAAAATGGTGAAAAATATACAGAGTGTTGGTAGCTATACAGAGTGGTAGTAGATATACATATTGGTGATATATATACAGAGTGGTGATATATGTACAGATTGTCGATAGATATACAGATTGATGATAGATATACAGGATGGAGATAGATGTACAGATTGGTGATAGATATACAGAGTGGTGATATGTGTCAGATTGGTGATAGATATACAGAGTAATGATAGATATACATAATCGGGATAGATGTATAGATTGGTGAAAGATATACAGAGTGGTGATATGTGTACAGATTGGTGATGGATATACAGTGTGTAGATAGAGTGGTGATAAATATATACTAAGTGATAATATATATAAAGAGTGGTGATATATATACAGAGTAGTTATAGATATACAGAATCGGTATAGATTTACAGATTTGTGAAAGATATACAGAGTTGTGAAAGGTATACAGAGTGGTGATAGATGTTCAGATTAGTGATAGATATACAGATTTGTGAAAGATATACATAGTGGTGATAGATATACAGAGCGTAGATAGAGTGGTGATAGATATATACTAAGTGATAATATATATAAAGAGTGGTGAAAGATATATATAGTGGTGATAGATATACACAGTGGTGATAGACTTACATAGAGGTAATTTATATACAAGTATTTGATATATATACACTTAAGGAAATATATACAGAGTGATGATAGATATACAGATTGGAGATAGATGTGGAGTGGTGATAGATGTATAGATGAGATTTGATAAACAGAGTGGTGGTAGTTAACAGAGTGGTGGTTGATATACAGTGAGGTGATAGATATACAGACTGGTGGAAGATATACAGAGTGGTGATAAATATACAGAGGGGTGATATATTTACAGAGTGGTAATAGATATACATATTGGTGATATATATACAGAGTGGTGATATATGTACAGATTGTTGTGAGATATACAGATTGGTGATATATATACAGATTGGTGATATATATACAAATGCAGATAGATGTACAGAATGCAGATAGATGTACAGATTGGTGATAGGTATACAGAGTGGCGATAAATGTACAGATTGGTGATAGATATACAGAATGGAGATAGATGTACAGATTGGTGATATATATACAGAGTGGTGATATTTGTCAGAGTGGTGATAGAGTGGTGACAGATATAGTGATAATATATATACAGAGTGGTGATAGATATACAGAGTAGTGATAGATATACAGAATTGGGATAGATGTATGGATTGGTGAAAGATATACAGAGTGGTGATATGTGTACAGATTGGTGATGGATATACAGAGTGTAGATAGAGTGGTGATAGATATATACTAAGTGATAATATATATAAAGAGTGGTGATATATATACAGAGTAGTGATAGATATACAGAATCGGTATAGATTTACAGATTTGTGAAAGATATACAGAGTGGTGATATGTGTACAGATTGTTGATTGATATACAGAGTGTAGATAGAGTAGTGATAGATATATACTAAGTGATAATATATATACAGAGTGGTGATAGGTGTACAGATTGGTGATAAATGTAGAGGTTGGTGATAGATACACAGAATGCTGATATATAAACAGGTTGAAAAAAGATATACAAAGTGGTGAAAATATATACAGAGTGTTGGTAGATATACAGAGTGGTACTAGATATACATATTGGTGATATATATACATAGGTGATATATGTACAGATTGTCGATAGATATCCAGATTGGTGAAAGATATATATAGTGGAGATGGATGTACAGATTGGTGATAGATATACAGAGTGGTGATATGTGTACAGATTGGTGATGGATATACAGAGTGGTGATAGAGTGGTGATAGATATATACTAAGTGATAATATATATACAGAGTGGTGATAGATATACAGAGTAGTGATAGATATACAGAATCAGGATAGATGTACAGATTGGCAAAAGATATACAGAGTGGTGATATGTGTACAGATTGGTGATGGATATACAGAGTGAAGATAGAGTGGTGATAGATATATACTAAGTGATAATATATATAGAGTGGTGATAGACATACAGAGTAGTGATAGATATACAGAATCGGGATAGATTTACAGATTGGTGAAAGATATACAGAGTAGTGAAAGATATACAGAGTGGTGATAGATGTTCAGATTAGTGATAGATATACATATTGGTGAAAGATGTACATAGTGGTGAAAGATATACAGAGTGGTGATAGATATACAGAGGGGTGATAGATATACAGAGTTGTGATAGGTATACAGAATTGGGATAGATTTACAGAGGGATGATAGATATAGAGAGAGGTAATAGATATACAGAGTGGTAGTTAATCTACATATTGATGACATATAAAAAATTTTGTGGTAAAAATACAAAGTGGTTTTAGATAAACAGGGTGGTGATAGATATACAGAATGCAGATAGATGTACAGATTGGTGATAGGTATACAGAGTTGTGATAGATGTATAGATTGGTGATATATATACAGAGTGGTGATAGATATATAGAATGCTGATATATAAACAGGTTGAAAAAAGATATACAAAGTGGTGAAAAATATACAGAGTGTTGGTAGATATACAGAGTGGTAATAGATATACTAATTGGTGATATATATATATATACAGAGTGGTGATATATGTACAGATTGTCGATAGATATACAGATTGGTGAAAGATATACATAGTGGTGATAGATAAACAGAGTGGTGATAGATATACAGAGTGGTGATAGATATACAAAATTGGGATAGATTTACAAAGGGATGATATATATAGAGAGAGGTAATAGATATACAGAGTGGTAGTTAATCTACATATTGATGACATATATAGAAATTTTGTGGTAAAATACAAAGTGGTTTTAGATAAACAGGGTGGTGATAGATATACAGATTGGTGATAGATATATAGAATGCAGATATATGTACAGATTGGTGATAGGTATACAGAGTTGTGATAGATGTATAGATTGGTGATAGGTATACAGAGTGGTGATAGATATACAGAATGCTGATATATAAACAGGTTGAAAAAAGATATACATAGTGGTGAAAAATATACAGTGTTGGTAGATATACAGAGTGGTAATAGATATACTAATTGGTGATATATATGCAGAGTGGTGATATATGTACAGATTGTCGATAGATATGCAGATTGGTGAAAGATATACATAGTGGTGATAGATGTACAGAGTGGTGATAGATATACAGAGGGGTGATAGATATACAGAGTGTTGATAGATATACAGATTTTTGATAGATTTACAGAGGGATGATAGATAGACAGAGAGGTAATAGATATACAGAGTGAAGTTAATCTACATATTGATGACAGATATAAAAACGTTGTGGTAAAAATACAAAGTGGTTTTAGATAAACAGGGTGGAGATAGATATACAGACTGGTGATTATATACAGAGTGGTGATAGATGTATAGATTGGTGATAGATGTACAAAGTGGTAATATATATAGAGTGGTGATATATATACAGACTGGTGATTATGTACAGAGTGGTGATATATGTATAGATTGGTGATAGATGTACAAAGTGGTAATATATATAGAGTGGTGATATATATACAGACTGGTGATTATGTACAGAGTGGTGATAGATGTATAGATTGGTGATAGATGTAAAAAGTGGTAATATATATAGAGTGGTGATAGATATACAGAGGGGTGATAGATATACAGAGTGGTGATAGATATACAGAATTGGGATAGATTTACAGAGGGATGATAGATATAGAGAGAGGTAATAGATATACAGAGTGGTGATAGATATACAGAATTGGGATAGATATACAGATTGATGGTTGATAGACAGAGTAGTGGTTGTTAGACAGATTGATGATAATATACAGTGTGATGATAGATAGTTAGGGTGGTGATAAATATACAGATAAAGCGAGTTGTATATATATATATTTATATTTGCAATTACCGAGGAAGGATATATGTTATCCGAAATATCTAACATATTGTTCGTTTTATTGTGTTTTTGGTGATGTTGTACTCTTTTAGACTTGTTATATGTTTATATTTATTTATATATATTACAGTTGGTAATTGATCGATATACAGAGTGGTAATAGGTATACAACAAGAGTTGTGATAGATATACAGAGGGGTGATATATATACAGAGGGGTGAAAGATATACAGTGGGGGTAATAGATATACATAGTGGTAATAGATAATGGTGATAGATATACAGTTTGAAAAAAAGATATACAAAATGGTGAAAAATATACAGAGGTGGGAGATTTATAGTTTTGTGATATATATACAGAGTGGTGATAGATGTACATATTGGTGATATATATACAGAGTGGTGATAGATGTACAGATTGTCGATAGATTTACAGATTGGTGATAGATATATACAGATTGGTGATATGCATACAGAATGGTGATAGATGTACAGATTGGTGATAGATATACAGATTGGTGATAGATATACAGAGTGGTGATAGATATACAAAGTGATAATATATATATATATATACAGAGCGATGATCGATATACAAAGTGATAATTTATATATACAGAGTGGTGATAGATATACAGAGGGGTGGTAGCTATACAGAGTGGTGATAAATGTAGAGGTTGGTGAAAGATATAAAGAGTGGTGGTAGATATACAGAGTGGTGGATGAAAGACAGAGTGGTGATAGATATACAGAGGGGTGATAGATTATAGAGGAGTGATAGATATACAGAGTGGTTATAGATATACAGTGATGATAGATATACAGAGTGATGGTAGATATACAAAGTGGTGAAACTACCACTCTTTATTTCTGTAATATTTTTTTATTCATCACCAGACTATATATTTGTCATTACCTTGTATATATACTACCAGTTTGTATATATACCCCTACGTTTTATATCTACTATCAATCTGTATATCTAAAACCACTTTTGACATCCACCACAACGATTTTATATCCATCAACAATCTAACCACAACTCTGTATATCTATTACCACTCTAAGTACTTTAAGTGTATCTACCACCACTCTGTATATCTATCACCATTCAACACAGTAGGATATTGTTGAATATCCTATATATATATAATTGAGCTGATCTGTAACAATAACATCTCCTTGCCTTATATATCATGTACTGTAGTACGACGCTAGATTAAAACTGACGAGGAAAGGTAACACACGGCCACCGAAAGCTTTATTTTTGTGAAGCCCAGGTGGTCGTGTGGTCTAACGGGATGGCTGCAGTGCAGGCGATTTGGTGTCACGATATCTCAGTAGCATGGTTTCGAATCCCGGCGAGGGAAGAACAAAAAATTTGCGAAAGCAAATTTACAGAACTAACATTGTTGGGTTGATCTTTAGACGAGTTATACAATGTATATATATTTTAAATATACTTTTTCACTTTTTTGGTCTTTTGGAAAATGTTGTTTGTGCTGTTTTTAGACCCTTCTACAACGAAATTTGTTTTACATGCACACGTATAAAAATTGCGGTTTTTATCCAACGCAATCATAGGTTTGAACGTAGTTTTCAATTTAGACTCGTTTATATATATATATATATATATATATATTACAGGTACGTGTTGAATTTCTATTGTTATACTGAGAACCTGTTGATTGTCTTATTGATAAAGCAGATACGTGCTGAATTTCCTACTGTTATAGTAGGAACATGTTTATAGTCTTATAGTTATAGCAAGTTCATTTGGAATGTTCAATATCTTCAGCAGGTACTTGTCCTTTTGGTATAGTAGGTACTTGTTGAATATCCTTTTTGGTATAGTAGGTACTTGTTGAATATCGTTTTGGTATAGTATGTACTTGTTGAACATCCTTTTGGTATAGTGATACTAGTTGAATGATCTATAGTTGTTGCAGTAGTTTGGTGAATATCCTCTAAATATAGCAGGTTTTTGTTGAATATTTTATAGCTATAGTAGGTAAATGTTGGTTATCTCATTGAATGTCCTATACCGTATCTATATCAAGTGCGTGGCAAAACCCTGTTGTTATAGTAGGAACTTGTTGAATGTCTTATAGTTATAGTAGGAACTTGTTGAATTTCTATAGTTATAGCAGGTGCGTGTTGAATTTAGTATTGCTATAGCAGGTACTTGTTGAATGTCTTGTAGTCATATCAGGAACTTGTTCAATGTCATGGAGATATGCAGGTACTTATTGAATGTCCTATAGTCATGGATGGTACTCGATGAATATCATATAGTGACGTCATAGCAGGTACAAATGTACTTGTTAAATTCCTGAAGTCATATCAGGTACTTGTTGAATGTCCTAGGGTTAAAGTAGGAAGTTAATGTATATCCTCTACATATAGCAGGTACTTGTCAATGTCACATAGCTATAGCAGGTACTTGTTGAATATCCTATTGGTATAGTTCGTACTTGTTGGATGTCATATAGATATAACAGGTACGTGTTGAATGTGCTATTGGTACACTAGGAACTTGTTGAGTGTCTTATGAATAAAGCAGGTAAGTTTTGGACTTCCTACTATCATAGTAGGAACTTGTTTAATGTCTTATAGTTATAGCAAGTACTAGTTGAATGTCATATATCTAAAGCAGGTACTTCTTGAATATCCTAGCTATTGGTATAGTAGGTACTTGTTGGATATTCTATATGTATTACAGGTACGTGTTGAAATCTATTATACTAGGAACTTGTTCAATGTCCTATTGATTTTTCCGTGTGAGCCATGGTTACCAGTAGTAGAGGTACATATGTATGCATGGTATCTAAAATTACCCATAGCACTAGACCAGTAAAAGTTTTAAAGCATTAGGTAGAAGTGTCTGGCTGTCACAACGACCACCTGAACTATTCATGCTATTACCAGCTGTTGGCCATGTAGTAGAGGTAGAGATAGAGTTAGACACTGACCTCTAAAATTGACCAAATCATTTATACATTTAAATATTATAATCAAAATTCATGAAAAAAATCCCACGCAGAGATTTTTTCTGAGACTTATTTTTCTACATACCAAACATATGACAACATATCATGTTCTTTTGGTCTCGTAATCACCATAAAGGACCTCCTTTGAGCACAATAAAAGCACAATATAGCAGAAAGGACCATAAAGGAGTTCATAAGAGCACAAATGGTCTTATAATCACTGTTTTGTACGGAAAACAAAGAATCAACAGAAATCGTAATTTGCTATGAGGAACAAAAAGAACACATGGTGCACAAAAAAAGGACTGCACAGCTGTATTTTGGGTATATGTTTCGTTGGGCTGTTTGATGAAACAGAAAATATACCTGTTGTAGTCTAGATAACCTTGATCCGCAGTTGTAATAAAGGTGTAAATGCATGGCCTTGAAGAATGTATTTATGAAAAAAATGTCAAGACTTTGTACCTTGTAATAAAAAAATGATAACATGGTGTCAAAAAAAACAATGAACGATGTCTGTTTTCGTCGTTTGTGTAAATATTTATTAAATATATATTATTGTATTTGTATTTGATAAAGTTTACTTGTTTTTAAAGACTAGATATTTTTAACACCGAAACTTTGAAGATGTCATTTTCAAATGGTAAACAGAGTCACAGGACAAAAAGTCACAGGACATAAACTTGTCACAAATTTGATAGGACATAAATCACAGGACAAAAAGTCACAATTAATTTGTTTCATTTCTAAGCTTTGGATATTTGTTCATAATAGATATAGGAAGATGTGGTGTGAGTGCCAATGAGACAACTCTCCATAAGCCTTGATAAATGAAAAAATATTAAATTTTGATCATGCAAATGATATATTCCTTGGCACATAACAATTATTTAATCATTATATATATTTATTTAATACATTTAAATAACAAAGTTGTTCATATAGAATACTTCAAGTCAAACTAAAAAAAAAATGTTTTAAAAATTAGTTTTTTTCTTATTCAAAGATTTTTTTTTCTCAAAAACTGTATTGTGACTTTTTGTCCGCGACTTTTTGTCTGTGGCTTTTTGTCCTGTGACTTTCTGTCCTACATTCGTTTTAAATACATTCAAACAGAGTCTCAGAGGGTTATCAACTTCCTTGGTTTACTATTGGCATGTCAATTGTCCACTGTCTGGAAAAAATAAACAATTAAAACTTGAAGAATGAAATTTTAAAAAAAATGTTATTTATTTACCTTGAAAAGAAACAAAGTGAAATACGATCAAACATCAGATTTTGTACAATTATTGAGATTATTTTATAGAAGAATCTTGACTTTTAATCTTGTAACGAGAGCCTAAGTTGTAATAAATTGTCTTGTCTTGTCTTGCCGGTTTGAGGAATTTATCTTGTCTGGCCAATTTTATGAATTTATTTATTTTTACTTATAAATGTATAAAACGACTAATAATTGAATTCGCTCCTCCATTATTCATGCTTAGGACCAGCAATTTACAACTTGGTAGAGTAATTTTAATTCTGTACAAAATATGCTGAAACATCTGTGTTTGTTACAACACCGAGACAACACCAAGAGAATGTAGGACAGAAAGTCACAGGACAAAAAGTCACAGACAAAAGTCACGGACAAAAAGTCACAGGACAAAAAGTCACAATTCATTTTTTCTGATTATTTTCTTGGAATAAAAAATGCTCATTTTTACATTAACATTTTTGTATTTTTCTTGAAGTATTGTATATTACCAACTTTGTAAGCAAAATTTATCAAAAAAATATCGGGAGAGATCCGTTTGCGCCAAAAATGCGTCCTTTTGCGCCACAACTTTTTTTCTCAAATGCTACGTTTGCGCCAAATGTTTTAAAATTAGATGGTTTCATTTGCGCCAAAAATAAAACATACGATTGCGCCAGTTAAAAGAAAATTACTTCCTTACTCCTTTATTCGGACTTGGAACCGGCAGTGTAACACGGCACATGTTTCCTTTTCTGAATCATATGTTTTTATTACTGCTACTGCATGGGTACTTCCTAATTTAATGTATGTAGTAGCTTTTAACTTCTTTTTATTGTCCAAAAACACAAACATTGAAGGATGAAATCCATAAAATAGTTAATAATAGTTCATAATAATAATAAAGCCCATACGCATGGTGGGAACACAGCTCTGTGTCATCAACATTTGTGGCTAAAACATAAAGAGCAAAAACTTCTATTTTCTATATTGGCATATCTTTGTTAAGCAAAGCAATAAGTTTTATTCTCTCTCTGTACATTGACTGTCTAATGCTGCTTAAGTCATTTAATTCTCTTCAGAAACTCGTCTTTATGGTGAAATATTTCCTAACATGTGATACCTTTTGGGGCAAAAATAAGAATACATATATAGTAATCATTAATATTTATGATAGATATAAGATAAGATAAGATAAGATATTTTTATTTCCAATTATGGGCCCCAAAGGGCATAAACATTACAACATCAATAATTTTTTCATAATACAATACAAACAATGAGATAAAAAAAAAAAAAAAAAAAGGTAAATTGGCGCAAATGAGTTCCGAATATTGGCGCAATTGATACATTTTGAAAATAAAATTTGGCGCAAATGATACTCCTGAAAAACAGTAACTGGCGCAAAAGGACTGATGCCAAAATATCAAAGATGATTAAAATTATTGTTAAGAAAACAAAATGTCAAAGTAGAATGGCTTTATGGTGCCAAGAAATATGTCCTTTGCATGATTAAAATTAAATAAATCTTCATTATTCAAGTAAAATGATAAATATCATTAACTTTGATAGGAATAAATGTATTAAAAAGTA
The DNA here is from genome assembly GCA_019925275.1 of Mytilus edulis. Classification (NCBI taxonomy): domain Eukaryota; kingdom Metazoa; phylum Mollusca; class Bivalvia; order Mytilida; family Mytilidae; genus Mytilus; species Mytilus edulis. Next base: position 2,829,313 of record CM034360.1, on the reverse strand, counting down.
AATATTTCTAGATATTTCTCTTATATATTCAAACAATTGTCAAAAAAATCTTTGTGACTTTTTGTCCTGTGACTTTTTGTCCTATCAAATTTGTGACTTTATGTCCTGTGACTTTTTGTCCTGTGACTTTCTGTCCGTTTACCCACCAAGATCATCTAGAAGTTTGTGAAATTCAAATGGATTTTTGGTTGAACTGGATGAAGTTCCCTTCTTTATTTGTACATGGATCGACGAACACATTTTAAATTTCTTTTCTTTCTTTTCAATGTATATGTTCTTCGTCAATTTTGAAGAGCTCTGAATTAATTATTGTAGAAGGATATTTCCTATGAGCAGGATTTAATTAAAAAAAATTCATATCACTGGATTGTGATTTTGTGTCTTGTGTTAAAATATGCTAGTTTTCGAGTCAGGAGTGATAATTAGAATAAAAGATAAGAGAAAAATATAAAACCGAAACCGTAGGAATATTAACCTTTCAAAATATCTTTTTCGTGCATGAGTTATTCTTTTTTTTTTTAGCAGTCTTAAAAGACTTTTATTACTTTTTCCCTGTTATGTCAACATTTATTGCGGGTAGTTGTATATTTATTCCCCATATAACAGGTAGGATTTGACAATCACGTCACCCGTAATTACATTTACCTGTAAATATTAAACTTTTTTGGGACCAGATTTGAAAACAGAACGAAGAGGTTTTCTCCTGTTTCTTAGCGAGTAAGCAAACATTTAGTCTTTCCGACAATGTACATGTATTGTTTATATCCTACAATTAAAAACTGACTCTTTCAGGTTTAAGGCATTTAAACTCTGACTTATGTATTCAATTATTTTAAAAAGCAAAATGAAAAATATGTATTTTTCCATGATGAAATAATTGTTTTTTCCATAATTGAATCGTGCATTATTTATGTATTAGATTACTTGATTTTCTTCTTTCTAGTGTAATCTCTATTTTGTTCTATGACACATGACGAAATAATGCAATAGTTAAAATTATATATTTTACAAACCCGTTGTCATTATAAAAAGATTAAAACCGACTGATTAAATTAAAATATTCGATGTCGAAATTAGCCGTCAGTAATAAACAGTCAGTTAGCGTCAAAGAGAGAGATAACAAATTTGTTTATTAAGTATGTTCAAAGTATATGATGTATATTGTATATAATCAGCCCTTCTGTAATTCACTGGTTTTTTTTAATTTATTCAACGAATTTCGCTTGTCCAGGTGTCAATAACGGTGATGTCCACACCATGAGTAGTGTGATAATTGCATGCCGCCTCTAAAAAAGGACGGTATTTTTTTTTATATAAAATCTGGCAAACGATTGTCGTCCATTATAACACTCGTTACATTGTTCTTTGGTATATTTAGAATCCGTAATAAACCTTAATTATCTGGGAAATGAGATAATGAATTATCTAACGGTATTTTTTATATAAATTATCTGCAAAATTAGATAATGAATTATCTGACGGTATTTTTTATATAAATTATCTGCAAAATGAGATAATGAATTATCTGGAATTGAGATAATGAATTATCTGGAATTGAGATAATGAATTATCTGACGGTATCTGGCAAACGATTGTCGTCCAATTATAACACTCGTTACATTGTTCTTTGGTATATTCAAACCTAAATTATCTGGAAAATGAGATAATGAATTATCTGAAATTCAGATAATTAATTATCTGGAGATAAAGTAGGATTATCTGAAAATCGTTCAGATAAACCTAGATTTTCTTAATATTTTAAAATAAACCGGGATTTTCTCCAGATAATGAATTTTATGTATTTTCTGAGATAAACTAGGATTTTTTCAAATTTGAATTAAGCTGAGATAATCTTAGTTTATCTGAGATAAACCGGGATTATCTCAGATAAACCTAGTTTATCTGAGATAATCTAAGATTAATTAATAAAAGTGGTTCAGGCGTGCCATATATATTGGTATCACGTTGGCCTCGTCGTCTGCGTCGTCGTCATCATTTTACTAAGGCCTTCTTAGGCTAATGATGACTTTTAATGACATATAATACAATTGTATTATATGTCTCTGGTAATATTTTATTTTTTACTGAAGTATACAAATCAATTCACATGCTTGATAATATGGAACGCCATGACTGCCTTATGTTAATGATCAGCATTATATGCAGTGCTCACACCATTATATTAAGTGCTCACAACATTATATTAAGTGCTCACAACATTATATTAAGTGCTCACAACATTATATTAAGTGCTCACACCATTATATGCAGTGCTCACACCATTATATTGTGCTCACAACATTATATTAAGTGCTCACAACATTATATGCAGTGCTCACACCATTATATTAAGTGCTCACAACATTATATTAAGGGCTCACAACATTATATTAAGTGCTCACACCATTATATGAAGTGCTCACAACATTATACGTTTTTTGTTGTATGATGAGATTGTTGTATGATGAGATTGATGTATGATGAGATCATTCGGTAAACATCGTTTTTTAGCGGAAATTACCGAATCCATAATTTGTAAATTACGGTAATGCCCAGCAAACAAATTTAAACAGTTATTAATGTTTGGTGCAAAATAACTAGTTTGTGAATTTAAATTCTTTTAAGAATATAATTCGGACTACGCCGCATTTTTGCGCCTGTCCCAAGTCAGGAGCCTCTGGTATTTGTTTTTCTTATATTATTTTAATTTTAGTTTCTTGTGTACAATTTGGAAATTAGTATGGCGTTCATTATCACTGAACTATTATATATTCGTTTATGGGCCAGCTGAAGGACGCCTCCGGGTTCGGGAATTTCTCGTTACATTGAAGAACTGTTGGTGACCTTCTGCCGTTGCTTTTTCTATGGAGTCGGGTTGTTGTCTCTTTGATACATTCCCCATTTCCATTCTCGATTTTTTGCTATACATAAAAGTCAAATTAGTTTCGACAATTTTTCATTTTTTTCCCCGTGAGTGATCCCTGTCCATGAGAAAGAAGCCCCACAGAAACAATCAAGATCCGCCGTCAAAGGTAACTTTCCAGATAACGAAAAAAATATTCAGATATGAAATTTTCAACCTTTTAGATTGATCCTAACATGGGATATGGAAAAAAATTGGTAGCAAAAATAACAGAAATCCTCAGACTATAGACAATCTTGTATGTGAGAAGAATTAGAACGCCAATCACAACAACGAGAAGAATTCACAGTAAAACAATACTAGAAGTTCTCCATTAATATAATTATATTACAATTATATATTGACATAATAGTGAGTATCTTTTTTTTTGTGCTTCCGTTACAAAATAAATTGTGTGGACTTTAAATATATCAAAGAAGTGCTCAGCAACAAATAGCATTCCTCTTTTTTGTGTTGTTGCTATCATTTGGACCTAAACACAAATTTGAATCTTTTTTCGAGGTCCATTGTTATCAAAGAAGTGCGATCTAAAAGATATTATTCTTCTATGACTTGTAGTTGATTATATTTTGTATCTTAATGTACCTTAACCAGAATTAATTTAGGTCAAGTAGTTATCAAAGGTACCAGGATTATAATTTAGGACGCCAAATGCTTGTTTCGTCTACATAAGACTCATCAGTGACGCTCATATCAAAATATTTATACATCCAAACAAGTACAAAGTTGAAGAGCATTGAAAATGACTCCTTTTTCATGGACAATCGTTACTATCCAATAATAGTAAATCATTCTATTTTACTCACAGTTTGTTTCAATCTTTACCTAAATGCAAAACTTAGATGCATGTTTTTTCGATTAGCTGTTAGTGGTTTTGAACTAGCTGTCAGTAATTGCGAGTACTCTCAGATCAGTACTTAAAGTGTCTTTTTGTTGTTGGGATATAGAAGTACCCGCCCACATCTACTCTATTTTCTGGTTGATGGATTTATATTTGTACCCATCTGATGAGTTAAGCCTTTTACAACTGATTTTCATAGTTCGTTCTTATGTTGTTCTGTTACGCCACTGTCCCAGGTTAGAGGGAGGGTTGGTATCCCGCTAACATGTTAAAACCCGCCGCACATTCTGTATATGTGGCTGTCCCAAGTCAGGATGTGCCTTTATTTCAGTGGTTGTCGTTTGTTAATGTGTTATATACATGTTAGTTTTTCGATCGTTTGTTTGTACATAAATTAGGAATGTTTTACGTTTATCATTTCGGGGCCTTCTATAGCTGCATGACTATGCAGTATGGGCTTTGCTCATTGTTGAAGGCCGTACTGTGGCCGTTTAGTTGTTAATTTCTGTGATGTCATTTTGTCTCTTGTGGAAAGTTGTTTCATTATCAAGCATACCACTTTTTTTATATATATTAACCGTGCAAAATGACGAACAAACGTAGTAAACGTTTTTCATCCCCACAAACTCAGTTTTCATAGGAGATGATAACTTTAAATGAAAATAATGTTAAACTGGGTCTTGAAAGGGTAAAATTTATGGATTTTTTTGAAAAAAGTGTGTTTCCAGTTTTTGGAGAAAAAAATAATTTGTTTTTGATTCTGAGAAAAAAAATTTGGTTGATTCACCCCTAGCTGCCAATATATGTAATGCTAAAATTGAATTAAAAAAAATATTTTCGACTTGTCGCGAAAAAAATAAAAATCAATAACCCCTCCCCCCAAAAAAAATTAAATGGTTGCTGCCTAAAGTTATGGTAAACACCTACAATGAAATGCTTTAAACTGCATTTTCCATATCTGTTAGATACTTATTCATGTGAAATGACAAATTCTGAAAATAGATGCCAAAAATGACTCAATCATGACATATATAAGCTAGCGTAATATGACGCTTATGTGTTATAGAAAGCTGACTGTTTTATTTAAAAGGTAATTAAGCTTTTTTTAAACTGAGTACGGACTATAAAGTGGCACCTTGCTAAAGTTCTTCAGTAGGAAATGAACTCGAGAAATATGTCATACAAATTTCCCTTCGATATTTCATTAAATAAACTTTTTATTATTTCACTTACATTTTGCCATTCGTATTTCTTACGACGAACAGAACTACTTTAATCATTCACTTCTTAGTTTATCTTTTCCTTACTTATTTCAATCAGTTTTAAATATTGTATACTGCCTTATGATCACATGACTTTAATAACTGTTTTTTGTTTGCTGGGCATTACCGAGGGGGGGTAGGAGGGGTCCAATCCCGAAATCCCGAGCTTATTTTTGCTTAATCCCGATTTCCCGGACCTAATTTGACCATATCCCGAAATCCCGATAAAATAACATGCTTTTTTGGGCAAAAACATTGATAAATGATTGTATACTGATCTATACTGTTCAAAGCAAGCATTCAGTTTGTTGTGTAGTTCCTGTTTCTTACATATTAACATATTAACTAGTGAGTCTAGCTTAAAACAATAAATATAGTTTTATATGGAGACTGACACATTCCAAAAATAAGAAGACACTGTCACAATGATTAATATAGACATGCTAGTTTGAGTTTAAAAACCGGTAAGATATTTTAGTCAGTTACTTAATTGAAGTATGATAAAATATGGTATTACTCCTTTCCTTTGCAGCCTTTTTGTGTGCAATCCGCAGTATCAAGTAGTTGCGTGTATACAATGAATTCAATGTTGGTTTTTTTCGGTGTTTGTTTTGGTAATTATTTATTTGTGTCTTTCCATTTGAAATGTTTGACATGAATTCAATATGGACCCTCTTTTGCTCTGTTTGTGGTACATTATGAACATTACCGCAGTGGCTGACATTATCATCTGGATATAACTGTGTAGTGCTTCGAAATTTAAAATTGTGAAACACCAAACTCAAACAATTTTGTGGGTGGTCAAAATCAGACGCTTTTTGCTTAAGATTAGTATTCAAAAACATAAATCTTTCGTTTGAATACTAATCTTATGCTAACAAACCTTATTTTGTTCTTGTGTAGTCGTGTCCATATTTACTATTTTGTATTCAAAAAGCTTTCAAAACATTTACTCAGGTACAAGAGAAACAATCACAACACAGAACACCTAACATTAAGAAACATGGTCCACACGAACTCCTAAACAAAACAGTAGTTAACGAAGACAACAAAGGTGCTGCAGAAAAAGTAAGCAGTTTCTGCTCCACATAAAAACCCTGGAACATGGACAATCACATATGAACACATCAAAGAATACAGCAAACCAATTACTTCGAAGAACACAAACTTCTATCTTATGTAACAAGGAAAAAATGTCGATTCTCTAGAATAATAAACAGTCCCTGCTTGTTTAGACACTTGTGTCAGCGTGTTGATCATATCTGCAACTACGATCCTCGATCATCATCCCAATATGTCCAATATGGCGGACACACATTTAGGAAAGTTTTAGAAGGCTGAAGGCTGATTTCTCCACTTTTACAGCTTATTCTCAGATTTTGTATTATGTCAAGAAACATCTTAGAAGCATAGCCTTTGAAATATTTTTTCGTTCATGATGGAAAAGTAACAAAAACAATGAAAATTGAGGTACAAAAATCACGATGATGATCGTAACTTTTTTTATTTTAACCAATAATGAAGGTAACTTTTATTCAAGATGTTCGTAAATTGTCCGAAAGAAGCATTTTCCGATAAATAAAGCTGTCTGGTATGCGAACAATTGTTCATTATCAGCACTATAAATTGTGATGTTTAGCAAAGTCAATCCAAAGATGTCATCAAACCAGTTTGAGATATTATAAAAACAAGTTCGATATCATTTCAACACCGATTACCTTACAGTCATGACAGTAGTTTAATTTTTATAGTGATCAAAAATTTGTTAAACGACAAGATATCCTTAAGTTCCGTCCAGATCTAGACACCCCACGATTTACAATAAATCGGAGTTCCTTTGCAACTTCTGTGTTGTCATGATCATCGACCAAACCATCCTCCTCCTCGTCTCGAGCATCTGTTTCATCATCTGTATCGTATTCTTCGTCCACTCTCTGGTCATTTGAGTCGTTCTCTTCGTTTTGCTGCCAATTGAACACAAGAGCATTCCCTTCATAGTTCTTATCCGAATACATATTCAAAGGCAAAGTACCACACTTGTACATAGTGGTTTCTTGTCGCACCGTCCTCTGTCTCACACATTTACCATGTGTTTTTGCCCAATCGTATAAAAGTTTGGAGTCTTCTGGTGTTATGGACCGCGTGTCTGGCTTCTTTAATTTAGGTATGTCCTTCAATAAGATTGCGCTGTCAGGGAGAAACTAAAATTAAAATAATATAAGAAAAACAATACCAGAGGCTCCTGACTTGGGACAGGCGCAAAAATGCGGCGTAGTCCGAATTATATTCTTAAAAGAATTTAAATTCACAAACTAGTTATTTTGCACCAAACATTAATAACTGTTTAAATTTGTTTGCTGGGCATTACCGTAATTTACAAATTATGGATTCGGTAATTTCCGCTAAAAAACGATGTTTACCGAATGATCTCATCATACATCAATCTCATCATACAACAATCTCATCATACAACAAAAAACGTATAATGTTGTGAGCACTTCATATAATATTGTGAGCACTTCATATAATGTTGTGATCACTTCATATAATGTTGTGATCACTTCATATAATGTTGTGACCACTGCATATAATGTTTTGAACACTTCATATAATGCTTTGACCACTGCATATAATGTTGGGAGCACTTAATATAATGTTGTGAGCACATAATATAATGTTGTGAGCACTTAATATAATGTTGTGAGCACTTAATATAATGATGTGAGCACTGCATATAATGGTGTGAGCACTTAATATAATGTTGTGAGCCCTTAATATAATGTTGTGAGCACTTAATATAATGGTGTGAGCACTGCATATAATGTTGTGAGCACTTAATATAATGTTGTGAGCACTTAATATAATGTTGTGAGCACTTAATATAATGATGTGAGCACTGCATATAATGGTGTGAGCACTTAATATAATGTTGTGAGCCCTTAATATAATGTTGTGAGCACTTAATATAATGGTGTGAGCACTGCATATAATGTTGTGAGCACTTAATATAATGTTGTGAGCACTTAATATAATGTTGTGAGCACTTAATATAATGATGTGAGCACTGCATATAATGGTGTGAGCACTTAATATAATGTTGTGAGCCCTTAATATAATGTTGTGAGCACTTAATATAATGGTGTGAGCACTGCATATAATGTTGTGAGCACTTAATATAATGGTGTGAGCACTGCATATAAAGCTGATCATTAACATAAGGCAGTCATGGCGTTCCATATGATAAAGTAAACCAAACTATCTTAACTTGTTAAATATTTATTAAATAAGAATAACGAAAAGGTTCATTTATTGACCATAATCACAGTTCAAGATTTTTTTTCATTGTAATCAGAATGTAATCAAAATTGAATTACAAGTAATCAGATTTTTCGCTGATTAATGATTACAATGATTACTCAGGCGCGGATCCAGAGGGGGGGGGGGGGGTTCCGGGGGTTGGAACCCCCCTTTTTTTTGGACGATCAATTCATTTGAATGGGGACATGTAATTGGAACCCCCCCTTTGTCCTGGGTTAGGAACCCCCCTTTTTAAAATGACTGGATCCGCTCCTGATTACTTGAAAAATTGTAATCAATTACAGCTGATTAACGATTACAATTACAATTACCCCAAGTCTGGTCCAAAATTAAACTTAGTTTGATTTTAACAAAAATTGAATCCTTGGGGTTCTTTGATATGCTGAATCTAAAAATGCACTTAGATTTTTTATTATTGACCCAGTTTTCAAGTTGGTCCAAATCGGGGTCCAAAATGAAACTTTGTTTGATTTCATCAAACATTGAATAATTGGGGTTCTTTGATATGCTAAATCTAACTGTGTACATGTATGTAGATTCTTATTTTTTGGTCCAGTTTTCAAATTGGTCTACATTAAGGTCCAAAGGGTCCAAAATTAAACTAAGTTTTGTTTTAACAAAAATTGAATTCTTGGGCTTCTTTGATATGCTGAATTTAAACATGTACTTAGATTTTTATACGACCGCAAAAATTTTAATTTTTTGGTCGTATATTGCTATCACGTTGGCGTCGTCGTCTGCGTCGTCGTCGTCGTCGTCGTCGTCGTCATCGCCGTCGTCATCGTCGTCATCGTCGTCGTCGTCCGAATACTTTTAGTTTTCGCACTCTAACTTTAGTAAAAGTGAATAGAAATCAATGAAATTTTAACACAAGGTTTATGACCACAAAAGGAAGGTTGGGATTGATTTTTGGAGTTGAGGTCACAACAGTTTATGAATTAGGGGCCAAAAAGGGGCCCAAATAAGCATAAGTTTTGGTTTTTGCACCATAACTTTAGTATAAGTAAATAGAAATCTATGAAATTTAAACACAAGGTTTATGACCATAAAAGAAAGGTTGGGTTTGATTTTGGGAGTTTTGGTCCTAACAGTTTAGGAATAAGGGGCCCAAAGGGTCCAAAATTTAACTTTGTGTGATTTCATCAAAAATTGAATAATTGGGGTTCTTTGATATGCCGAATCTAACTATGTATGTAGATTCTTAATTTTTGGTCCCGTTTTCAAATTGGTCTACATTAAGGTCCAAAGGGTCCAAAATTAAACTTAGTTTGATTTTAACAAAAATTGAATCCTTGGGGTTCTTTGATATGCTGAATTTAAAAATGTACTTAGATTTTTAATTATTGGCCTAGTTTTCAAGTTGGTCCAAATGGGGGTCCAAAATTAAACTTTGTTTGATTTCATCAAAAATTGAATAAATGGGTTCTTTGATATGCCAAATCTAACTGTGTATGTAGATTCTTAATTTTTGGTCCAGTTTTCAAATTGGTCTACATTAAGGTCCAAAGCGTCCAAAATTAAACTAAGTTTGATTTTAACAAAAATTAAATTCTTGGGCTTATTTGATATGCTTTATCTAAATATGTACTTTGATTTTTGATTATGGGCCCAGTTTTCAAGTTGGTCCAAATCAGGATTCCATATCAAGTATTGTGCAATAGCAAGAAATTTTCAATTGCACAGTATTGCACAATATCAAGAAATATCTAATTGCACAATATTGTGCAATAGCAATTAATTTTCAATTGGAGTTATCTTTCTTTGTATAGAATAGTAGTTGATAATATATGTTGGAAATTTGCCAGACATGACTATGATGTCATTTTCTATTTTTATTTGCCAATAACTTTAAGTAAATAACTTCATTGGAAATTTGCCAATATAAAATGTTGCTGATGAAGCTTTTTTTCCTTATCTTATCTAAAATGTTTTTAGATAATGTATGTTGGACATTTGCCAGACATGACTATGATGTCATTTTCTATTTTTATTTGCCAATAATTTTATGTAAATAACTTCATTGGAAATTTGCCAATATAAAATGTTGCTGATGAAGTTTTTTTATTGTTTTATACAATAAACAATGTATATTCACTTTTACTACCAACCAATCTTTACCATTCAGTGATAACAAGCACTTTATTTTACATTTTAATATTTTATGATGTATTTAAAAGAGTAGTTATTGTTGCAAACTCCATTAGAAATTTGAATTGATATCAGTTTTGGAAAAAGGGAAACAGGGATGTGAAAAAAAAGGGGGGGGGGGGTTTGAATTTTTCTCATTTCAGATTTCATAAATAAAAAGAAAATTTTAACATTTTTTTGAGAGGATTAATATTCAACAGCATAGTGAATTGCTCAAAGGCAAAAAAAAAAAAAAGTTCATTAGACCACATTCATTCTGTGTCAGAAACCTATGCTGTGTCAACTATTTAATTTTAGATTTAAAAAGTTTGAAGAAGAAATCTTTAATTGATTTGTAAAATCTTGACATTTGTTTTGTGTAAAAAAAAAACCATGTAATGTCAAAAATTTGATCACAATCCAAATTCAGAGCTGTATCACGCTTGAATGTTTTGTCCATACTTGCCCCAACTGTTCAGGGTTCGACCTCTGCGGTCGTATAAAGCTGTGCCCTGCGGAGCACCTGGTTGATTATGGGCCCAGTTTTCAAGTTGGTCCAAATCAGGATCCAAAATTATTATATTAAGTATTGTGCAATAGCAAGAATTTTTCAATTGCACAGTATTCAGCAATAGCAAGAAATCTTCAATTGCACAGTATTGTGCAATAGCAAGTATTTTCAATTACACAGTATTGCGCAATAGCAAGAAATTTTCAATTGGAGTTATCTTTCTTTGTCCAGAATAGTAGTTGAATCAACTTAAATCATTGTTTTATACAATATACAATGTATATTCACTTTTACTACCAACTGATAAATTAAAACAATCTTTACCATTCAGTGATAACAAGCACTTTTTTTACATTTTAATATTTTATGATGTATTTAAATGAGTAGTTATTGTTGCAAACTGTGACGTTCCCTTGTCACCATCTTATGGTGTTTATATATCTCAACTTGTACGATTCGCTCGTGTATGTAACAATGTTTTAGATTTTAACAATAGAAATTTATGTATTACTGAAAAATTATTACACCAGGGTTTTCGATATCACAAACTAGTCAAAACATTTACTAAATGTTATCATCGGTATAAGGACATCAAGTGTTTTATAACATTTCATAATTCTTTTAAAGGAATTCAAACATCAGATTTGAGTGAATTATATAGAACGAATAAACTAAATATTGCAATAAATCACGTGCCTGATATTTTTTTTGCTTTACAATTGTTTGATTTTTATACGACCGCAAAATTTGAAAAATTTTTCGTCGTATATTGCTATCACGTTGGCGTCGTCGTCTGCGTCGTCGTCGTCGTCGTCGTCGTCGTCCGAATACTTTTAGTTTTCGCACTCTAACTTAATTAAAGTGAATGGAAATCTATGAAATTTTAACACAAGGTTTATGACCACAAAAGGAAGGTTGGTATTGATTTTGGGAGTTTTGGTCCCAACATTTTAGGAATTTGGGGCCAAAAAGGGCCCAAATAAGCATTTTCTTGGTTTTCGCACTATAACTTTAGTTTAAGTTAATAGAAATCTATGAAATTTTGACACAAGGTTTATGACCACAAAAGAACGGTTGGGATTGATTTTGGGAGTTTTGTTTTCAACAGTTTAGGAATTAGGGGCCAAAAAAGGGCCCAAATAAGCATTATTCTTGGTTTTCGCACAATAACTTTAGTTTAAGTAAATAGAAATCAATGAAATTTAAACACAATGTTAATGACTACAAAAGGAAGGTTGGTATTGATTTTGGGAGTTTAGGTCCCAACAGTTTAGGAATTAGGGGCCAAAAAGGGACCCAAATAAGCATTTTTCTTGGTTTTCGCAACATAACGTTAGTATAAGTAAATAGAAATCTATGAAATTTAAACACAAGGTTTATGACCATAAAAGGAAGGTTGATATTGTTTTTGGGAGTTTTGGTCCCAACAGAATAGGGGGCCCAAAGGGTCCAAAATTAAACTTTGTTTGACTTCATCAAAATTGAATAATTGGGGTTCTTTGATATGCCGAATCTAACTGTCATGACTGTGTATGTAGATTCTTAACTTTTGGTCCCGTTTTCAAATTGGTCTACATTAAGGTCCAAAGGGTCCAAAATTAAACTTAGTTTGATTTTGACAAAAAATGAATCAGTTAGGTTCCTTGATATGCTGAATCTAAAAATGTACTTAGATTCTTGATTATTGGCCCAGTTTTCAAGTTGGTCCAAATCAGGATCTAAAATTATTATATTAAGTATTGTGCAATAGCAAGTCTTTTCAATTGCACAGTATTGCGCAATGGCAAGAAATATCTAATTGCACAATATTGTGAAATAGCAATTTTTTTTTTAATTAGAGTTATCTTTCTTTGTCCAGAATAGTAAGCAAGAAATATCTAATTGCAAAATATTGTGCAATAGCAAGATTTTTTTTAATTGGAGTTATCTTTCTTTGTCCAGAATCAACTTAAATCTTTGTTATATACAATATACAATGTATATTCACTTTTTACTACCAACTGATAAATTAAAATAATCTTTACCATTCAGTGATTACAAGCAGTTTTTTTACATCTTAATATTTTATGATGTATTTAAATGAGTAGTTATTGTTGCAAACTCCATTAGAAATTTTAATTGAGATTAGTTTTGGAATAAGGGAAAGGGGGATGTGATTAAAAAAATTGGGTTCAATTTTTCTCATTTGAAATTTCATAAATAAAAAAGAAAATTTCTTCAAACATTTTTTTGAGAGGATTAATATTCAACAGCATAGTGAATTGCTCTAAGAGAAAACAAAAATTTTAAGTTCATTAGAACACATTCATTCTGTGTCAGAAACCTATGCTGTGTCAACTATTTAATCACAATCCAAATTTAGAGCTGAATCCAGCTTGAATGTTGTGTCCATACTTGCCCCATTCGTTCAGGGTTCAACCTCTGCGGTCGTATAAAGCTACGCCCTGTGGAGCATCTGGTTTAATTTGAAATTGTTTACGTTGACTAACAGTATCGTTTTATGATAAAACAGAGCAGATTTGTCTTTATTTGACTAACATTATTTTATTTTGTTTAGATTGGAATGCATGTATACGTAGCGTACTACATTCAAAAGTATTACCGAATATAATACGGAGATATACATGTGAATGAATAATTAGTTAGTGTATTTTCCTGGGAAAAAAGTCTTCAATCAGATGAAATCAAATGAAGTTAATATTTTACATGCTTTCTTTTCCCTAATTGGTTATTAGAAGCCGAAATGTCAATTTATCAAATTTTATTCTGTGACAATTGGTAATTGGTCACCGAAAAACATGTCAGGGGCTCGAGGTCAGGGGCTCACAGTTTACAGAAATATAAAATTGAAAAATGGAAATCGTGAGAAATATAAATATTTTCATCTCTATGATTTCCACAAGAAGTCTACACAAGAAACCTAATTTATACTGAAATATTACAGAAATCTTCACGAACTCCTTCATACATGCGGGATATATATGCTTTTTATAGTTCTACTATCATATTATTATGCACGTTGTATTGCTTGCTTTAATAATGTTTTTACTTGAATATTTGTACATGTACTTGCCGAAAAACTCTATTGTTAAAATCTATTCATCGCCTCTCTGGTCAAGACAAATATAATATCCCTGAAGAGAAGTACACGAAATAAACAGAAACTGTTTAGATAACTTAATTGATTGTGAAAAGGTTTTAAACGTAAAGCGACATTCCCGGTATTTGTTTTAATATAAAAAAAAAAAAAAAAAAAAAGGCACACAAAAAAACATGCCCCACCTACACCCACATTTGATTGGTCCGTGGAACAATATATACTATTATTGTTATTTCTAATTGGATCAATTTGATGTGGAGGTGTGATCGATAAGACATTATACAATACACACTTTCAATTAACAATTAACAAAACCGACAGCGCAAAAGGTGTATTGCCTGTCAAGGTCGTTGAAAACTTCAGTCATCATCACTTCCGAAAAGAAAGATAGAGTTTAGTCATTCCTCAGAATGATTATAACATAATGCCTATTAAACACTAAATGCAAAGAACAATAGTCCAACAAAATTATGTATAAAAGGACCAAAAAATAGAGAAAATGGACTAAAAATTAAAGTTTCCAGAAAGACGGGCCTACAATAAATGTTAAATAAGTATGCAATTGTGTGTCTTATGCCTTGACATGTAGTCCAGCATAAATCGATGGCCTGTATTTTTTTACTATGCACATATTGTTTTATTTTCCAACCAAAACAAACTTGTGTATTGCTGTTAAATAAACTTTCGTCACCTCAGAATATATTTTGCATTCTCACACCATTCACGTATATTCTTCAATCATGTAACAATAATCAGTGAAGTTTATGTTCAGTTCCGAAGCGTTAACCAAATCAAATGTGATTATGTTCCAGACTATACGAGTATTTGGACGGTACGCGTACGGTCCGGACCGTATGCGTATACTAGTACGGTCCGACCATACGCGTGTGGTCGGACCGTATGAGTATACGCATACGGTTCAGTACGAGCTGACCATACATGTTGTTGGATCATATGGGTTAAATTTAAACAAACCTTTATCACAATCTTTATTTTTAGTTTCACAAATTGTTATTATTACAATTAGATGGATAAAATAAACAAACGAACAATTAAAATTAACATTTGTTTTATTGTATTTCCGAATTCTATTTTGTTACTCTCGCCCAAAGTGACACTTGCTACCACAAGTAACATAATATTTTTATGCAGTTAAGCTGCATTATGCGAGCACCCTAGATTTGTGTTCTACCCAATAAATCCTGAAATACTTGCCATTGTTATTATCTAGCCTGCTACTATGTTATATATAACTAATTGAACACTTTTTTAATACTTTTTATTCTGAATTACAAAAAAAATGACTAGAAAAACCTTTTATAAATGATCGTCGATTTATCCAAAAGTTTTAAAGTTACACATAGGAATTAGTGCTTATTAAGAATCCTTGTGTAGTTCATTATGACTTGTGCGTTTAGCTAAGATGTCAAAGAACAATTGTATGAAATATTTAATCGCCGAAAATCTCTTAAGACAAGTAGTTTAGATTTCCCAAATGACAAAAGTCGTAGGAATATTGTTTGTCATCAATACGTAGTACAACTACGTCAGTAGTCTATTATATAATAAGTTCAACTGTTCATGCTGCTGGCGGCAATTTCAAATTAGAAAAAGAAATTTTCGTAGCTTTTCAATTTGGAGGCAGGTGTGCAAATTAGCGGTGGTCCGAGGTCCGCGACCTTCCACTTTTGCAAGCGGAATTTCGACTAGGATAGTTGGTTTCTAGCTACGCCCGACGTAGTCACTTTACATTTGAAAGAAAATAAGAAATTACTTTGCAAACCTTTTCACCATGTTCACCAAAGTCTCCAATTAAACGAGCTAAAAACTTATTTTTATCATTATTATTCATGACGGCGATGTTCATTTTGTTCAACCGCTAGCTTTATACAGAAAATCGCCGACAAATATTGTATAAATTCGAGTAAAATCGTATCTGATTAAAAAATCGGATCCGATTCCGGAAGCGGATAAGGGTAATTCCGGGTTTGGCGATCATTTACAAAATAAATCCAAGCAGGTGAAAAAATACATCTATGCATGGTAAATGAATATAAACACTATTATTGTACACCGAAAGATATATGTACAAGAAAGAAAAAGCAGAAAAATATTTTATTCAGATTTTTGACAAATTTTAATTTAAAAATCCAATACAATGTGACAGCTGGGAACAGTATATCTAACAATATACATGTTCATGGTCACAGTCTAAATTTTCTTTATAAATGATAAATGATGATAATGCATGTGAGATGCTTTTAAAGTGTAAACATATTACTGCAATTTCGAGGGGTTATTTGTTTTTTCTCAATTTTGAAGGGTCAATTAAAGTAGCTTAAAGTTTCATTCTTTATTTTCACAAATAATGCAACTATATTATATATACCTTAATGTAAGTAAATCATATGATATATAGGTGGCATTCTTTGGGCCACTTTACCCCCTCCTGTTTGATAACTTGGAAACGGTCGAGCTCCCCACCCCTAAACCATACGAGGGACTGATCCAGGATTTTAGGTTAGGAGGGGCGCAAACTTAAATTTTCGCCGAGCAGAGCGAGCCTAAAAAAAAATTGAGGTAAAATTATCGGAATATTCTTTATTAAGCTGAGAACAACCCATACTTTGCAAATTTAAGGGGGGTGCAAGCTCGCAACCCTCCCCCGTCTGAATCCGCCCCTGCATATATTCAAGTATAGGACAATAGGATAAATAAAAAATGAAATATAGGGGGAGTCCCTGGAGTTACCCCACCCCCTCCTGTTTGAAAACTTGGAAACGGTCGAGATCCACATCCCTTAACCATATACATGTATATTCATGTTTGTGACAATATGAAAAATCAAATGAAATATAGGAAGAGTTGCTAGGGGTCACCCACCCCTCCTGTTTTAGAATTTAAAAATGGTCGAGATCCCCATCCCTAAACCATATATATTCATGTATGGGACAATATAACAAATCAGATGAAAGATAGGGGGAGTCCCTGAGGTCACTGTTCACCCTCCTGTTTGAGAACTTGGAAATGGTCAAGATCCTTACCCCTAAACCATATATACTCATGTATGGGACAATATAACAAATTAAATGAAATATAGGGAAGTCCCTGCGGTCATCCCAACCCTCCTGTTTGAGAACTTGGAAACGGTCGAGATCCCCACACCAAAACAATATATATTCATGTATGGATCAATATAACTAATTAAATGAAATATAGGGGGAGTCCCCTGGGTCACCCTACCCCTCCTGTTTGAGAACTTGGAAACCAATGAGATCCCCACCCCTAAACCATATATATTCATGTATGGGACAATATAACAAATAAAATGAAATGTAGGGGAAGTCCCTAGGCTCGGGGGGGGGGGGGGGGGGGCACTTGCTATATAATTAGTGGTAGGGATGAGCCGCTGGAATAGGTCACTTTTTCATGCTCTATGATATATGAAAAGGGTGAGAAATTCAGATTAAATATATCAATAGGTTGATATTAT
This sequence comes from Mytilus edulis, assembly GCA_019925275.1. Lineage (NCBI taxonomy): Eukaryota > Metazoa > Mollusca > Bivalvia > Mytilida > Mytilidae > Mytilus > Mytilus edulis. The sequence goes on along the minus strand of CM034360.1, from coordinate 2,811,738 downwards.
CACTTGCTTGATTATATAATAAGTATCTGAAAGTACAGAAACTAATCAGATGTCCGTATTTATTCTTGATGCGGTTAAACCACAGTCGTAAATGCATCAGTTATTTGTCAAACCAATTAAACTCTATTTATTCTGAAATGGTATTCCCACTCATGCCAGTGATAGATGCAATAAATCCAACTATTTTGACATTTGCACCTAATTAACATTCAAGGGTTTGTATACATAAAACATGATAACAATTATTTAAAGAAATTCCATTGTGACAGCTTCCTTTAAGAGGGAACGGCAATGAAACTTTTTATCAGTTTTTAATTAATATTTAAACATGTTAAAATCAGTGAAGGTGTTACACTCTGGGGTGATATTACATTTATAATACCATCTATGATCTGACCAAACGTCCTTTATATGTATTGTATTTTGGAATTGAAATATCTTGATAATGAGATGTAAAATGTAAAAATATTGAAATATATCTATAGGTCTGTTTTTTCTTAATTAATATATGACAAAGGTATATATTTTTGATTAACAAAATATATGAAAAGGGTGGGGTACTTGATGTCTCAGCTGCTCACCCCTACCATAAAAAGTTTGAAGTGCCCCCCCCCCCCCCCCCCCCGAGTCCCTAGGGTCACCCACCCCCAGTGGCGGATCTAGAAATTTTCATAAGTGGGGCCCACTGACTGACCTAAGAGGGCCCGCTCCAGTCACGCTTCAGTGATTCCCTATATAAGCAACCAAATTTTTTCCCAAAAAAAAGGGGGGGACGGGCCACCTGCCCCCTAAATCCTCTGCCTACCCCTACCTGTTTGAGAACTTGAAAACCGTTGAGATCCCCACCCCTAAATTATATATATTCATATGTATGGGACAAAATAACAAATCATTTACATTTACTATGGGCAAGTCAGTCAGACCTCACCTTTGATCCCTATTGTAGTGAACATTTGTCTGATTCGTGTCTCATAACTTTTGTACTATAGAACACAAACTCAGTTTTCTTTCCAGGGAAACCAGTCCATTCATACTATTACATGTTCATACTAAGTCAAATTGAACTTCTAGCAGTCAAATAAAACCAAGGTTAACAACCAAGTAGAACAACTGCAATCATTGGGAACTTGTACCACTGCAGACTCACCATAAAAATATACATTGATATATGCATTGCTTTTGAAACCTTGATAACATATAAATTATTTGCCTTAATAAATAAATCATTAGATAAACATGAATGTACTATATATGAATGTTTAATGTTGAGGCAACATTGCAACAGTTTTCATAATTACGGTTGCCTTGGTTTTTGGTTAACTGCCTTCAGCGCTTACAGCGCTTTGATTTTTATCATTTACATGTTTGCAGATCATGCATGTTCCTTTGAATTTGCATTTTTTTTTTTGTAAAGTTGCTAAATATTCTAAAACAATAATTATTGTCCTCCCGAGTTATGTTTACTTCCGATATCTTCATAATTCAATTAATGTATTACTGATCGACATGCTAAATACAAGAGATTAACATATTTAATTAGCGTGACTTTTTTGAACAGTTAAAATGTAAATTTTTTATTTTTATATTTAATTTGAGAGTTAAGTTATGCTGATCTGTTATAGGCATTTGTATCTAATAAACTTGACTAACTTCTTAATTTTAGTCAGACCGTACGCGTACGGTCCGACCGTATGAGTTTTTTGAAAAAGTACGCATACGGTCCAGTCCAAATACTCATACTGTCTGGAACAATTATACTGTGATGCCTATTTAACGCTTAATTTATAGAATAATGGATAGAGGAAATAGACAAAAGGAGAAAGAAAATAGACAAAATAATAAAATAAAAAAAAGTCAAAAAAAAATTTAACATAAACTTTTGTCAGGCGGTTTATGTCGGACAATGTTTGGTTTGTACTTCTATTTAGTTGCTGTGGAAATCAGTTGTCGTGGTATAATAAAGACTTGTAACCTTGAGCGATGAATTCAGGGTGGATTTACCGGTGGGCCCAGTTCATGTCACAATAAAAAAATCTAATATAATTTTATTGCTTCTGTATCTTCTCATCTAGAGCGGAAATTAACCACTCTTTAACTGGCCGTTAAATAAAACCGGCGTCCACATGCGTGATTATGTAAACTCATCAGAGGGTGTGTAAATATGGACACCTGTGTGTAATGTCTCTTTGCAAAAGCTTTGGTGTAAAATACATGTACATGTTGATTTAACAGTATTTGTTTATAATACAATACAGATAAAGATCGACTATCGAGTGTGTTTTAAAGAATAGGTACAAATATATGTTTAATGTCGAACGTCGTATTTCCGTCCCCTCTTATTTTCGAGGACAATCTTCAATTTGTTTTACCACTGTTTCCCCCCTCTTTTCTCCCGGTCCAGTAAAAATAAATTGACATTTCCTCATAAATAATCATTAATACAATGTTATTTTATTTTCATAAGATCTACTTTGTAACAGAATCTTGGACTTATACATTTCTCTCAAAGCCCAAGCATATACAGTTCTATTCTATGTTTCTTGTTTCAATTACCATGCACAACATACATGCATGAGGATATGAATAGGTCATCATTTATAAGGATATGAAGGTGTTTTACAGATATAAGAATAATGTGCCAACAAGTAAGTCTGGGAGCGATACCAAAAAAATATAGATAACAGAATAGAGGTGATGAACTATAAAGAACATAATGATTGATCATGGATAATGCTTGGTTGTTCAACGTCAAGTGGCAAATATTTGATGTAATTTAGGACGAACATAATAAAGATCAATTGGCAGGAAAATATTTAGTATAAAGATGAATAGTATAACGAAATAAAAAAAGATATAGAAATATAGAAACGATGATCTGAACCGATTATCAGCCGATTGAGCTATTTATTTTTAAAAATACAACTGCGGGCATCAATTGGTAAATAAACCAGATCTTATATATTATTTATTCGAAAATAAATGAAATTATTGAATATTTTTCTGTAATTCTAAAAAAAAACAACACTCCATGTACGAATAAAGACAAGAACATTTCAGGTAAAGAACTCATTCACAGATCATCGTATGTATACGAGTGACAGGCGTGGTGACAGGTCAGTCCCGTCTAATGTACAGTACCAGTCCAGTTTTTAATTAAAATTACAAATATACATATTGGAATTTTATGGCTGCCTTATCATTCATCAAAGGTTTTGCCTTGTCTGTTTTCAATTAATTAGCTCTCTAGAAATTGAAAACGCTAGGGATCACCTTGCCTTTTGGTTATTGGATAGACTGATTACGGGGTTACATTTATTAAGGTCTTTCCTCTCCGCGAGGAAAGACCTTATTGTTTTTCTCCTGTTTTTTAAGGTCTTTCCCCTACATGGGAAAGACCTTATTGTTTTTCTAATGTTTAAGGTCTTTCCTCTCCGCGAGGAAAGACCTTATTGTTTTTCTCCTGTTTTTTTTTTTTTTTTTTTTTTTTTTTTTTTTTTTTTTTTTTTCATCCAGCATTTCTTTGACATGGCCTCCCCTCGTTTCTATTGGAGTTATCAAGACCAAATACGGACCATTGGTAGAACTCATCATGAAGTATTACCAGATGAGGCTGTGTAGGATTTCATCATCCCCTTTAGAAGTTATCTCTCTTTTATTGGTTTTTTTTGACATGGCCCCCCTCGTTGTTTTTAAAGATATCATGACCTTATTTGGACAATAGTTAGATCTCATCATGATGTGTTACCATATGAGGCTGCTAAGGATTTCATTATTCCCTATGAGAGTTACGTCCCCTTGAAGCAATTTCTTTCTTTTACATTTTTCTCAAAAAGTATTCAAGATAGAATTGATTTGAAAACGGAAACATGTACAAGACCAGATGGCAATGATAATGAACATATACAATCATTTTGTTGTTAACCCTTATAAGGAGTTATTTCCCTTGAAAAAATATACCCAATTTTTGAAAAATTGTATCTCGAGAACCGGAAGTCGTAAAGACTTGGGACCTACACCAATAATCTTAAGTTCATGTGACCTTTAATTTGCACCCAAGGTCAAAGGTCACCAAGTGCAAAAAAAAATTACGCTGCAATTTCAAGCTTGCATATTAAGAAAACGATAAGAGTTTGCTGCATACTTACAGCGTATAAAATGTTCCTCTCTATGAGCTCTACATTTTATACACTGAGCTCAAAAGTGTCCGACTGTCTGTTCAAAAGTTACGACGGGATGATTATTAAAAGTATAGTATTGTGTGTATATCTTTTTAAAGGTAACAGATATCAACCTACTATAAACTGCAAAGATGATCAGTAATTCAAGACCTTCAATTTGAGGTCAATGTCAGGTCATGATGAAATTTCACCTTGACCTTCACATTATACTATGACCTTGACCTTGTGATATTTGAAAGGTCAAGTGGTCCTGAGTTGAATGATGATAGTCCCATATCTCTACGACTTCCGGTTCTCAAGTTTTGTATTGCATCATATATTTGATGATTAATTGTGACCTTGGTTAACTTTGAAATTGTCCCAATTCTTTTTCTATAATGTTGTCCTTCAACCGTAGATCATTTATCATTTAACAGACTTGAGATACCTATTGTCGTTTTAGAGATAATGCAGTTTGAAGTTTTGCGAGCGGAGGCATGTATTTCTGAATCATTAAGAGCTTACCACTTGAAATGTTTTAGAAATTGAAGAGGTTGACATAGTTATATGTTTGACCAAATACCAAAATCATTCCATGGAAAAAAACACCAAAAAATCAATTTGAAATTTTCAAGTTTTGCATTGACTTTGTAAGTTTCATAACTTCTATTTATATAGTTGATATTGCATCATTATTTGCACTTTGTCAAATGGGGTCATCTGATATATCAAATTGAAGGTCTTAATAAACTCTACTTAAAAATGAAAATTTTAAATCCCCTTTTCATCCCAGGGGGACGGGTGGGGTCATTTAGTGCAAACATTCAAATTTCTCAGATGGTAAGGTTGTCGCATATCAAATGAAAGAACATAAAGCGTACATTTGAAATTTCAAATTGACGTCTCCCACAAATGGGTTGGATGGGGTCATTGAGTGCAAAAAACAAATTTTCTTTTACGATAGGGTTGTTGTATATCAAATGAAAGGTCATGATGTGTACATTAGAAATATCAAATTCCCAACCTCCAAAAATTGGTTGGATGTGGTTATTATGTGCAAAAATCAAACTTTTTAGAACATGGCGTTGTCGCATATCAAATGAAAGCTCATCTACCCTGTGTTACATATATCATACTTCCGATCTCAAAAATGTAGGCGGATGAGGTCATTAAATGTAAAAAACGAAAAGTTTCAAAAGGTATGCTTGTCGTATATCAAACGAAAGGTCGTACAAAGAACATTACGAAAACATCACTTTTACAGGAAAGACCTTTCAATTGTTTTACAAACAATTGAGATACTAGTTAAGGTCTTTCCCCTACATGGGAAAGACCTTATTTAAGGTCTTTCCTCTTCCCGAGGAAAGACCTTATTGTTTTTCGCATGTTTTTTTTTTTTTTTCATCCAGCATTTGTTTGACATGGCCTCCCCTCGTTTCTATTGGAGTTATCAAGACCAAATATGGACCATCGGTAGACCTTATTATGAGGTATTACCAGATGAGGCTGTGTAGGATTTCATCATCCCCTTTAGAAGTTATCTCCCTTTTATTGGTTTTTTTCGACATGGCCCCCCCTCGTTGTTTTTGAAGATATCATGACTTGATGTAGACAATAGTTAGATCTCATCATGATGTGTTACCATATGAGGCTGCTAAGGATTTCATCATTCCCTATGAGAGTTATGTCCCCTTGAAGCAATTTCTTTCTTTTACATTTTTCTCAAAAAGTATTCAAGATAGAATCCATTTGAAAACGACAACATGTACAAGACCAGATGGCAATGTTAATTAACATATACAATCATTTTGTTGTTAACCCTTATAAGGAGTTATTTCCCTTGAAAAAATATACACAATTTTTGAAAAATTGTATCTCGAGAACCGGAGGTCGTAAAGACTTGGGACCTACACCAATAATCATAAGTTCATATGACCTTTAATTTGCACCCAAGGTCAAAGGTCACCGAGTGCAAAAAAAAATTACGCTGCAATTTCAAGCTTTCATATTAAGAAAACGATAAGAGTTTGCTGCATACTTACAGCGTATAAAATGTTCCTCTCGACGAGCTCTACATTTTACACACTGAGCTCAAAAGAGTCCGACCGTCTGTTCAAAAGTTACGACGGGATGATTCTTAAAAGATAGTATTGTGTGTATATCTTTTTAAAGGTAACAGATATCAACCTACTATAAACTGAAAAGATGATCAGTAATTCAAGACCTTCAATTTGAGGTCAATGTAAGGTCATGATGAAATTTCACCTTGACCTTCACATTATACTTTGACCTTGACCTTGTGATATTTGAAAGGTCAAGTGGTCCTAAGTTTAATGGTGATAGTCCCATGTCTCTACGACTTCCGGTTCTCAAGTTTTGTATTGCATCATATATTTGATGATTAATTGTGACCTTGGTGAACTTTGAAATTGTCCCAATTCTTTTTCTATAATGTTGTCCTTCAACTGTAGATCATTTATCATTTAACAGATTTTAGATATCTATTGTCGTTTTAGAGATAATGCAGTTTGAAGTTTTGCGAGCGGAGGCATGTATTTCTGAATCATCAAGAGCTTACCACTTAAAATGTTTAAGAAATTGAAGAGGTTGACATAGTTATATGTTTGACCAAATACCAAAAACATTCCATGGAAAAAAACACCAAAAAATCAATTTGAAATTTTCATGTTTTGCATTGACTTTGTAAGTTTCATAACTTCTATTTATATAGTTGATATTGCATCATTATTTGCACTTTGTCAAATGGGGTCATCTGATATATCAAATTGAAGGTCTTAATAAACTCTACTTAAAAATGAAAATTTTAAACCCCCTTTTCATCCAAGGGAAACGGGTGGGGTCATTTAGTGCAAACATTCAAATTTCTCAGATGGTAAGGTTGTCGCATATCAAATGAAAGAACATAAAGCGAACATTTCAAATTTCAAATTGACGTCTCCCAAAAATGAGTTGGATGGGGTCATTGAGTGCAAAAAATAAATGTTCTTTTAAGGTAGGGTTGTTGTATATCAAATGAAAGGTCATGATGTGTACATTTCAAATAGCAAATTCCTGACCTCCAAAAATTAGTAAGATAGGGTTATTAAGTGCAAAAATCAAACTTTCTAGAATATGGCGTTGTCGCATATCAAATGAAAGCTCATCTACTCTATGTTACATATATAATAATTCCGATCTCAAAAATGTAGGCGGATGAGGTCATTAAGTGATAAAAGTGAAAAGTTTCAGAAAGTATGCTTGTCGTATATCAAACGAAAGGTCGTACAAAGTACATTACGAAAACATCACTTTTACAGGAAAGACCTTTCAATTGTTTTACAAACAATTGAGATACTAGTTTTTCTAATGTTTTTTCTTTTTCTTTTTTTTCTTTTTTTTCTTCCAACATTTTTTTGACATGCCCGCCTCTTGTTTCTGTTGAAGTTATTAAGACCAAATATGGACCAACGCTAGACCTCACCAAGATGTATTATCAAATGAACCTGTTAAGGATTTCATCATCACCTTTAGGAGTTATCTCCCTTTTATTGATTTTTTTCAACATGGCTCCCCCTTGTTGGTTTTAAAGATATCATGACCTTAATTGGACATAATGTAGATCTCATCATGATGTATTACCATGTGAGGCTGAATAGGATTTCATCGTCCCCTATGAGAGTTATATCCCCTTGAAACAATTTCTTTCCTTTGCATTTTTCTCAAAAAGTATTAGAGATAGAATCGATTTGAAAACGGCAACATGTACAGGAACAGATGGCAATGTTAATGAACATGTACAATCATTTGTTATTAACCCTTATAAGGAGTTATTCCCCTTGAAAAATTGAACATAATTTTAGAAAAATTGTATTTCGAGAACCAGAAGTGGTAGAGACTTTGGACCTTCACCAATAATCTTTAATTTATGTGACCTTTAATATGCAGTCAAGGTCAAAGGTCACTGAGTGCAAAAAAAAATTACGCTGCAATGTCAAGCTTACATATTAGGAAAACGATAAGACTTTACTGCATACATACAGCGTATAATTTGTTCCTCTCGACGAGCTCTACATTTTATATAATAAGCTCAAAAATATCCGACCGTCTGTTCAAAAGTTACAACGGGATGATTCTTAAAAGTATAGTATTTTGTGTATATCTTTTTAAAGGTAACAGATATCAACCTACTATAAACTGGAAAGATGATCAGTAGTTCAAGACCTTCAATTTGAGGTCAATGTCAGGTCATGATGAAATTTTACCTTGACCTTCACATTATACTATGACCTTGACCTTGTGATATTTGAAAGGTCAAGTGGTCCTGAGTTGAATGGTGATAGTCCCATGTCTCTACGACTTCCGGTTCTCAAGTTTTGTATTGCATCATATATTTGATGATTAATTGTGACCTTGGTGAACTTTGAAATTGTCCCAATTCTTTTTCTATAATGTTGTCCTTCAACTGTAGATCATTTATCATTTAACAGATTTGAGATATCTATTGTCGTTTTAGAGATAATGCAATTTGAAGTTTTGCGAGCGGAGGCATGTATTTCTGAATCATCAAGAGCTTACCACTTAAAATGTTTTAGAAATTAAAGAGGTTGACATAGTTATATGTTTGACCAAATACCAAAAACATTTCATTGAAAAAAAACACCAAAAAATGAATTTGAAATTTTCAAGTTTTGCATTGACTTTGTAAGTTTCATAACTTCTATTTATATAGTTGATATTGCATCATTATTTGCACTTTGTCAAATGGGGTCATCTGATATATCAAATTGAAGGTCTTAATAAACTCTACTTAAAAATGGAAATTTTAAACCCCCTTTTCATCCCAGGGGGACGGGTGTGGTCATTTAGTGCAAACATTCAAATTTCTCAGATGGTAAGGTTGTCGCATATCAAATGAAAGAACATAAAGTGTACATTTCAAATTTCAAATTGACGTCTACCAAAAATGGGTTGGATGGGGTCATTGAGTGCAAAAAATAAATGTTCTTTTAAGGTAGGGTGGTTGTATATCAAATGAAAGGTCATGATGTGTACATTTGAAATATCAAATTCCCAACCTCCAAAAATTAGTTGGATAGGGTAATTAAGTGCAAAAATCAAACTTTCTAGAACATGGTGTTGTCGCATGTCAAATGAAAGCTCATCTACTCTGTTCCATATATCATAATTCCGATCTCAAAAATGTAGGCGGATGAGGTCATTAAGTGTAAAAAGCGAAAAGTTTCAGAAGGTATGCTTGTCGTATATCAAACGAAAGGTCGTACAAAGTACAATAAGAAACTAGTATCTCAATTGTTTGTAAAACAATTGAAAGGTCTTTCCTGTAAAAGGGATGTTTTCGTAATGTACTTTGTACGACCTTTCGTTTGATATACGACAAGCATACCTTCTGAAACTTTTCGCTTTTAATACTTAATGACCTCATCCGCCTACATTTTTGAGATCGGAATTATGATATATGTAACATAGAGTAGATGAGCTTTCATTTGATATGCGACAACACCATGTTTTAGAAAGTTTGATTTTTGCACTTAATAAACCTATCTTACTAATTTTTGGAGGTCAGGAATTTTATATTTGAAATGTACACATCATGACCTTTCATTTGATATACAACCCTATCTTTAAAGAAAATTTATGTTTTGCACTCAATGACCCCATCCAACCCATTTTTGGGAGGCGTCAATTTGAAATTTGAAATGTACGCTTTATGTTCTTTCATTTGATATGCGACAACCTTACCATCTGAGAAATTTGAATGTTTGCACTAAATGACCCCACCCGTCCCCCTGGAATGAAAAGGGGGTTTAAAATTTTCATTTTTAAGTAGAATTTATTAAGACCTTCAATTTGATATATCAGATGACCCCATTTGACAAAGTGCAAAAAATGATGCAATATCCACTATATAAATAGAAGTTATGAAACTTACAAAGTCAATGCAAAACTTGAAAATTTCAAATTGATTTTTTGGTGTTTTTTTCCATGGAATGTTTTTGGTATTTGGTCAAACATATAGCTATGTCAACCTCTTCAATTTCTAAAACATTTTAAGTGGTAAGCTCTTGATGATTCAGAAATACATGCATCCGCTCGCAAAACTTCAAACTGCATTATCTCTAAAACCACAATAGATATCTCAAATCTGTTAAATGATAAATGATCTACAGTTGAAGGACAACATTACAGATAAGGAGTTGGGACAATTTCAAAGTTCACCAAGGTCACAATTAATCATCAAATATATGATGCAATACAAAACTTGAGAACCGGAAGTCGTAGAGACATGGGACTATCACCATTCAACTCAAGACCACTTGACCTTTCAAATATCACAAGGTCAAGGTCATAGTATAATGTGAAGGTCAAGGTGAAATTTCATCATGACCTGACATTGACCTCAAATTTAAGGTCTTGAACTACTGATCATCTTTGCAGTTTATAGTAGGTTGATATCTGTTACCTTTAAAAAAGATATACACACAATACTATACTTTTAAGAATCATCCCGTCGTAACTTTTGAACAGACAGTCGGACTCTTTCGAGCTCAGTGTATAAAATGTAGAGCTCGTCGAGAGGAACATTTAATACGCTGTAAGTATGCAGCAAACTCTTGTCGTTTTCTTAATATGAAAGCTTGAAATTGCAGCGTAATTTTTTTTTGCACTCGGTGACCTTTGACCTTGGGTGCAAATTGAAGGTCACATGAACTTAAGATTATTGGTGTAGGTCCCAAGTCTTTACGACTTCCGGTTCTCGAGATACAATTTTTCAAAAATTGTGTATATTTTTTCAAGGGAAATAACTCCTTATAAGGGTTAACAACAAAATGATTGTATATGTTAATTAACATTGCCATCTGGTTTTGTACATGTTGCCGTTTTCAAATGGATTCTATCTTGAATACTTTTTGAGAAAAATGTAAAAGAAAGAAATTGCTTCAAGGGGACATAACTCTCATAGGGAATGATGAAATCCTTAGCAGCCTCATATGGTAACACATCATGATGAGATCTAACTATTGTCCAAATAAGGTCATGATATCTTCAAAAACAACGAGGGGGGGCCATGTCGAAAAAAACCAATAAAAGGGAGATAACTTCTAAAGGGGATGATGAAATCCTACACAGCCTCATCTGGTAATACTTCATGATGAGGCCTACCGATGGTCCATATTTGGTCTTGATAACTCCAATAGAAACAAGGGAGGCCATGTTAAACAAATGCTGGATGAAAAAAAAACAAAAAAAAACTAGTATCTCAATTGTTTGTAAAACAATTGAAAGGTCTTTCCTGTAAAAGTGATGTTTTCGTATTGTACTTTGAACGTCCTTTCGTTTGATATACGACAAGCATACCTTCTGAAACTTTTCCCTTTTTACACTTAATGACCTTATCCGCATACATTTTTGAGATCGGAATTATAATATATGAAACAGAGTATATGAGCTTTCATTTGATATGCGACAACGCCATGTTCTAGAAAGTTTATTTTTTGCTCTTAATAACCCTATCCAACTCATTTTTGGAGGTTGGGAATTTGATATTTCAAATGTACACATCATGGCCTTTCATTTGATATACAACAACCCTACCTTAAAAGAACATTTATTTTTTGCACTCAATGACCCCATCTAACCCATTTTTGGGAGACGTCAATTTGAAATTTGAAATGTACGCTTTATGTTCTTTCATTTGATATGCGACAACCTTACCATCTGAGAAATTTGAATGTTTGCACTAAATGACCCCACCCGTCCCTCTGGGATGAAAAGGGGGTTTAAAATTTTCATTTTTAAGTAGAGTTTATTAAGACCTTCAATTTGATATATCAGATGACCCCATTTGACAAAGTGCAAATAATGATGCAATATCAACTATATAAATAGAAGTTATGAAACTTACAAAGTCAATGCAAAACTTGAAAATTTCAAATTGACTTTTTGGTGTTTTTTTCCATGGAATGTTTTTGGTATTTGGTCAAACATATAACTATGTCAACCTCTTCAATTTCTAATACATTTTAAGTGGTAAGCTCTTGATGATTTAGAAATACATGCCTCCGCTCGAAAAACTTCAAACTGCATTACCTCTAAAACGACAATAGATATCTCAAATCTGTTAAATGATAAATGATCTACAGTTGAAGGACAACATTATAGAAAAAGAATTGGGACAATTTCAATGTTCACCAAGGTCACAATTAATCATCAAATATATGATGCAATACCAAACTTGCGAACCGGAAGTCGTAGATACATGGGACTATCACCATTCAACTCAAGACCACTTGACCTTTCAAATATCACAAGGTCAAGGTCATAGTATAATGTGAAGGTCAAGGTGAAATTTCATCATGACCTGACATTGACCTCAAATTGAAGGTCTTGAACTACTGATCATCTTTTCAGTGTATAGTAGGTTGATATCTGTTACCTTTAAAAAGATATACACAAAAGACTATACTTTAAAGAATCATCCCGTTGTAACTTTTGAACAGACGGTCGGACATTTTTGGGCTTATTATATAAAATGTAGAGTTCGTCGAGAGGAACATTTTATACGCTGTATGTAGGCAGCAAAGTCTTATCGTTTTCCTAATATGTAAGCTTGAAATTGCAGCGTAATTTTTTTTTGCACTCTGTGACCTTTGACTTTGGGTGCATATTGAAGGTCACATGAATTAAAGATTATTGGTGAAGGTCCCAAGTCTCTACGACTTCCAGTTCTCGAAATAGATTTTTTCTAAAATTGTATACAATTTTTCAAGGGGAATAACTCCTTATAAGGGTTAATAACAAAATGATTGTATATGTTCATTAACATTGCCATCTCTTCCTGTACATGTTGCCGTTTTCAAATCGATTCTATCTCTAACATTTTTTGAGAAATGAGCAAAGGAAAGAAATTGTTTCAAGGGGAAATAACTCTCATAGGGGATGATGAAATTCTATGCAGCCTCATATGGTAATACATCATGATGAGATGTACCTATTGTCCAAATAAGATCATGATATCTTCAAAAACAACGAGGGGGGGCCATGTTGAAAAAAATCAATAAAAGGGAGATAACTTCTAAAGGGGATGATGAAATCCTACACAGCCTCATCTGGTAATACTTCATAATGAGGTCTACCGATGGTCCATATTTGGGTTTGATAACTCCAATAAAAACGAGGGGAGGCCATGTCAAACAAATGCTGGATGAAAAAAAAAAAAAAAAACATGCGAAAAACAATAAGGTCTTTCCTCGCGGAGAGGAAAGACCTTAAACATCACTTTTACAGGAAAGACCTTTCAATTGTTTTACAAACAATTGAGATACTAGTTTCTTTTTCTTTTTTTTCTTCCAACATTTTTTTGACATGCCCGCCTCTTGCTTCTGTTGAAGTTATTAAGACCAAATATGGACCATTGCTAGACCTCACCAAGATGTATTACCAAATGACCCTGTTAAGGATTTCATCATCCCCTTTAGGAGTTATTTCCCTTTTATTGATTTTTTTCAACATTGTCCCCCCTCGTTAGTTATAAACATATCATGACCTTAATTGGACATAATGTAGATCTCATCATGATGTATTACCATGTGAGGCTGAATAGGATTCCATCGTCCCCTATGAGAGTTATACCCCCTTGAAACAATTTCTTTCCTTTGCATTTTTCTCAAAAAGTATAAGAGATAAAATCGATTTGAAAACGGCAACATGTACAGGAACAGATGGCAATGTTAATGAACATACAAAATCATTTTGTTATTAACCCTTATAAGGAGTTATTCCCCTTGAAAAATTGTGTACAATTTTAGAAAAATGGTATTTCCAGGACCAGAAGTCGTAGAGACTTGGGACCTTCACCAATAATCTTTAATTCATGTGACCTTTAATATGCACCCAAGGTCAAAGGTCACCAAGTGCAAAATAAAATTACGCTGCAATTTCAAGCTTACATATTAGGAAAACGATAAGACTTTGCTGCATACATACAGCGTATAAAATGTTCCTCTTGACGAGCTCTACATTTTATATAATAAGTCCAAAAATGTCCGACCGTCTGTTCAAAAGTTACAACGGGATGATTCTTAAAAGTATAGTATTTTGTGTATATCTTTTTAAAGGTAACAGATATCAACCTACTATAAACTGCAAAGATGATCAGTAATTCAAGACCGTCAATTTGAGGTCAATGTCAGGTCATGATGAAATTTCACCTTGACCTTCAAATTATACTATGACCTTGAACTTGTGATATTTGAAAGGTCAAGTGGTCTTGAGTTGAATGGTGGTAGTCCCATGTCTCCACGACTTCCGGTTCTCAAGTTTGATATTGCATCATATATTTGATGATTAATTGTGACCTTATTGAACTTTGAAATTGTCCCAATTCTTTTTCTATAATGTTGTCCTTCAGCTGTACATCATTTATCATTTAACAGATTTGAGATATCTATTGTCGTTTTAGAGATAATGCAGTTTGTAATTTTGCAAGCAGCGGCATATATTTCTGAATAAACAACAGATTACCACTTAAAATGTTTAAGAAATTGAAGAGGTTAACATAGTTATATGTTTAACCAAATACCAAAAAACATTCCATTGAAAAAAACACCAAAAAATCAATTTGAAATTTTCCGGTTTTGCATTGACTTTGTGAGTTTCATAAGTTCTATTTATATAGTTGATATTGCATTATGTTTGGCACTTTGTCAAATGGGGTCATCTAATATATCAAATTGAAGGTCTTAATAAACTCTGCTTAAAAATAAAAATTTTAAACCCCTTTTTCATTCCAGGGGGAAGGGTTGGGTCATTTAGTGCAAAAATTCAAATTTATCAGATGGTAAGGTTGTCGCATATCAAATGAAAGGACATAAAGCGTACATTTCAAATTTCAAATTGACGTCCCCAAAAAAATCGTTGGGTGGGGTCATTGAGTGCAAAAAATAAAATTTCTTTTAAGATAGGGTTGTTGTATATTAAATGAAAGGTCATGATGTGTACATTTGAAATATCAAATTCCCGACCTCCAAAAATTAGTTGGATAGGGTTATTAAGTGCAAAAATCAAACTTTCTAGAACATGGCGTTGTCGCATATCAAATGAAAGCCCATCTACTCTATGTTATATATATCATACTTCCAATCTCAAAAATGTAGGCGGATGAGGTCATTAAGTGTTAAAAGCAGAAAGTTTGAGAAGGTATGCTTGTCGTATATCAAACGAAAGTTCGTACAAAGAACATAACGAAAACACCACTTTTACAGGAAAGACCTTTCAATTGTTTTACAAACAATTGAGATACTAGTTAAGGTCTTTCCCCTACATGGGAAAGACCTTATTGTTTTTCTAATGTTTTTTTTTCTTTTTTTTCTTCCAGCATTTGTTTGGCTCGCCCTCCTACCGCTTCTATTGGAGTTATCAATACCAAAATTAAACCATCGATAGACCTCAACATGAACTTTTACCAGATGAACTTTTGTAGGATTTCACCTTCCCCTTAAGAAGTTATCTCCCTTTTATTGATTTTTTTCAACATGGTCCCCCCAAAATGTGTTAAAAGATATCATGACTTTATTTGGACAATAGGTAGATCTAATCATGATGTATTACCATATGAGGCTGCATAGGATTTCATCATCTGCTTTGAGAGTTATATCCCCTTGAAGCAATTTCTTTTATTTGCATTTTTTGCAAAAAGTATTAGAGATAGAATTTAATTGAAAATAACAGCATGTAATAGAACAGATAGCAATGTTTATAAACATAAACAATTAATTTGTTATTAAGCCTTATAAGGAGTTATTTCCCTTTAAAAATTAAAAATATTTTTTCAAAAATTTATATTCAAGAACCGGAAGTCATAGAGACTTGTAACCTTCACCAATAATCTTAAATTCATATGACCTTTAATATGCACCCAAGGTCAAAGGTCACCGAGTGCAAAAAAAAATTACGCTGCAATTTCAAGCTTACATATTAGGAAAACGATAAAACTTTGCTGCATACATACAGCATATAAAATGTTCTTCTCGACAAGCTCTACATTTTATACAATAAGCCCAAAAATGTCCGACCATCTGTTCAAAAGTTACAACGGGATGATTGTTAAAAGTATAGTATTGTGTGTATATCTTTTTAAATGTAACAGATATCAACCTACTATAAAGTGCAAAGATGATCAGTAATTCATGACCTTCAATTTGAGGTCAATCTCAGGTCATGATGAAATTTCACCTTGACCTTCACAGTATACAATGACCTTGACCTTGTGACAGTTGAAAGGTTAAGTGGTCCTGAGTTGAATGGTGCTAGTCCCATGTCTCTACGACTTCCGGTTCTTAAGTTTAGTATTGCATCATATATTTGATGATTAATTGTGACCTTGGTGAACTTTGAAATTGTCCCAATTTTTTTCTATAATGTTGTCTTTCAACTGTAGATCATTTATCATTGAACAGATTTGAGATATCTATTGTCGTTTTAGAGATAATGCAGTTTGAAGTTTTGCGAGCGGAAGCATGTATTTCTGAATCAAATAGAGCTTACCACTTCAAATGTTTAAGAAATTGAAGAGGTTACTATAGTTATATGTTTGCCCAAATACCAAAAACATTCCATGGAAAATAACGCCATAAATTTAATTTGAAATTTTCAAGTTTTGCATTGACTTTGTAAGTTTCATAACTTCTATTTATATAGTTGATATTGATTCATTATTTGCACTTTGTCAAATGGGGTCATCTGATATATCAAATTGAAGGTCTTAATAAACTCTACTTAAAAATGAAAATTTTAAACTCCCTTTTCATCCCAGGGGGACGGGCGGGGTCATTTAGTGCAAACATTCAA
Source organism: Mytilus edulis (assembly GCA_019925275.1). NCBI lineage: Eukaryota > Metazoa > Mollusca > Bivalvia > Mytilida > Mytilidae > Mytilus > Mytilus edulis. Next base: position 2,794,714 of record CM034360.1, on the reverse strand, counting down.
ATTTCTCAGATGGTAAGGTTGTCGCATATCAAATGAAAGAACATAAAGCGTACATTTCAAATTTCAAATTGACGTCTCCCAAAAATTGGTTGGATGGGGTTACTGAGTGCAAAAAATAAATGTTCTTTTAAGATAGGGTTGTTGTATATCAAATGAAAGGTCATGATGTGTACATTTGAAATATCAAATTCCTGACCTCCAAAAATTGGTTGGATGGGGTTATTAAGTGCAAAAATCAAACTTTTTTGAACATGGCGTTGTCGCATATCAAATGAAAGCTCATCTACCCTGTGTTACATATATTATACTTCCGATCTCAAAAATGTAGCCGGATGAGGTCATTAAGTGTAAAAAGGGAAAAGTTTCAGAAGGTATGCTTGTCGTATATCAAACGAAAGGTCGTACAAAGAACATTACGAAAACATCACTTTTACAGGAAAGACCTTTCAATTGTTTTACAAACAATTGAGATACTAGTTTTTTTTCTTTTTCTTTTTTTTTTTCTTTTTTTTCTTCCAACATTTTTTTGACATGCTCGCCTCTTGTTTCTGTTGAAGTTATTAAGACCAAATATGGACCATCGATAGACCTCATCATGAACTTTTACCAGATGAACTTTTGTAGGATTTCATCATCCACTTTAGAAGTTATCTCCCTTTTATTGATTTTTTTCAACATGGCCCCCCTTAAATGTTTTAAAAGATATCATGACCTTATATGGACAATAGGTAGATATCATCATGATGTATTACCACATGAGGCTGCATAGGATTTCATCATCCCCTTTGAGAGTTATATCCCCTTATAGTAATTTTTCATATTTGCATTTTTCTCAAAAAGTATTAGAGATAGAATGTAATTGAAAATGACAGCATGTACAAGAACAGATGGCAATGTTTATAAACATAAACAATTAATTTGTTACTTACTCTTATAAGGAGTTATTTTCCTTTAAAAATAAAAATATTTTTTGAAAAATTCTATTTTCAGAACCGGAAGTCATAGAGACCTAGAACCTTCACCAATAATCTTTAATTCATGTGACCTTCAATATGCATCCAAGGTCAAAGGTCACCGAGTGCAAAATAAAATTACGCTGCAATTTCAAGCTTACATATTAGGAAAACGATAAGACCTTGCTGCATACATACAGCGTATAAAATGTTCCTCTCGACGAGCTCTACATTTTATATGATAAGCCCATAAAGGTCCGACCGTCTGTTCAAAAGTTAGAACGGGATGATTCTTAAAAGTATAGTATTTTGTGTATATCTTTTTAAAGGTAACAGATATCAACCTACTTTAAACTGCAAAGATGATCAGTAATTCAAGACCTTCAATTTGAGGTCAATGTCAGGTCATGATGAAATTTCACCTTGACCTTCACAGTATACTATGACCTTGACCTTGTGATATTTGAAAAGTCAAGTGGTACTGAGTTGAATGGTGCTAGTCCCATGTCTCTACGACTTCTGGTTCTTAAGTTTGGTATTGCATCATATATTTGATGATTAATTGTGACCTTCGTGAACTTTTAAATTGTCCCAATTCTTTTTCTGTAATGTTGTCCTTCAACTGTAGATCATTTATCATTTAACAGATTTGAGATATCTATTGTCGTTGTAGAGATAATGCAGTTTGAAGTTTTGCGAGCGGAGGCATCTATTTTTGAATTAACAACAGCGTACCACTTAAAATGTTTAAGAAATTGACGAGGTTAACATAGTTATATGTTTGACCAAATATCAAAAAAATTCCATGGAAAAAAACACCAAAAAATCATTTTGAAATTTTCATGTTTTGCATTGACTTTGTAAGTTTCATAACTTCTATTTATATCGTTGATATTGCATCATTTTTGGCACTTTGTCAAATGGGGTCATCTGATATATCAAATTGAAGGTCTAAATAAACTCTACTTAAAAATGAAAATTTTAAACCTCCTTTTCATCCCAGGTGGAAGGGTGGGGTCATTTAGTGCAAAAATTCAAATTTCTCAGATAGCAAGGTTGTCGCATATCAAATGAAAGAACATAAAGCCTACATTTCAAATTTCAAATTGACGTCCCCCACAAATTGGTTGGATGGGGTCATTGAGTGCAAAAAAAAAAATCTTTTACGATAGGGTTGTTGTATATCAAATGAAAGGTCATGATGTGTACATTTGAAATATCAAATTCCCGACCTCCAAAAATTAGTTGGATGGGGTTATTAAGTGCAAAAATCAAACTTTCTAGAACATGGTGTTGTTGCATATCAAATGAAAGCTCATCTACCCTGTGTTACATATATCATACTTCCGATCTCAAAAATGTAGGCGGATGAGGTCATTAAGTGTAAAAAGGGAAAAGTTTCAGAAGGTATGCTTGTCGTATATCAAACGAAAGGTCGTACAAAGTACATTACGAAAACATCACTTTTACAGGAAAGACCTTTCAATTGTTTTACAAACAATTGAGATACTAGTTTTGTTTTATGTTGTGTTTTATTGTTCAGTTCTCTCTGATATGTAACACATTTTATCCTGCTTCACATGCTCATGTATTTTCTAAACCATACACAAAGTAGTGTTTAAATCAGGTAGATCGAAAGAAAATTGCCATTTAACCAAATAAGACAAAATCATCATAGAAAATCAAACACATGATTTTTTTCATATTTTATTTACAATGTTATTTTGATATCAATATATTCAGTTCAGTTTCAATATATTTCCCAATTATATACAAGTCCTTTGAATGAAGAGATAACTTAAACTGGTCTATGTATAACATAGATCTCTCTGCCCAGAATGAAGTTTTTAGCAACCTGCAGCATCGTCTTTATCACTGTCTTTGTAACAAAGTTTTAAAATGCATTGAAATATGAATTCGGTGCTAAATAAAGTTTTTTTTTTTTGTATGTGTCGAAAGCCAAATGCAGAGATTTTATAACGCGGATTTTATACTTTAAATATAATTATATTGTTGTTTGCTTAAAACGTCCAGTGGCAAATATTTCTTTCATAGTCGGGACTAGTTTGATATTTGCCCAAGTGCATCTACTATTGTCATTGGCTATCACATGGAAAAAGTAAAGAAAAACCATACCCGTTGTTATCTGACATTACAGAGCTAAGTTCGATTTTTCTTTTTCTAGCCCAAATCTCATACAATCTTGTTTGCCATGGTAATGTTTTCTTTGTAACCGAGAGCTTTTCTCTATAAAGATTATAACTTGTACCTCGCCACTCATATAATTAATCGCTAATATATTAAAAATTTCTTTTTTGAGTATGTAACTAATATTTGTTTTATATGCGTTCAGTGGTAACTATACCATGCATACATGTCAAGTATGTCGGCTATCGTACATAGTATTGAACCTGTACAAAATAACTTAAACTTTATTGAATGCAGTTAAACCGATTAGAATGTTACAACAAAAGTAATATCTGTCAATACCCTGGTATGATGAAAGGTTTAAATGTAACGCATGACCGATTGTCCTCATCGACGGGCAATGCACACCTATTTTGAGTACAATTCTACGGTTGTGTTCACCAGTTCTTTCACGCGGCAAGGCTGGAAATTGGAAAAAATGCAGGACAGGAGTTATGAGTAAAAAAAATTTGCTGGACAGACAACTTTTAAAAAAAAAACACCTTATTTTTCATCTAAGACCCCCTTAAAAATCAAATGGTAGCTCCGCCTTATGAACGCTGTTTTCTCCTAAAGATGCTACAATAACGTATACGTAAACAGCGTAAGGGTCGACATCAAGTTTTAGGATAAAAAAAAAAACTATTTGATTTAAGTTGTGTATCCTTCGTTAATTTTTTTATGTCGTCCCTAACAATAGACGGAAAAAAATCAAAACGTTGGGTTGATTGATTGTTGGTTGCGTCCCTAGTGGAAAATATATCATGCATGTCGAAGACGATAGAAAACAATAGAGTCATGTCCAGCAATAGAGGCCGTCCGAAAATAAAGTTGGGTATCAATTTCGAGAGTATTTTGGATAAATATATATAGGGACTGATAGTTTGCCTGGCAACAGACTAGGTCACCTACGGATAACCAAAAAGGTTGTTGCGCAAGTTCAAACGATATAAGAGATATCTCTACACAATGCATTGGGTTTCAAGTTAATATCCCCATTTCGAGTGGACATTGCTGAGTACATCCCTACAACCAAAAAGACGTTGGAAAAGGTGAAACGGCTTTAAACATAGGAATGAGGCCATGCAATGTAATTGTTTGGAAATTTAAGTCCGGACAGTTTAATACTACATGTAACTGTAAAAAGATGGAAAGCAATAGTTTGTTCTATACAATTTTATATAAATGTGTTTTTGTCAATCAAAGACGTCCATCACGGGCAGAATAATCAAGTTAAATTTGGTACAAATGTTTACAATGATAATGATTTAAATACAATTAAATCTAGAAAGAATTGAAAATGAAGAAAAAACAAAGAAATGGACACAATAAAACAAATTTATAAGTACAAGTTTTCACATTGACATACAGGGATCCTAAAAATATAAAAACAAAATTTAATAATGCAAGACGTAACAACAACTACTTTTTACCAAGTCCAGCTTACTATACAAATCTTTGTTTTTACATAAACAAGAAAATGTGATAGTACACGGATGCCCCATCCGCAGTATCATTTTCTATGTTCAGTGCCAGTGGACCGTGAAGATGGGGTAAAAAACTTTAAATTGGCATTGAAATTATAAGATCATACCACAGGAACATGTGCACACAGTTTCAAGTTGATTTTGGGTTGACATCAAAAACAACCATGACCAAAGTTTTTAAGCTGAAGCGAGGCAGACGGAGGGAAAAAGAAACGAATGAACGGACAGACCGTAACGGACCGACCGTAACGGACCTCCAGACCAGAATACACAATGCCCATAAATTTGGCATAAAAATGGGCTTAAAATGAGGCATGGAAAGTGAAGATGATTGCAGCGCTTGTAATAAATATCCATAGTTGAAATAAATATTCTATTAGCAAAGGCTCAACCCCATTTTTGTCGAGCCTTCGATGAAAAAGCGAAACATAGCGATCCTCCATTCCGTCGGCTTCTTTCGCAAATATTCACTCTGTGGTTAAAGTTTTTAAAATTCTGATAAAAACTATCTTGATTTTTACCAAACTTTAGCCACATTATTTATGTATGTGCCTGTACCAAGTCAGGCGCCTGTAATTCAGGGGTTGTTGTTTGCGTATGTGATACATATTTTTTTCGTTCATTTTTTATATAAAGTAGCCCGGTAGTTTTCTCGTTTGAATTGTTTTACATTGTCATATTGGGGCCTTTTATAGCCGTCTATGCGGTATGGGCTTTGCTCATTGTTGAAGGCCGTACGGTGACCTATAGTTGTTAATGTCTGTGTCATTTTGGTCTTTTGTGGACAGAGGTCTCATTGGCAATCATACCACATCTTCTTTTTTATATTTTACAGAAGCTTCTGACAATCAAAAGATAGTATCGAGAGGCATTTCTTTATTGATTTTTTTTCGTCATTTTTGTTGTGTGTGATTAACAGCAAAAGTAGGCGAGACACTGGGTTCCGCATCTTTGTTAGCCAAGGGTTACGATCCACTCCCGTTCTCTCCACGGTGCCACCGTAATCCTTGGCTAGCGAAGATGTGGTGGGTTCTGCAGAACCCTTACAAATTTTTAACCCTGAAATTCGACTTCAATTGAATTATGTTGTTTTTGTCATACATCTGGGAACAGTAATTCCTATGTCAATATTTGTTTCGATAGTTAGATAAGTTAATGCATAACTATATCATACCTAATAAAAACATATGTAAATTATATGGTTTCAAAATTTTTAAATGATACTTTAGATAATATTTATTAGCACAAATAAATTTCACAAGTCTCTTGCTGTACACATCATAATTTAGTGTAGTGGTTAATTTCTAACCCGAATAATTCAGTCCCTCCACGTATGGTCCTCTCCTTCTTGCGAGGTTATCGTAGATCAGCGAAATATAAACGACTGAATTATTCGGATTAGTTAAGTTCATTGTAATTAGTAACACCTCAAAATCAGTCTTCCTTGACATTTCCGGCTATTTGAATTTAGTGCGAGTTTTCCTCGACATTTTCGAATTACCGACATCTACATTGTACATGTATATTACCTGTAATGGGTTAGGTGTCGCAACAAGTCTTCTTTGTGCGCTAATTTGTGTTGTGTATAATGCCATATTGATATTATCTCAAGATTTCTGCGACTTTAATTTTTCAATAAATTTGATTCCAGATCAACGTTTAAACAGAGACATATAATACATTGTATTATATGTCTCTGGTTTAAATAATAAAGTTAAACTTATTGTTTGTATAGCATACTACTTATAATTTTAAGGTTTATGTACCCTTCTTGGTCTTTCAAACTAAAAAAATTTTGATACCAAAATAAAGTAACAAAACAGAGGAAACATGCCAACTTCAGAGGTTTTCTCTGTAATTCATATTGGGGGAAAGGCTTCTGACTTATTATTTATTGTTAAAAGTTGTACCTAACGAAGCTATTTCAGTTTATTTATTGAAATTATTGCAAATTTTATAGAAAATCCAGCACATTGAAATCACACATTTCGGTAATCTTGTATACATATAGTGATGCATGTGATTATGATAAATACCGTGCTAGCATTTATTCTTGTTATTTCCCCCCAGGTAATGCAGTACCTCGGTGTTAAACATGTGTCCCTATGTGTTGATGGAGACCGCCATGTTTGGGTTTTAAAGAAAACTATTGACGATTTTTGAACACACGCACAGAAGAATCGAAATGGGTTAGTTTTGTTATTTTTTCACATACATTTCATGGCAATCATGTTCAGCCGGAACTTCTGACTATTCCATTGAAGTTTAACTTACAAAGTATAAAAAAAATATTTTTCTTGAGCATGTTCTGTAATCTGTAATCTGTAATATATATTCTGCCAATGTAGGCACACCTCTTCCGAGTATTGGTTTTTCACATCATGAATAAAAATATCTTCCACCAATATCACTATACACTATTTACATTGTTCATCATATTCTTGACGATAAAATTGGACTTAATGTCAATATCATCAAATCATTAAATATTTTAAAATCTAAAAATATTTATCTAAAGATATCACTGTTTAAGAGTAGACAACCAATTGACACTTAGGATTCATAAAATGTTACTTTCTTTTCTTTTTCTTTATATCATCTAATTGCAACAGTCTATATCTTTCACAATGGAGATTGTAACATAATCGCCTACATTTTGGATCTATAATGTTCTGTATCACTTTAAAAACTTTTTCATTTCTTAACATTGTCATGTAATTAAAGGGATCTATGATCAGTTGTAAAATGTCAAAATGTTCACCTTTCATATTAAAAGCAGCTAGTTCTTCACTACAGGAATTAATTAAATCTTCCAAAATTGGTTTTCTGATATCTTCTAAACTTTTACACGTTAATAGGAAATGTGGTAAAGTTTCTTCTGTTTCATTACACAGTTTGCATATAGACAGTTCTGTATTACTTTTAAACTTGGCTCTAACTGTTTGCAGAATGTAACTCCCAGTAGCTATTTTCAATTTTGTAGGAATTCTAATAATTTCCCTTGAATTCATAGTATTTGTATTTGCAATAGGATGACATTGTCCTGGTTTATATATCAACGATAAGTATCTTAAACTGGTATAAAGTTTTGCTTGATTCAGTATCTTCTCAATCCAGAATTTTTGAACTTTGGAAGTTATTTCCCTTTTCCATTGGTATTTACTAATTGGATTAACTAAGTATTGTGCAGGATCATTAAGTTCATATTTCAAAAATATTTTCCTCAGTAAACTAAACCAACTATTACTATTAATAGATTTAACATTTAATTGCCTTTCTGCTAGTTGCCATTCAATAGAATTTTTTCCTTGTCTAGTAATATTTCCATAAAAAGTTAAAATTTTTACATCTATTTGAGCTTCTACAGGTAACATCCCAGAAATCATATATATAGCAGGATCTGCTACTGTTTTTGGTAAAGATAACAATTGTTTCAAGAACTTCTTAAATTGGATATTTAAAGTTTCTAAACATCTTCCTCTAGGGATTACTATTTCCAATCCATAAAACATTATCGGTATAATATAAGTATTCATTATTGACATTGAAGTTTGTGGATCTAGTCCATTTTCGCCATAAAGTCCAACCCCCATTAAACTATATAGTGTCCTTCTTGCTTTCTTTAAATTCTCATCTATTGTTGCTTTACATGAATCATCGTCTGTACGACATATTCCTATATGTGTTGCTTTATTAGAAGTTGGAAGAACAGAATTGCCTAAATTCCAAAAATTTTCATTTACTTTCTCATGGTGACGTGATTTAGACTGTATAACACAACTTTTTGCTGGTTGTAGTAAGTATGCCTCACGTTTACTAAAATCAAAGGCCATATCAATTAAAATTTGCGTTTCATACGGACAGTTACTAAGAATTGCTAAATCATCTGCGCAAGTAGGAGCACAACAAGAAATAGATCCAATTTTGCCTCCATATCCTGAATCAGCTAAAATGTCTAAAAGTGTATTTATATAGATTTTGTACAAGTCTGCACTAAGAGTCCCTCCTTGTCTTACGCCTTGTTCTATTCTAAAAGTGTCCGATATTTGATTATTCCATTTAACACAAGAAACAGCATTTTTATATAGATTATCAATAATTAAAATTGATTGTTCCGGAATTTTCATTTGATATAATCTTCTGATAAGCCCAGCATGTTTAACAGCATCGAATGCAGATTTTGCATCAAGCATAGTTATTATTATTTGATCATTTAACTCGATACATTCCTTGTGATATTCTTCTATAATAAAAGAGCAGTTTAATGGTGCTGTTCTTTTAGTAAAGCCACGTTGTAATGGATTTTGATATTTTATAATGTCAGGATTAATTCTGATCTTTAAAACAGCCTCAATGAGTTTGGATAATGTTGGAGTAATTGTTATTCCACGATAATTTTTACTGTCTTTACAACTTCCTTTATTCTTAAAGAGCGGAATTACTATCCCTAATTTCTGTTCGTCTGGTATATAACAAAGTCTAAAAGTACTATCCAAGAGTTCTTTAAGGTGATAAATAAGAGATTGTCCTCCATATAATAAGTTTTCAGTTGAAACTCCAAATATATCTGGTGATTTATTTAAATTTAATAACTTCAAAGCTTCTACTATTTCATTTTCAGTAATACTTTGGTGCTGAAACATAGCTCTACAAATGTCAATTATATCAATATATTCTTGTTCGATCTTTTGTTGATATTTGTTATCAAAATGTTCATGAATAGAATTTTTTGTTAAATTTTCAAAATGATGTTTCCATCCACTTAAAATGTTGTTTTCTGTACTATACACTGTGTCTCCTACAGATAGTTCATCTATATGATTACTTAATCTTCCCCTCTGTTTTTTAATAAGTCTATAAAATGAATTTTTGTTTTTGATATTTGCTTCCATTATTTTTTCTCTTTCATCGATTCTATTCATCGCAACTGCCTTGCGACAGTGTTTACGTAAATTATAAGTTGTCTCTTTTTTCTGAATATAAAGTTCATTCCTTGGATCTTCCGACCGCCCATTAATCTTCCATTGATAAAAAGCCTTTTTTTTCATTGCAATTGCGCTAGAAATATCTTCATTCATTACTTTTAATTTTGGTTTTCTATATCTTTTTCGAGGAGTTGGACAACAACTTTTTGCTGAATTGAAGAGTAAACTGTTCATATTTTGAAAAGCAATATCCACTTCATATTTATTTTCTAAAGATGATGAAAAATTATCTAATCCATTTTCAACTAAAGTTTTATATGCGTCTTTATCTATTTTTTTCCATGGAGTTTTTCCAGAGGGTAGAATATTTGAATTTGAACATTTCAGTTTTTCTTTAGCATTGATGATATATTTCAATTTTGCTTTAACAGGAAAATGATCAGACACGTTAGTAGCTACATTGTCCATTGTTTCCATACTGATCACATTCTCTTTAAAATCTTGTTTAAAAAGTAAAAAGTCAATAGTTGAAGTTCCTTTACCACTACAATTTACAAAAGTAATACCATTTTCTTCAGTATATAAACTATTTTCATTCAAAAAGTCTACTAAATATTTGTTTCTTCTCGTATCTATTTTACTTAAAATATTTTCGTTAAAATCGCCACCAATTATAATAGAGTGAGAGTCGCTATAACTTTGAACGATTTCATGTAGTTGGTCTATACAGTTATAAAATTCTAATGAGTCAGATGGTGTTCCTTTACATGGTAAATAAACAGATACTAGGAGTAGCTTTGAAGATCCTAAAAGTTCAACACAGCAAATTCTATCGTTTCCAATATCTAACGGATTAATAAAATTGTCAAGGTCTTTTCTCCATAAAATTCCTGTTCCCCCATAACCACGAGGTAAATTGGTTGGATTTATTGGATCTTTATCATCGACCGCTTTTCCAATTCCACAAATATTTTGATGAAGTTCATTAAGTAAATTCAGTTGAAAATTAAACAGCCAATGTTCTTGAATTAAAAATATATCTGTTGATTTATAAAGTTCATCAAAAAACATACCGCATGTTTGTATATTTTTACAATTAAAAGTTAAAATATTAAGTTCTTTCTTTTTATCATCCTCTCTACTTTCATCATGTAATTGTTCCATTATGTCGGTTGGACACTGAGGCTTGTTTTCCATAAAAAATTATTTCCATGTAAAGTTTTGGCAATGTTATTACTTTGGAAATATAAGTTTTGTCCCAAATAGTCCCTAGGTTGATTACTTTGTGAATCACAATTTGTCCTTACTTGGTTGTCTGACGCTAATACATCAATAAGATTCGAATGAGTAACAGTTTGAGTATTGTCCGGAGACGTATCTTGAAACCATTGATTTTCATAATCACATCTACTTTCTGAATCACTATGACTCTCATTTACAGTTCCATAATTATTTATATAATATGAGTTGTGATGATCATAATAATATGGATATTGATGATAATAATTTTGGTAATCCCAATTATGTTGAGAATATTGATTTTCTGAGTTATCTTTCACATTTTGTTGATAAACATGATTTTGTGTATCCTTTAATTTATCATTGCTTTCAGTAATATTGTCAGATAATTTATCCAATTCATTTTCAATCTTGTCCACAATAAATTTTGTGACTTTATTCCTTACTTGTACCAGTAAATCTTCACTATTATCCCTATGACTATTTAAATTTCCAGATTCTGATTTTTCATTACGCAGGGAAGAGTTATTTTGATTTTCTTCCAATATAATAATTTTCCTATTCATTGTTTTTATGGTTTGTTCTAACTCTAAATTTCGGGCTTCAATTTGGTGAAGATAATCAAGAAGCTTGGTTTTCTCTTTAAGTTTTTCATTCACTGACAACTCTTTTAATTTCAGACTTTCTTCTTTTTTCTTTAATTTTAGTTCTAATTGACGCAATTCTTTCTGTTTCAACACACTATTTTCATTATCCTTATCTTGATTTTCTTTAGATTTATCAGTAATGTTTTTGTCTACACAGACTAAAGTTGGACGAGGTGAATTAACCTTCTGTACTGAAGTTTCAATATTCAAATGCAAATTTTCAGAATTTTGACTATGTGTTGCTTCACATCCTAGACATATTTTATTTTCTTTTCCCATACATTTTATGTGATAAGATTGATCACAGAATTCACAAATTTGTTCATCAGTATTTAACAACTCTAAACATAAGGCACAAGACCTTGGAAATTCCTCCAATAAAAGAGATTGAGCAAAAGTTACTTTGGGTATTACTTGATCTTTATCTATATGTTTTACTGAAGTATCGGATTCTATTCCATTTCCTTCTAAAAACGATTCTTCATTAATCATGTTGACCAAAGGTAAGTTGATACTATCACATACTTGAGTATGAGTGGGAGAATTCACAGATAATACTTGCTTATCATCTATGGAGTCTATATCACAAATTGAACATATATAATGGTTTGTATCAGAATTATTCTCTAAAATGTTAATCATTTCACTTTTTAGTTTTTCGCAATTATAGTGTATCCAATGTTCACCCCTATTACACCAGACACTTCTAGATAAGCAATTTCTAGTACATTTAGGGCATACTTTAGGGTCCTTAATGTCATTACTACCAGCGGCAGCATTTGTAACAGCTTTAGATTGACTAATCTTTGTATTATTATCCACTACAACTGACGGATTATGACCGTTATTAATTGATGATAATAAAAAATCACATTGCTCTTTAATTTTGGTGTTGAGATGTTTATAGTCTACATCATTACTCATATGCGATGCAATTTTAGAAAATTCATCTATGAATGACATAAATTGTTTCCCATTCACTTCAATACGACATGTTGTATTAAAAATGTTCACCCTATATAATTGCTTTGACGGATTACTAACGTCAGCAAATGAAATTGACCTCTCAGATAATTTCTTTGATAAATCGAACCTTTCATGTACTGTTAGTTTTAAACTTTGGTTTGAGCTAAAATACTGGTCGAAGCATGTATTGAATTGCAAAAATGCAGCCGATGAAAACTGTATGATTAAATTCCCCCTTTTCAAAGTTGCTTGAATATCAATGTCTCTATTTGCAGCTTCCTTAATTTTATTCAAAGTTCTTTTCTCATTTAATACATAATTCTTAGTAGTTTGAATACTCTTGCTGGGTGTATATATTTTAGTTGGAACTAATTCTCTACTTGACCTTCTCGACATTTTGAATTTACTGTTGGTTGTATCTACTCAAAAACAGTGATTTGGAAAAAAAGTTTAAATAAAACAATTGTCTTTCTTAAAACTGTTCACTATATATTAAAAGTGTTCTATGTTTAAAAGGTAAAAAGACTGTTAATTAAAAACTTCTTTAAAATTTCTTCATAAAACCAAGATGGCGACTATGAATCGGCTATTTCTTTGTCTCGTGTATCTCATTTTCTTTCGAGAAATGGCAGTAAATGTATTTTCACTTTGCTAAAACATCATTCAGGGTTCTCATTGGCAATACAGGAAATAAAAGTTCACATTAAAACACTATCAAGTCTGTAAAAATCTGTAAAATCTGTAAAACTGGCTCTCAATAAATTACACAACCACCACCTTCAACCACCACACACACCAACCGTAATGTTCGTAATGTTTACATTTTGTCTTTCCCGGTCTGATTGATAAATTACTACGCGGTATTGATATCTCATTTAATTTACATCGTTTTTCGAAAAAAAAACATACTGAATTCTTCTAAATTGTTGTTTAACGAAAATGATACATGAATTTTTGAAACAAGATAAAATATAAAAATATTTCTTTAAGAACTATACTATTACGCATTTACTTCCGGAAGTGCTCTTAGGCTACAAAAAGATGAAAACATTGTGAATTTTAGAAAATCGTTTATGAGAATTGCATTCTGTGTAGAGCATATATTTCCATTTTGGTAATATCTTTGCATAGAGCAAAGTTGTATATAGATCGGGTAAGTGGTTTTGATGAAAATAAGTAAAATACAATCGAATGCAACGGGTTGATGAGGGAAAACTTCCGGTGCTAAAATAACTTTTTAATTAATTTATTTTGTGAATTTAAAGGTATATTTTGCTTCAAACAGTTTTACAAAGGTAAGTATAGTCAGAATTTCAACTTTAAAGTCTGTATTTCTATTTCCAAACATGTATGTAAACATCATACAATGTATGGATGGCCTCATCTGTCATAAAAGTCTTACACATGTAAAAGTCCTAAACACACAAGCAAGAATAAGATTAGCAGAAGTATATATTATTAGTCATAGTGACATGAAGTATCAAAAGAGAACCAATAAGTTTGGTTTAGGAGGTGGTGGTCATCGTTATAAAAGAACATGTATCAGAAAAGGGAAATGTACTTTAAAAAGGGGGAGACCTATGTTCTCATTTACATGTAACAGCAACAGAAAATTGAACGGTAGAGCCAGAAACAGACTTAAAATTTGCATTTCGAAATTCAAATTGAACTATAAAATCAATAAAGCAAAACAACAACCATGTTTTGATTCTGAATATGATATTGTATATAGGGATACGAATTATTTGAAAGCAATTTTGAAAAAGAAAAAACTACCAACGCAGAATGGTTACCGATTTATTGATCTTCAACAAATGCAGTCATTCATTTCACAAGTTACAATGCATTCAATATCATGTGAACGTGCTGTTGAAATTGCATTAAAAGGTATTTCACCATACACAGATTTAACAGAAATAAAATCTTATGGGATAGCTTGTATCCTTGGCATTAAATGTAAAGGGTGTAATTATATACACACAATGAACACTAGTTCAAGACTACAAACGTCTAAGGACAAAATTAATCGTTTTGATGTTAATGTAAGAGCTGTGTGGGGAAGTATGGTCACTGGTAATGGGGCATCTCATTTAAATGAGCTGTTAGGGACGATGAACTCACCGGGTTTGAGACAAGCTACATTCGGTAGCATTGAAGAAGAAATAGGTCAGATGTGGCATACTGTATTAGAGGAAGAAATGCTAGCAGCAGGTGCAGAAGAAAGGTGTATTGCCATTGAAAATAACAACTATAATGAAGGTGTACCCAGCATAACTGTAATCGCTGATGGTGGGTGGAGTAAAAGGTCCCACAAACACACGTATAATGCTTCAGGTGGGGTAGCAATTATAGTTGGTAAACAAACTGGCAAAATTTTATATATAGGTGTACGAAACAAATACTGTTATATCTGCAGCAGGGCATTAAATACTCAAACTGAACCACCAGAACATGTATGTTTTAAGAATTGGTCAGCCTCCAGTCAGGCTATGGAAAGCGACATATTAGTTGAAGGATTCAAGCAGGCGGAAAAGGTACATGGTTTGCGATATATGCAGTTAATAGCAGATGGAGATTCCTCAGTATATGCGAAAATTCAGGAAGAAGTACCCATTTGGGGTAAATTTGTGACAAAAATGGAATGCTCAAATCATGCTTGCAAATGTTTACGTTCAAATTTGGAAAAACTGGTAAATGACAATCCAAACTATAAGGGTCAAAATAAGCTAACCAAGACAACCAGAGTAAAGATTGTTAGTGCAGTTAGATGTGCTATTAGAATGAGGTCCAAGGAGTCTAATCGATCTGCAGCTATAAAACTTTTGGCACATGACTTAAGAAATTCAGTTCATCACATATTTGGCAATCACAAAAACTGCAGTAATTTCTGCAAAGCTAATGAGAAACGTAATGAAACATCTATAGCTAGTAGTGATAATTTAAGTACAAATGATATTCCAGACATTTTTGAAAGTCAAAGCTTACTTTGGTCAGAAGGTACATCTTTATTTGCTCAAGAGGAATCAAGGTTTAGTAGCAACTTAATTTATACTGACTTAGACAAGCAAATGCTATCAGATATTACACTCCTATTGAATAGACTTGCTACAAAGAGTGAACGACTGGTAGGAAATGATACTACACACATTGCAGAGTCATGGATGCATGTCAGAAGTAAATTTGATGGGGGTAAATTTTATAACTTGTGTAATCGTGGGTCATGGCATGCACGATGCTACGGAGCTGCTGCAAGACAAAATCTAGGTCCAGCATGGGCCCCCCAAGTTTGGTCTAAAACAACTGGCAATGAAGCAGGATTTTATTTTAAAACAGTATACAATAGACGAAAGAAACATCTTATCAACACTAAAATCTATACAAACAAACCAGAACAGAAAACAAGGAGGTGGAAAAGAAAAATGAAAAGCTGGACTGACAGTACCACCAAAAAAGCAAGATATGAATATGGTCCTGACTCAATGGAAGTAACTAAAGATGTAGAAAAATTAGAACTTGACCAACTTAAAGATAATTACATATCTCATCATATTGAACTAACTAATGATCAGATATTGGCTATTGAAAGACAAACAAAAACCCAATCTAACTCTCAAGTTTGGAAAACAGAAAGAAAAAAAAGACTCACAGCTTCTAACTTTGGCAAAATTGTAAAACGAAATACCAAACTCAAAATTAAACCACTTATTTCAGAATTGTTATATTCAAGTTTCAAAGGAAATGCTTATACAGTAAAAGGACTGCAAGAAGAAAGAAATTCAATTCATGAATACATTTTGAAAAAAACTGAATCTGGGGTAAATGTCAACGTTGAAAGTAGTGGACTTATTATTGACAAAAATCACAAATTCCTAGCCGGCAGTCCAGATGGACTTGTCAATGAAAATGGAGAAATGGGCCTTATAGAAATTAAAAATATTCTGCAGAAAAAGAATATGTCATTCATTCAAGCAACGAAAAAAGTGTCAAATTTCTGTCTACAATATACTGATGAAAAAGTCCAGTTGAAAAAGAAACATAACTATTACTTTCAGTGTCAAGGTCTTTTGAATATATCTGGTCTACCCTGGCTTGACTTCATTGCAAGGTCTACTAGCCCTTATCAGATTCACATAGAGAGGATATACAGAGATGAGGTTCTTTGGAATGATACAATGCTTCCAAAATTAGAAGCTTTCTATTTTTTGGCATTATTACCGGAATTAGCTGCACCACGATATAACAAAAGTCCAGGAATTAGAGAACCTGGTGATTGGGTACGGCATATATTGCTTATTCATGTTATTTGCACAAATTGGAATTAATTGATTACTATGACAATTATCAAATTTATAAATTACATGCTAATTAATTTCCTAATGGTTCTTATCCAAAATAGGCTCAGATCTTAATCAATTGATAGGAAAGAGTTTCAGTATATGTATTAAATATTAAACTGAAGAACAAAAATATACATGTAACATAAAAAGTAACCAGCTATGAAAATCCTTTATAAATAATCAGGATTAGTTCATTTATTAGGATGATTAACTTAAAACGGGACTTGACATGACATGGTACAGTAATTTTACATGTTTTACTCATGATAAAATGTATCACATTGTGGGTGTTTGATAGAACTTTTAATTACCTTTATCTAGTCAGTAAATGTACATGTTACACATGTACTCAAACATATTTTTTTTTAAATTGCAGTACAGTCATGACAGTTGTATCTTTTGTAAAACACATGATGTGAATATAGTACCCCCTCTGAGCAGTTGAATAGTTACATAGAATATTCTATTAGTGTAAGCAGAAATAAGCAGAAAAAAAAAATATATTGAAGCTCTTCAGTAATGTGTAAAAGAGAGAAAAAATCCTGCAAATGTGCAATTTGACAGAACTTTGTATTTTTTTATTTGGCTGCCCTAGAATTACAAAGTGTTTCAATTTAAGTTACACTGGTAAATCTATGATAATAACTTAATATTCTCCATACTTAGGATACTAATTTCAATATCATTTTAATTTGTTATCTTATTTATTTGCAGTTTTTAGTCAACACTTCCAAGAAAAAAACATCTACAAGAAACAGAAGAAATCCAAGAAAAATAGCTGTAGCCAAGAAAAAAACTACAATAAGAAAGGATACTGACAATTCAACAACCAACAAAAAGCAGAGTTCTAAGTAAGAAATGTATATATTTGTATTCAGATATATTTATAATCAGTACTTATCATGCTTATAGAGTTCACAAGGACTTATAATTGGCAAATGCTTGATACATGTATGTAAGCAGTTTGATATACATAATACTAAATGAACCAGTTTATTATTGTTATGGTAATTCAATAAAAACCAAGAGTTGAACTTGATACATGTATCAAACAACATGTAGTTATCAATAGTTCTTGTGGTATAACTGTCTATCTGAGAAAATATAATTCCACAAAACATTGGTCTGATCTTTACATTTTTCATTCAAATTTATTATTTAATAATGGTGACAAAAAAAAAGGATTTAGGTGAAACATTTTTATGTCTTGTATATATTGCAAACATCACATTTTTTGGCAGCCGTACTGCATCCAATTTGAAACCAGCAATAATTTTTCAGTGGAAAACAGTTCACATGCCAGAGCAATAAGATAATGATTGTTACAGATATTTCCCTTATCAGTAATTGATATCATTAAGATACAGTATAAACTCCTCATATAAATTACAGCTGACAGCCTTCATGGGGTTTGGGATTATTTCCATGTTTATACACATAAATGACATACATGTAGAAGAGGCGTTAATACATTTTAATATAAAAAAATGAAATTATAATGAGGTGTATAGCACTCAAAACATAGATATGTCAAAGAGACAATGACTGAGACTTTGAATATATATGCAGACAAAATTCATGCATGCTGGGGCTTACAGTCATAAAGATATCAAGTATGAATGGTGGCCTCACATTCATTAATCAAGCAATAAAAAATTTTGTACTGAGATTATTGTTTGGACTACAAATTTAGTACTTCAAGTATTGGTAAGGTTTTCTGACAAAAAGGCCAAAGTTCACATTAACAATGGTTAAGATTTCAATGAACAATGTAAATAATGAAGCAAATGATATCACAAAGCTGTTAATGGCCCAAATTTATAAACTTTGGCATAAAAAAAGATATATTGCACATTTAATCATTGTTAATTGTTAAATATTACACGCATGAGCTTTTTACAATATGAGATTTCTTTTTTACATCTAGGAATGCAAGTAACAGCAAAACAACTATAAAGCCATCTACAAGTACAACTGAACAATACACTGTTAAAAGAAAAAAATCAATGAGGTGAATTTATATTTTTAACCTTAAAACAAAAAACCTTCTTTTTTTACAGCTTATTTCCTAATGCATGTAGAGTAAAACTTTGGTTAATTTGCTTGCTTTGATTGTATATTGTACAATCATATTAGGATAACAAACACTTAAATTCAAATATAAAAATATATATATTGTTTAAAGATGTCAATCTTATTTTCAAAGCTTGCATAAACAACTATACACACAAAGCAAGCAAGCCAACCAAAGTTTTACTTTTCAAGCATTAGGAAATCAGCTGTAAATAATGCAAAAAATATTTATTTGTTGTTTTTCAAAAGCACATTTTGATTTATAAATCCTGGCTTCTTCTCCATTCACTTCCTTTTAAGAATTGTCTAGATGTTTTGTAAAACTGCTGTGATTCAACTGTTTCTAACATTTAGTTTGTGATCCCTTATAAAAGTGTATAGACTTTTGAATTCTAATTATTAAGTATTTAAGTGTCTAAAATGTTAAAAGATTTCCAAGCTTTAGTCAGTTTTGAAATTTTTATTCATGAAATTATATTTTTTTTATCAAATAGGAGTGTATACAAAAGAAGATGTGGTATGATTGACAATGAGACAACTCTCCACAAGAGATCAAACGATACCGAACTTAACAGCTTTAAGTCACTGTTCAGCCGTCAACAATGAGCAAACCTCATACACCATACATGAAAGGCCACAAAATTACAAATGTAAAACAATAGAAACACAAAAACTAACAGGCATAGAATGTACAAAAATTAATGAAAAAAGATACATAACACAGCAGCCAAAAAGTAAAACCACTGAATCTGACAGTAACTTCATACCAAGCATAACAAGAATTTGAAATTTTATACTACTGAAGATAAACAAATTGTTGAAATGCTGTCTTTTCTTTCTTTTAATAGCATATTTTTGTTTTGTTTACAGTTTTTATGCAGTTAAGCTGCATTATGGGAGCACCCTAGATTTGTGGTCTACCCAATAAATCCTTAAATACTTGCCATTGTTATTATCTAGCTTGTTACTATGTTATATATAACTAACTGAACACTTTTTGAATACTTTTTATTCTGGTTTACAAAAAAAATGACCAGAAAAACCTTAAATGATCGTCGATTTATCCAAAAGTTTTAAAGTTACACATAGGAAGTAGTGCTTATTAAAAATCCTTGTGTAGTTCATTATGACTTGTGTTTTTAGCTAAAGTGTCAAAGAACAATTGTATGAAATATCTAATCGCCGAAAATCTCTTAAGACAAGCAGTTTAGATTTCCCAAATGACATAAGTCGTAGGAATATTGTTTGTCATCAATACGTAGTACAACTACGTCAGTAGTCTATTATATAATTCAACTGTTTATGCTGTTGGCGGCAATTTCAAATTAGAAAAAGAAATTTTCGTAGCTTTTTAATTTGGAGACAGGTGTGCAAATTAGCGGTGGTCCGAGACCAAAACACTTTTGCCAGCGGAATTTCGACTAGGATAGTTGGTTTCTAGCTACGCCCGACGTAGTCGCCTTACATTTGAAAGAAAATAAGAAATTACTTTGCAAACCTTTTCACCATGTTCACCAAAGTCTCCAATTAAACGAGCTAAAAACTTATTTTTATCATTATTATTCATGACGGCGATGTTCATTTTGTTCAACCGCTAGCTTTATACAGAAAATCGCCGACAAATATTGTATAAATTCGTGTAAAATCGTATCTGATTGACAAAAACAACATTGTAAACACATAACAATGGCGGCCGTGAAGAAAAATTTTTACAAAATCGGATACGATTCCGGAAGCGGATAAGGGTAATTCCGGGTTTGACGATCATTTACAAAATAAATCCAAGCAGGTGAAAAAATACATCTATGCATAGTAAATGAATATAAACACTAGTATTGTAAACCAAAAGATATATGTAAAAGAAAGAAAAAGCAGAAAAATATTTTATTCAGAAACTAAAAATTACTTTTTGATAAATTTTAATTTAAAAATCCAATACAACGTGACATCTGGGAACAGTGTATCTAACAATATACATGTTCATGGTCACAGTCTAAATTTTCTTTATAAATGATAATTGATGATAATGCATGTGAGATGCTTTTAAAGTGTAAACATATTACTGCAATTTCGAGGGGTAATTTGTTTTTTCTCAATTTTGAAGGGTCAATTAAAGTAGCTGAAAGTTTCATTCTTTATTTTCACAAGTAATGCAACTATAATTATATACCTTAATGTAAGTAAATCATATGATATATAGGTGGCATTCTTTTGGCCACTCTTCCCCCTCCTGTTTGATAACTTGGAAATGGTCGAGCTCCCCACCCCTAAACCATATGAGGGGCAGATCCAGGATTTTAGGTTAGGAGGGGCGCAAACTTAAATTTTCGCCGAGCAGAGCGAGGCTAAAAAATTGAGGTAACATTATCGGACTTTTCTTTATTAAGCTGAGAACAACCCATGCTTTGCAAATTTAAGGGGGGTGCAAACCCGCAACCCTCCCCTGTCTGAATCCGCCCCTGCATATATTCAAGTATAGGACAATATAATAAATAAAAAATGAAATATAGGGGGAGTCCCTGGAGTTACCCCACCCCATCCTGTTTGAGAACTTGGAAACGGTCGAGATCCACACCCCTTAACCATATATATTCATGTTTGTGACAATATGAAAAATCTAATGAAATATAGGAAGAGTCGCTAGGGGTCATCCCACCCCTCCGTTTAAGAATTTAAAAATGGTCGAGATCCCCATCCCTAAACCATATATATATTCATGTATGGGACAATATAACAAATCAGATGAAAGATAGGGGGAGTCCCTGAGGTCACTGTTCACCCTCCTATTTGAGAACTTGGAAATGGTCAAGATCCTTACCCCTAAATCATATATACTCATGTATGGGACAATATAACAAATCAAATGAAATATAAGGGAAGTCCCTGTGGTCCTCCCAACCCTCCTGTTTGAGAACTTGGAAACGGTCGAGATCCCCACACCAAAACAATATATATTCATGTATGGATCAATATAACTAATTAAATGAAATATAGGGGGAGTCCCTTGGGTCACCCTACCCTTCCTGTTTAAGAACTTGGAAACCAATGAGATCCCCACCCCTAAACCATATATATTCATGTATGGGACAATATAACAAATAAAATGAAATGTAGGGGAAGTCCCTAGGGTCACCCTACCCCCAGTGGCGGATCCAGAAATTTTCATAAGTGGGGCCCACTGACTGACCTAAGAGGGGCCCGCTTCAGTCACGCTTCAGTGATTCCCTATATAAGCAACCAAATTTTTTTCCCAAAAAGGGGGGCCGGGCCCCTTGCCCTCTAAATCCTCTGCCTACCCCTACCTGTTTGAGAACTTGGAAACCGTTGAGATCCCCACCCCTAAATTATATATATTCATATGTATGGGACAAAATAACAAATCATTTACATTTACTATGGGCAAGTCAGTCAGACCTCATCTTTGATCCCTGTTGTAGTGAACATTTGTCTAATTCGTGTCTCATAACTTTTGTACTATAGAACACAAACTCAGTTTTCTTTCCAGGGAAACCAGTTCATTCATACTATTACATGTTCATACTACGTCGAATTGAACTTCTAGCAGTCAAATAAAACCAAGGTTAACTACCAAGTAGAACAACTGCAATCATTGGGAACTTGTACCACTGCAGACTCACCATAAAAAATATACATTGATATATGCATTGCTTTTGAAACCTTGATAACATATAAATTATTTGCCTTAATAAATAAATCATTATAAACATGAATGTATTATATATGAATGTTTAATGTTGAGGCAACATTGCCACAGTTTTCATAATTACGGTTGCCTTGGTTTTTGGTTAACTGCCTTCAGCGCTTACAGCGCTTTGATTTGTATTTACAACAAATTTTTGTTTTTGTTTTGTCAAACATGTAATTTTCATTTTAAGTATAAATTCTCTTTCGAAAATTTATTTTGTATACACCTTGAGAATCCAGTGCTTGCTCTCTAACCCAAAATTAACTAAAAAATTTCACCAAAGCATATTTTCTGTATAAAATATGCATATATTATATACCTTTAAATACCCATTCAAGCAATTCATCAAAATCAATTCTAAAGAGTATAACTGTATTCATGTTTTAGGCTACTATTTGATTAACATGTTCGCTTACAGATAAAAAATATTGTAAAAGAAGGAATAATAAAATTGATAATGAAAATTGTGAATGTGGCGAATGTATCATTGGGACAGCAAGTTGTCCATTGAAAAGACTGCTGTAGGCCACTTATGGGTCTTTAACACAGCCACAAAATCATGCACCAGGGGAAATGTTTCAGCTGGTCCCTATTAAACAAAAAGTGTACTTGTTCATGCATGTTCAAAACTCCAAAACATAGAAATGAACAAAAATTATAAACATACAAGACTAACAACTCAAAAACACTCTAAACTTGGACCAGGCAACAAAAACTTGGACCAGAAAACATTGGACCAAATACTCTGTTAAACATGTTTTATAAGATCACAACACCCCCCCCCCCCTATACTAATGCCATTGTAGAATAGTAAACATAAATAAAAGTGTTGCATCCTATAGTATAAAAATTAATTTCATAGACAAGACTATTATTCAACAGTATTGATATGATTTTAGGTGTTCGAACACTAAATTTGTTGGTCGTAGAATCAAACACAAGTGGATGGTTAATGAAGAAGAAATTTGGTATGAGGGAACAGTTTTAGCAGCAGTTACCGGAAAAGATGGTGAAAGATTGGCAGAATATGACATACTTTATGATGGTGAAGATTCCAGTTGTATAGTGAACCATTTAGTTGAAGATTTCAGAGACTCATCAGTGCAGTTTATTGATTTGTAAGGTATGTATTACACCTATCAACAGCCTGGATATTGTACTTATTCACACTTCAAAAACACTGCTAGAGTATAGTGTTTTTGACCCACCCATCCATCTGTCATGTTCAAATCTTTTTATACCACACAACAGAATTTCATCATGATTTGAAGATTATATGGACATATTATGTAAATGTGCATATCAACAGGAATTATTGATTCAAACTTTTAGGAGTTATGCCGCTTTGAATTTTAAATTTTGTTCAGGATATATAATTGCAACAATTTGTCAGTGACACTCCTGTGAAACTACATGAAACTTTGTAGTTATAAGGACACATAATTATATTAGATGTACGTTTCATTATGATACTTTATTCTGATTGGCTAACTGCACATCACGTGTTATTCCTTAAGCAATTGCATTACTCAATAAAACATTTCATTCATGATAACATGTGGTCCCACAATAAAGTGCACAGGTGAATTAAATAAAACAATTATAAAATTTGTGTTTTCATGATCATACTAGCTTAAAAATGTAATTATAAGTATTGAATACTTCTTTTTGTAACTTCATAGGGTTGTAAAAGCGTTGACCGTGCGCAAATATTTAGAATGAAGCGCTTCATACAAAATGTACTTTGGTCAATGCTTTTACACCCCAATAAAGTTACAAAAAAAAACCATTCAATTCTTAAATGAAAATAAATATAATATGTAGATGTACTAGAAATTTACATCAGTTGACTTTAGTAAATTATTTTAAATCTCCACATCCTTTATTCAGTCATTATATGATTTGGATATAATGTGACTATAATTATTTGATTATGCTTTTCTAACTATAGAGATATAGGTTCCTTTTGTACCCTTCATATTTTTCTGTTGATACATGTATTACTCTTGAGAGTTTTTAGACTTTTTTTTATTTCACTTAATTCTTGAAACATAAGGTATGTAAGTACAATATTTAACAAACAAATAAAAGAGAACTATTAACATATTAGCATTAAGAAAAGTCTCACACATTATTTATTAGTATTTTAGATTTTATCATATGCTATTGTTATTGCAGGTTTATTTTTTTCTTTATGGAACTCCTGTAAACCAAGACTTTTATAATGGCACCAAACATAGTTTTTTCTGGAATATCAGAAGTTTTTGATGAATAAAGAAGACTATGAAGAATTGATTTATTTTGGCAATATAAGATACTCATTGATGTTAATACACCTGAGTGTTAACCACTTGACATTAGATGCTACTTTTAAACTGAGTTGTATTTATATACCGGTGTGTATTTTTACTTTATAATTAAACATCATTTAGTAAAACTTTTGATATATACTGATTAGTTGAATGTATTGTTTTTATTGGTACTGGAATTGTAAGACACACATTGATTGTGTCACTTGAATTTTGTTTTTCAAAAACTTTCTGAATCTTTTGAAGGAAGTCATATAAAATTATTTATTGCATATAGGCTATATTTGGATTTAATTTTTTTGTTGTAAAATTTTGTTGAAATTTCACTTAGAATTTCATAATGTAATTGGATTTCGAACACATTAGTGTACTTGCATTAGAGATTTTTAAAAGTGTGACACATACATGTAGGTAGAAGAGTAAAGAGTTACTAGTAGTCTACGGTTTGTAATTTATATGTATATATACATGTATTATATTAGACTTTGTAAATACATACATTTTTGAGATTTTGGAAAAGAAGTAATGTTTACTATTGAAAATTTGAGACATACATATTTTAATATATACTTCTTATTTAAACCATATATAGTGACGAAACTTATATAGAGACATCATATTTTGTGTTTCTTATTACTCACTGAAGTTTCCATAATTAGGAACAAATGTAATTATTTGAAATACATTCTTTATATCTAAACACATAGATTATGATGTTCCTATAACATATTTTTTTTACTGTAGATGTTAGATATATAAACTGGTTCCACATATTGGGTTATTTTTATCACTATGTTTACTTGTGTAATAAAGTGATGTCAAAGAACCTTACACCTGTCGCTTATTGAACTCCTGTAAAACAAGACTATTATATAATTTTTTCAATAAATTTATCAAAAACAGTAGATTTAATTATTTATTTAAAAGAAAAAAAAAGTTTAAAGGGAAGGATTTCAAACCCATTTTACAATATTCAAGTTAGCCAATAAAAAATATAAGATTGTAATTATCACACAACACTTTATATATGAATTCCACCAATCTTTGTTTTATCATTAAGGTGCATTATCTCACTTTTTGTATTTAAAATTTTGTTTTGTGGTTTTCAGTAATTTCAATAGCCCAAATTATGGATAACTATATTTCAAAAACAATTTAACATAAAACATATGTATAATAGACATAAATAAACATGTTTAAGGAATTTTAAATTATTTTCTTTTTATTTATATCAATATGACACTCCATACTTTAGTATTAAAAAAGTAGTTCCAATAAAATTTGTACTCCATTTTTTTTTCAAGAGACCCTTTATATGATTTGAATTTGTCAGTTCATGAAACCTATTTATCCCAAATAAACACTAGCATGATATTGTTTATGTTTCATTGTTTGATTTTCTCAATTTTTTATATAAATTGGTGAAGAAATGACAATGGTGTATTTTCTGCAAGAATTGGTGACTTTTTATGGTAATATGATCATTTGGTGATGAAACTAAGGAAATTACCCATGCCAATGAGTAGAACATTTTATGAGGAACATTTTGGTGTATCATATGTATATATTTGAATTGAAATATTGAAATAACAATGATTTGTATTTTGCTTGTTAAGAAGGGTACATAATCCTTAAGAACGTGGAAAAGTTTGTGCGCAAGTGAGACTGACTGACTGACAGTATGTAGACGAATAAGACCACGGAAGTAATATATTAAGTCAATATAGGTATCAAATAAAATATATACGAAAAACATTTAAATGAAATTCTTTTGCGTGCCGAGATGAAAATTCACTTGTTGCGGGGAATTGAGTTGAGAATCACAAAAGTTGAGATGCGAGTTACGAAAGTCGAGTTGAGAGTTACGAGTTACGCCAACAGCTAGGTGTGCGTGAAAATAAGGAAAACCATTAAAAAAATTGGTGTATCTCTTTAACATTTTAAAATGATGCTTGCTTATAGAATTGTTTACAGTATTGTTGATTCTTTTTGTTTGGACTTCATCCTAGTCTCGTAAAAAAGAGGTGCTTACATAACCACTACGCAAAGTATGGTTATTTTGTGAAGAAACATGTCAAGGCACGGCTATCCGAAACAGTTCAAAATAAAGACATTCGTATAGGCAGCGATGATGAATCTGGGTTAACTAAAGCCATTGACGATGTATTTCCAGGAATAAAGCGTCTTCTCTGCAGCAAACACATCAAGGACAATGTGACTGACCATTTGAAAAATAAGATAGGCATCAAGGACAAAGAGAGGTCGAACTTAATGTCAGAAATATTTGGTCCTACAGGTTTAGTAAATGCAAGTGACATTTCCGATTACAATTATTTAGCAGATAATTTGAGCTCGAAATATTCTTCCTTTGCCAACTACTTCAACTCTAATCTCCGAGACCGTCTAGAAGATTATGTCCGTCAGCCGAAAGTGCAGCTTAAACATGACCGTTTATGGACAAACAACAATTGCGAGTCCATGAATCATGTATTTAAGAAAGCCGTTGAGTGGAAACCACAACCAATTCCAGACCTTGCAACCAAACTGATGGACATTGTACGTGTACAACTATTCGATTTGAAGCGTTCCCTGTATGGAATGGGAAATTATGAACTTTTCGGTCCGTACAGAAGGCATGTCGTATCGTACCAATGTTGGTTTTCGAAAACACAAGAACAGCGAGAAAGACTATTTCGGAGACTGTTGATCGACACAAAATCCATCCAAACCACAACTAAGTCTTCGTGCTCAGATTTTGAAGTACCAAAACCCAAGAAGCTTGCCCGTAAGCCTAACCAAAGGAAAAGACCAAGAACAGAACGTACACAGCCAAGATATTAGACTTCTTAAATTGTAAATATTGTCATTGTAAATATTGTACATACATGTAATTGTCTTCTCTTTAACTATGTGTATTGTTTATTGAGAATAAAATTTGATATTAAGTAAACATTGTTTTTGTTTATTAAGTTGATATGGAGAGAGAGAAATAAATAACAAAGAAGAACAAAAATAGAACTTGTTACAGATTTTTTTATTTTCTTTATTCATAAACTGCAGAACACAAAAAAAAGTTAAGCCGTCAAAATGAAAAATAGACTGAAAAAGAACATCGAATGGGTTATCTTATTTTTTTCTCCATAACCATACAATTCACTATTTTTACAGTGCATAATTTAAATTTAACTACATTAAACAATCTCAAATATTTTAAACGCAACATTGTACAAACAACACAATTCATAAACATCAATAAAGATAATCCAATTAATTTTGTTGATTGGATAATTCACGGCTCAGTAGTTGTGTAATCAGTGACACGTGCCCTCATTATTTAAAAAAAATTAGCATATCTATCTAAGTTCCATTTCAAATTCTACCAAAATTTAATTCTTAAATAAGCAGCATGTAACGAATATATATATCCATCCTGTGTGCAAATGCGATGACTATAAAGGGTCCTGAGTGCACTTTGTATGTCCTGAGTGCACTCAGGAGGTCCTGAGCGGTGTTTAGACGTACCCCAGATAGCCCGCGGCTTTTGAAATTATTACAGCTAATTTCCAAATGCATGTAAAGCAATACTTTGGTTAGCTTGCTTGCTTTGTTTTTATATTGTACAATTGTAATTAGAATATATAAAATAGTTAAATTGCCTATAAATTGTTTGAAGATGTTAATCATAAATGTTAAGCTTGAATTAACGTTTATACAAACAAAGCAAGCAAGCCTTCCAAAGTTATACTCTACAAGCATTAGGAAACTAGCTGATAATTATTATTAAATTCCATAGCTTGCAGCGTCATAGTTAACGGAAAAGGGGATAGCAACTTAACTATAGGACATATATGTAAAAGACCCCTTCTGCAGATTTCGTTAAGAGTGGCCTCTTTCGGGTAAAAATAAAATAATTTTATTGGTGTGAAATTCAAATATAGGGTTATTACGAAGACAAACATAAGAAGTATACAACATATAAATTTAAACAACATTCCTACTCTTTAAGACTATATTTAGATGTTTTGGATGAGGTGTTTCATTTGCAAATTTAAGACAGCTGCAGAAACAATATATGTTATGAACCCCTGAACATTTGTTATCTGGCAGTGACACTCAACATTGTTGGTGTTCAAAAATGAAATGACTAAAGGTGAAAAGGTTAGGTTGAGCGCCCATAAAATCTGTTATATCCATCCGCATTTGCGTCCGTCCAAAATCAAGAACGCTTAAAGCCTTTGTTGGTCTTGCATGCTTTTTTTTTATTTCGGTTATCTAAATGTTTCTGAGTAAGAATTGCGTCCATTTTTTCGATACGCTGTGTTTCGGGGCCTGATCGGGCAGCCTCTGGTGTGGATTTTCTTGCTATGTTGTGTCCATTGGTGTTCTTGGGTTGACTTGTTTATCGGCCTAGCCAAGATCAGATGTGCATTTCATATTGGGTCTATGTTATAGGCTTGTAAAGACAAGAAGATCAACTTTACATAAGTAATACATCTTTGAAATGAAGAAGAGAATGTAGGGTTTCACAATGAATATCAAATATCATGTATAGGTGTTACCATTTTGAAAAAAAACCACTAAAATACACGCTGAAAATGGGCAAAATTACACGTTACTAGTATGTTGTTTCATTTAAAATTTACCTGTTTTTATCAATTGATAGTTAATAAGTGAACTTAATTTGAACTACATTATTGGTTCACTGTTATAGACAATTTATTCTTCTTTCTTTTACTGGGTGTTGCAACAAAAAATCTTCACTGCTGTGATTCAACTGTTTCTAACATTTAGTTTGTGATCCCTTATAAAAGTGTATAGACTTTTGAATTCTAATTATTAAGTATTTAAGTGTCTAAAATGTTAAAAGATTTCCAAGCTTTAGTCAGTTTTGAAATTTTTATTCATGAAATTATATTTTTTTTATCAAATAGGAGTGTATACAAAAGAAGATGTGGTATGATTGACAATGAGACAACTCTCCACAAGAGATCAAACGATACCGAACTTAACAGCTTTAAGTCACTGTTCAGCCGTCAACAATGAGCAAACCTCATACACCATACATGAAAGGCCACAAAATTACAAATGTAAAACAATAGAAACACAAAAACTAACAGGCATAGAATGTACAAAAATTAATGAAAAAAGATACATAACACAGCAGCCAAAAAGTAAAACCACTGAATCTGACAGTAACTTCATACCAAGCATAACAAGAATTTGAAATTTTATACTACTGAAGATAAACAAATTGTTGAAATGCTGTCTTTTCTTTCTTTTAATAGCATATTTTTGTTTTGTTTACAGTTTTTATGCAGTTAAGCTGCATTATGGGAGCACCCTAGATTTGTGGTCTACCCAATAAATCCTTAAATACTTGCCATTGTTATTATCTAGCTTGTTACTATGTTATATATAACTAACTGAACACTTTTTGAATACTTTTTATTCTGGTTTACAAAAAAAATGACCAGAAAAACCTTAAATGATCGTCGATTTATCCAAAAGTTTTAAAGTTACACATAGGAAGTAGTGCTTATTAAAAATCCTTGTGTAGTTCATTATGACTTGTGTTTTTAGCTAAAGTGTCAAAGAACAATTGTATGAAATATCTAATCGCCGAAAATCTCTTAAGACAAGCAGTTTAGATTTCCCAAATGACATAAGTCGTAGGAATATTGTTTGTCATCAATACGTAGTACAACTACGTCAGTAGTCTATTATATAATTCAACTGTTTATGCTGTTGGCGGCAATTTCAAATTAGAAAAAGAAATTTTCGTAGCTTTTTAATTTGGAGACAGGTGTGCAAATTAGCGGTGGTCCGAGACCAAAACACTTTTGCCAGCGGAATTTCGACTAGGATAGTTGGTTTCTAGCTACGCCCGACGTAGTCGCCTTACATTTGAAAGAAAATAAGAAATTACTTTGCAAACCTTTTCACCATGTTCACCAAAGTCTCCAATTAAACGAGCTAAAAACTTATTTTTATCATTATTATTCATGACGGCGATGTTCATTTTGTTCAACCGCTAGCTTTATACAGAAAATCGCCGACAAATATTGTATAAATTCGTGTAAAATCGTATCTGATTGACAAAAACAACATTGTAAACACATAACAATGGCGGCCGTGAAGAAAAATTTTTACAAAATCGGATACGATTCCGGAAGCGGATAAGGGTAATTCCGGGTTTGACGATCATTTACAAAATAAATCCAAGCAGGTGAAAAAATACATCTATGCATAGTAAATGAATATAAACACTAGTATTGTAAACCAAAAGATATATGTAAAAGAAAGAAAAAGCAGAAAAATATTTTATTCAGAAACTAAAAATTACTTTTTGATAAATTTTAATTTAAAAATCCAATACAACGTGACATCTGGGAACAGTGTATCTAACAATATACATGTTCATGGTCACAGTCTAAATTTTCTTTATAAATGATAATTGATGATAATGCATGTGAGATGCTTTTAAAGTGTAAACATATTACTGCAATTTCGAGGGGTAATTTGTTTTTTCTCAATTTTGAAGGGTCAATTAAAGTAGCTGAAAGTTTCATTCTTTATTTTCACAAGTAATGCAACTATAATTATATACCTTAATGTAAGTAAATCATATGATATATAGGTGGCATTCTTTTGGCCACTCTTCCCCTTCCTGTTTGATAACTTGGAAATGGTCGAGCTCCCCACCCCTAAACCATATGAGGGGCAGATCCAGGATTTTAGGTTAGGAGGGGCGCAAACTTAAATTTTCGCCGAGCAGAGCGAGGCTAAAAAATTGAGGTAACATTATCGGACTTTTCTTTATTAAGCTGAGAACAACCCATGCTTTGCAAATTTAAGGGGGGTGCAAACCCGCAACCCTCCCCTGTCTGAATCCGCCCCTGCATATATTCAAGTATAGGACAATATAATAAATAAAAAATGAAATATAGGGGGAGTCCCTGGAGTTACCCCACCCCATCCTGTTTGAGAACTTGGAAACGGTCGAGATCCACACCCCTTAACCATATATATTCATGTTTGTGACAATATGAAAAATCTAATGAAATATAGGAAGAGTCGCTAGGGGTCATCCCACCCCTCCGTTTAAGAATTTAAAAATGGTCGAGATCCCCATCCCTAAACCATATATATATTCATGTATGGGACAATATAACAAATCAGATGAAAGATAGGGGGAGTCCCTGAGGTCACTGTTCACCCTCCTATTTGAGAACTTGGAAATGGTCAAGATCCTTACCCCTAAATCATATATACTCATGTATGGGACAATATAACAAATCAAATGAAATATAAGGGAAGTCCCTGTGGTCCTCCCAACCCTCCTGTTTGAGAACTTGGAAACGGTCGAGATCCCCACACCAAAACAATATATATTCATGTATGGATCAATATAACTAATTAAATGAAATATAGGGGGAGTCCCTTGGGTCACCCTACCCTTCCTGTTTAAGAACTTGGAAACCAATGAGATCCCCACCCCTAAACCATATATATTCATGTATGGGACAATATAACAAATAAAATGAAATGTAGGGGAAGTCCCTAGGGTCACCCTACCCCCAGTGGCGGATCCAGAAATTTTCATAAGTGGGGCCCACTGACTGACCTAAGAGGGGCCCGCTTCAGTCACGCTTCAGTGATTCCCTATATAAGCAACCAAATTTTTTTCCCAAAAAGGGGGGCCGGGCCCCTTGCCCTCTAAATCCTCTGCCTACCCCTACCTGTTTGAGAACTTGGAAACCGTTGAGATCCCCACCCCTAAATTATATATATTCATATGTATGGGACAAAATAACAAATCATTTACATTTACTATGGGCAAGTCAGTCAGACCTCATCTTTGATCCCTGTTGTAGTGAACATTTGTCTAATTCGTGTCTCATAACTTTTGTACTATAGAACACAAACTCAGTTTTCTTTCCAGGGAAACCAGTTCATTCATACTATTACATGTTCATACTACGTCGAATTGAACTTCTAGCAGTCAAATAAAACCAAGGTTAACTACCAAGTAGAACAACTGCAATCATTGGGAACTTGTACCACTGCAGACTCACCATAAAAAATATACATTGATATATGCATTGCTTTTGAAACCTTGATAACATATAAATTATTTGCCTTAATAAATAAATCATTATAAACATGAATGTATTATATATGAATGTTTAATGTTGAGGCAACATTGCCACAGTTTTCATAATTACGGTTGCCTTGGTTTTTGGTTAACTGCCTTCAGCGCTTACAGCGCTTTGATTTGTATTTACAACAAATTTTTGTTTTTGTTTTGTCAAACATGTAATTTTCATTTTAAGTATAAATTCTCTTTCGAAAATTTATTTTGTATACACCTTGAGAATCCAGTGCTTGCTCTCTAACCCAAAATTAACTAAAAAATTTCACCAAAGCATATTTTCTGTATAAAATATGCATATATTATATACCTTTAAATACCCATTCAAGCAATTCATCAAAATCAATTCTAAAGAGTATAACTGTATTCATGTTTTAGGCTACTATTTGATTAACATGTTCGCTTACAGATAAAAAATATTGTAAAAGAAGGAATAATAAAATTGATAATGAAAATTGTGAATGTGGCGAATGTATCATTGGGACAGCAAGTTGTCCATTGAAAAGACTGCTGTAGGCCACTTATGGGTCTTTAACACAGCCACAAAATCATGCACCAGGGGAAATGTTTCAGCTGGTCCCTATTAAACAAAAAGTGTACTTGTTCATGCATGTTCAAAACTCCAAAACATAGAAATGAACAAAAATATAAACATACAAGACTAACAACTCAAAAACACTCTAAACTTGGACCAGGCAACAAAAACTTGGACCAGAAAACATTGGACCAAATACTCTGTTAAACATGTTTTATAAGATCACAACACCCCCCCCCCCCCTATACTAATGCCATTGTAGAATAGTAAACATAAATAAAAGTGTTGCATCCTATAGTATAAAAATTAATTTCATAGACAAGACTATTATTCAACAGTATTGATATGATTTTAGGTGTTCGAACACTAAATTTGTTGGTCGTAGAATCAAACACAAGTGGATGGTTAATGAAGAAGAAATTTGGTATGAGGGAACAGTTTTAGCAGCAGTTACCGGAAAAGATGGTGAAAGATTGGCAGAATATGACATACTTTATGATGGTGAAGATTCCAGTTGTATAGTGAACCATTTAGTTGAAGATTTCAGAGACTCATCAGTGCAGTTTATTGATTTGTAAGGTATGTATTACACCTATCAACAGCCTGGATATTGTACTTATTCACACTTCAAAAACACTGCTAGAGTATAGTGTTTTTGACCCACCCATCCATCTGTCATGTTCAAATCTTTTTATACCACACAACAGAATTTCATCATGATTTGAAGATTATATGGACATATTATGTAAATGTGCATATCAACAGGAATTATTGATTCAAACTTTTAGGAGTTATGCCGCTTTGAATTTTAAATTTTGTTCAGGATATATAATTGCAACAATTTGTCAGTGACACTCCTGTGAAACTACATGAAACTTTGTAGTTATAAGGACACATAATTATATTAGATGTACGTTTCATTATGATACTTTATTCTGATTGGCTAACTGCACATCACGTGTTATTCCTTAAGCAATTGCATTACTCAATAAAACATTTCATTCATGATAACATGTGGTCCCACAATAAAGTGCACAGGTGAATTAAATAAAACAATTATAAAATTTGTGTTTTCATGATCATACTAGCTTAAAAATGTAATTATAAGTATTGAATACTTCTTTTTGTAACTTCATAGGGTTGTAAAAGCGTTGACCGTGCGCAAATATTTAGAATGAAGCGCTTCATACAAAATGTACTTTGGTCAATGCTTTTACACCCCAATAAAGTTACAAAAAAAACCATTCAATTCTTAAATGAAAATAAATATAATATGTAGATGTACTAGAAATTTACATCAGTTGACTTTAGTAAATTATTTTAAATCTCCACATCCTTTATTCAGTCATTATATGATTTGGATATAATGTGACTATAATTATTTGATTATGCTTTTCTAACTATAGAGATATAGGTTCCTTTTGTACCCTTCATATTTTTCTGTTGATACATGTATTACTCTTGAGAGTTTTTAGACTTTTTTTTATTTCACTTAATTCTTGAAACATAAGGTATGTAAGTACAATATTTAACAAACAAATAAAAGAGAACTATTAACATATTAGCATTAAGAAAAGTCTCACACATTATTTATTAGTATTTTAGATTTTATCATATGCTATTGTTATTGCAGGTTTATTTTTTTCTTTATGGAACTCCTGTAAACCAAGACTTTTATAATGGCACCAAACATAGTTTTTTCTGGAATATCAGAAGTTTTTGATGAATAAAGAAGACTATGAAGAATTGATTTATTTTGGCAATATAAGATACTCATTGATGTTAATACACCTGAGTGTTAACCACTTGACATTAGATGCTACTTTTAAACTGAGTTGTATTTATATACCGGTGTGTATTTTTACTTTATAATTAAACATCATTTAGTAAAACTTTTGATATATACTGATTAGTTGAATGTATTGTTTTTATTGGTACTGGAATTGTAAGACACACATTGATTGTGTCACTTGAATTTTGTTTTTCAAAAACTTTCTGAATCTTTTGAAGGAAGTCATATAAAATTATTTATTGCATATAGGCTATATTTGGATTTAATTTTTTTGTTGTAAAATTTTGTTGAAATTTCACTTAGAATTTCATAATGTAATTGGATTTCGAACACATTAGTGTACTTGCATTAGAGATTTTTAAAAGTGTGACACATACATGTAGGTAGAAGAGTAAAGAGTTACTAGTAGTCTACGGTTTGTAATTTATATGTATATATACATGTATTATATTAGACTTTGTAAATACATACATTTTTGAGATTTTGGAAAAGAAGTAATGTTTACTATTGAAAATTTGAGACATACATATTTTAATATATACTTCTTATTTAAACCATATATAGTGACGAAACTTATATAGAGACATCATATTTTGTGTTTCTTATTACTCACTGAAGTTTCCATAATTAGGAACAAATGTAATTATTTGAAATACATTCTTTATATCTAAACACATAGATTATGATGTTCCTATAACATATTTTTTTTACTGTAGATGTTAGATATATAAACTGGTTCCACATATTGGGTTATTTTTATCACTATGTTTACTTGTGTAATAAAGTGATGTCAAAGAACCTTACACCTGTCGCTTATTGAACTCCTGTAAAACAAGACTATTATATAATTTTTTCAATAAATTTATCAAAAACAGTAGATTTAATTATTTATTTAAAAGAAAAAAAAAGTTTAAAGGGAAGGATTTCAAACCCATTTTACAATATTCAAGTTAGCCAATAAAAAATATAAGATTGTAATTATCACACAACACTTTATATATGAATTCCACCAATCTTTGTTTTATCATTAAGGTGCATTATCTCACTTTTTGTATTTAAAATTTTGTTTTGTGGTTTTCAGTAATTTCAATAGCCCAAATTATGGATAACTATATTTCAAAAACAATTTAACATAAAACATATGTATAATAGACATAAATAAACATGTTTAAGGAATTTTAAATTATTTTCTTTTTATTTATATCAATATGACACTCCATACTTTAGTATTAAAAAAGTAGTTCCAATAAAATTTGTACTCCATTTTTTTTTCAAGAGACCCTTTATATGATTTGAATTTGTCAGTTCATGAAACCTATTTATCCCAAATAAACACTAGCATGATATTGTTTATGTTTCATTGTTTGATTTTCTCAATTTTTTATATAAATTGGTGAAGAAATGACAATGGTGTATTTTCTGCAAGAATTGGTGACTTTTTATGGTAATATGATCATTTGGTGATGAAACTAAGGAAATTACCCATGCCAATGAGTAGAACATTTTATGAGGAACATTTTGGTGTATCATATGTATATATTTGAATTGAAATATTGAAATAACAATGATTTGTATTTTGCTTGTTAAGAAGGGTACATAATCCTTAAGAACGTGGAAAAGTTTGTGCGCAAGTGAGACTGACTGACTGACAGTATGTAGACGAATAAGACCACGGAAGTAATATATTAAGTCAATATAGGTATCAAATAAAATATATACGAAAAACATTTAAATGAAATTCTTTTGCGTGCCGAGATGAAAATTCACTTGTTGCGGGGAATTGAGTTGAGAATCACAAAAGTTGAGATGCGAGTTACGAAAGTCGAGTTGAGAGTTACGAGTTACGCCAACAGCTAGGTGTGCGTGAAAATAAGGAAAACCATTAAAAAAATTGGTGTATCTCTTTAACATTTTAAAATGATGCTTGCTTATAGAATTGTTTACAGTATTGTTGATTCTTTTTGTTTGGACTTCATCCTAGTCTCGTAAAAAAGAGGTGCTTACATAACCACTACGCAAAGTATGGTTATTTTGTGAAGAAACATGTCAAGGCACGGCTATCCGAAACAGTTCAAAATAAAGACATTCGTATAGGCAGCGATGATGAATCTGGGTTAACTAAAGCCATTGACGATGTATTTCCAGGAATAAAGCGTCTTCTCTGCAGCAAACACATCAAGGACAATGTGACTGACCATTTGAAAAATAAGATAGGCATCAAGGACAAAGAGAGGTCGAACTTAATGTCAGAAATATTTGGTCCTACAGGTTTAGTAAATGCAAGTGACATTTCCGATTACAATTATTTAGCAGATAATTTGAGCTCGAAATATTCTTCCTTTGCCAACTACTTCAACTCTAATCTCCGAGACCGTCTAGAAGATTATGTCCGTCAGCCGAAAGTGCAGCTTAAACATGACCGTTTATGGACAAACAACAATTGCGAGTCCATGAATCATGTATTTAAGAAAGCCGTTGAGTGGAAACCACAACCAATTCCAGACCTTGCAACCAAACTGATGGACATTGTACGTGTACAACTATTCGATTTGAAGCGTTCCCTGTATGGAATGGGAAATTATGAACTTTTCGGTCCGTACAGAAGGCATGTCGTATCGTACCAATGTTGGTTTTCGAAAACACAAGAACAGCGAGAAAGACTATTTCGGAGACTGTTGATCGACACAAAATCCATCCAAACCACAACTAAGTCTTCGTGCTCAGATTTTGAAGTACCAAAACCCAAGAAGCTTGCCCGTAAGCCTAACCAAAGGAAAAGACCAAGAACAGAACGTACACAGCCAAGATATTAGACTTCTTAAATTGTAAATATTGTCATTGTAAATATTGTACATACATGTAATTGTCTTCTCTTTAACTATGTGTATTGTTTATTGAGAATAAAATTTGATATTAAGTAAACATTGTTTTTGTTTATTAAGTTGATATGGAGAGAGAGAAATAAATAACAAAGAAGAACAAAAATAGAACTTGTTACAGATTTTTTTATTTTCTTTATTCATAAACTGCAGAACACAAAAAAAAGTTAAGCCGTCAAAATGAAAAATAGACTGAAAAAGAACATCGAATGGGTTATCTTATTTTTTTCTCCATAACCATACAATTCACTATTTTTACAGTGCATAATTTAAATTTAACTACATTAAACAATCTCAAATATTTTAAACGCAACATTGTACAAACAACACAATTCATAAACATCAATAAAGATAATCCAATTAATTTTGTTGATTGGATAATTCACGGCTCAGTAGTTGTGTAATCAGTGACACGTGCCCTCATTATTTAAAAAAAATTAGCATATCTATCTAAGTTCCATTTCAAATTCTACCAAAATTTAATTCTTAAATAAGCAGCATGTAACGAATATATATATCCATCCTGTGTGCAAATGCGATGACTATAAAGGGTCCTGAGTGCACTTTGTATGTCCTGAGTGCACTCAGGAGGTCCTGAGCGGTGTTTAGACGTACCCCAGATAGCCCGCGGCTTTTGAAATTATTACAGCTAATTTCCAAATGCATGTAAAGCAATACTTTGGTTAGCTTGCTTGCTTTGTTTTTATATTGTACAATTGTAATTAGAATATATAAAATAGTTAAATTGCCTATAAATTGTTTGAAGATGTTAATCATAAATGTTAAGCTTGAATTAACGTTTATACAAACAAAGCAAGCAAGCCTTCCAAAGTTATACTCTACAAGCATTAGGAAACTAGCTGATAATTATTATTAAATTCCATAGCTTGCAGCGTCATAGTTAACGGAAAAGGGGATAGCAACTTAACTATAGGACATATATGTAAAAGACCCCTTCTGCAGATTTCGTTAAGAGTGGCCTCTTTCGGGTAAAAATAAAATAATTTTATTGGTGTGAAATTCAAATATAGGGTTATTACGAAGACAAACATAAGAAGTATACAACATATAAATTTAAACAACATTCCTACTCTTTAAGACTATATTTAGATGTTTTGGATGAGGTGTTTCATTTGCAAATTTAAGACAGCTGCAGAAACAATATATTGTTATGAACCCCTGAACATTTGTTATCTGGCAGTGACACTCAACATTGTTGGTGTTCAAAAATGAAATGACTAAAGGTGAAAAGGTTAGGTTGAGCGCCCATAAAATCTGTTATATCCATCCGCATTTGCGTCCGTCCAAAATCAAGAACGCTTAAAGCCTTTGTTGGTCTTGCATGCTTTTTTTTTATTTCGGTTATCTAAATGTTTCTGAGTAAGAATTGCGTCCATTTTTTCGATACGCTGTGTTTCGGGGCCTGATCGGGGCAGCCTCTGGTGTGGATTTTCTTGCTATGTTGTGTCCATTGGTGTTCTTGGGTTGACTTGTTTATCGGCCTAGCCAAGATCAGATGTGCATTTCATATTGGGTCTATGTTATAGGCTTGTAAAGACAAGAAGATCAACTTTACATAAGTAATACATCTTTGAAATGAAGAAGAGAATGTAGGGTTTCACAATGAATATCAAATATCATGTATAGGTGTTACCATTTTGAAAAAAAACCACTAAAATACACGCTGAAAATGGGCAAAATTACACGTTACTAGTATGTTGTTTCATTTAAAATTTACCTGTTTTTATCAATTGATAGTTAATAAGTGAACTTAATTTGAACTACATTATTGGTTCACTGTTATAGACAATTTATTCTTCTTTCTTTTACTGGGTGTTGCAACAAAAAATCTTCAGTGGTTACAAAGTTATGATAAAAAGTTGAATACTATGCGCTTGTTATGAAATTTTGTACTTTTGTTTTTAGCTTGCTCAGTGTAGTGATAAAAGAGAAAAATAAATCAAATTTATGCTATTTTATGTTTTATTTTCTCTTCTAGTATATACATTATCAAAAACTACCTCATTTATCAAAATTGCAGTACCCTAGCTGGAGATATATGCCATCAAAGTTGGATATACAAATAAAGTGAAAAAATGTCTTGTCCGTAGACATGCATTCCCTTGTAAAGTGGAAGCATAATTACATTAATGTTGCATTGCTAAGTTCCTGTTCTTTTGTAGATATGAAAACACTACTATCATTTTTTTCTACCATCTATTAATAGAGGAAAAAATTCAAAAATATGTCAGAATGTTGTGTCCGTAGACACATGTCTTGTCCGTAGACATGTCTTTTTATCAATATTGCTTGGCTTTATGGGTCTTAATTAGTCCTATGTGTTGTTTAAACTTAGAAATATGTTATTTTTAATAAAGAAATGGTAATTTAAGTGTTCTCAATTTTTGTAAAATTACTTTACAGGAGTGGATTTTAAAAAGTGTGAGATTATCAGTCATTAAAAGCATACCTTATTTTACTTCAATATTGTTTATTCCAATTGATGCATACCTTAAAAGATTAACTAAATCAAATGAAGAAAAAGTATTTCTCTCTCTCTAACTTTATCTTTTGCATTTCAGTATTAACAGCAGCTGAGGAAGTGTCTACGGACAAGACACTTGTACATAACAAGTATTAAATTCAATTATTTGTCTGCTATGGAACTTAAATCTTATTTATAGGTGATGAAAGCTATCTATTCAAATTAAAATTCAGTATTTTCAACATGAATATAGTCACAATTAATTCTAACAGATTTTTTTTTAACTGAAATTGTCTTGTCCGTAGACATTACCACAATATATTTGTATCCAATTTCCTTGATTTCAGCCTAATTTGATAGGTAAAATGTATGTTATTTTTTTAAGAGAACACATTCAACTATGTCAAAATTGAG
Source organism: Mytilus edulis (assembly GCA_019925275.1). NCBI lineage: Eukaryota > Metazoa > Mollusca > Bivalvia > Mytilida > Mytilidae > Mytilus > Mytilus edulis. The sequence continues at coordinate 2,753,628 of CM034360.1, read as the reverse complement.
TTTTAATAATAGTTTGATTGTTTTAAGCAGTCAGATATATGGATTTCAGTTAAAAGAATGTGTCTTCAGTTTGGCTTAATCAATAAATTATTGAGATATGTAAAGAATTATGGGTACATTTTTAAATTTTCCACAGCTTAAAATTTAATTAGTAACTTTTAATCTTAACTTTAACAATCACCTTTGAAAGCATTTAATTGAATATCAATAAAATGTCTTGTCCGTAGACATTATCAAAATGTATTTGTTTCCATTTTCCTCGAAGTTAAGCACCATTTGATAGATAAACCTGATAAAATGTATGGTTTTTTTTTTCAAGAGAACACTTTCAGCTTATATCAAAATTAGGTTTTAATAATGCATTTCATTAAATATGAATACAATGTCTTGTCCGTAGACAAAACATATAAATTGTATTGCTAAGTTTGATTGTTTATTGTAAGAATATGCATCAAGTTATTTTAATGTTCTATACACCAAAAGAAAGGTTTTTTTTGGAAGTTTTGTTATTTACAGATAATTTTAGATACAGTTTTATCAGATAAGATTAATGATCAAAGAAAGCTACTGTTGTTTGAAATAACTGTGAGTTAAACATGTTCTTGTCATTTTTTTTTCAATTAAAATGTTTGATATTCAATAATTCTAAACATATTTTGTTGTCTTTGTCATTGACCAAAAATCTGACACTGGTGACCATGTCTTGAAACCAACCATTAAAGAAAATTATACAGTTTTTAAACACCATTTATTTAATAAAAATATTTAATACTTCTTCCAAAAACTGCATGTAATTATATAAATGCTTCCAGTGTTAGCTTAACGATAGCAATTTTTCATAATTTAAACCATTTTTGAACCAAAATATCAAAAGAGTTTTTCCCTGAGGTGATACTCATTTTTGACTTCATGTGAAACACAAAATGCACATCTGATCTTGGCTAGGCCGTTATGTTTGTTGGGTTGTTGTCTCTTTGACACATTCCCCGTTTCCATTCATTATTCTATACATGTAGTAGACTAGTCAAATATACTTTTGTAAAAGATACAGAAGACGCAGTTATGGAATATGTAACTTCTTGTTAAAAAATAATACAAAAATATACAATACCCAGCTGATATCTGATATTTGACAACCCAAATATGCATAAAATTCACAGATTTCTCCTCAATTGATTCATATACCGTAGATTGCCAATCTGTGTTACCAGTATTTATCACTTATGTGGTCATATTTGTAGTTTCTATTTCATAATGCACAAGAATGGCGTATAATACATTCATTCCTTGATTTGAATAGTTCTAATTAATAACTCAGAATTTTCTTTAATAGAAGAAACACAATCCCTATATATCTTCGATGGGTTACTTCCTTTGATATTTAATACCATTAGGGTATATTATATTGTCACGAGTTTGGGTAGCGTGTTTATCGCCATTAATTAAAACACCAGGATTGACCCCGTAAATGTACATAGGCGGATCCCCGCCCCCCCCCCTTTTTTCGTGTGAAAAGTTTGTTTGATTATATAGGGAATCACTGAAGCATGACTAAAGCGACCCACTTCCTTTATAAAAAGTTCTGGACCCGCCACTGATGCATATATTACGTAAATGTTCTCTTTTCCGAATTATGTACGACTAGAACTAATTTAAAATGTTTTGTCGTACGTCCATTTCTCGTAGTCTGTCAAATCCCAGAACCCCGAAAATGTCTCTCGCTCTTGTTAGCTTTTCTTATCACTTGGCGTCCGTCGTCTGTCGTCGTCCCACATTAACTTTTACAAAAATCTTCTCCCCTTCAAACTATTGGGCCAAGTATAACCTCTGAAACAACTGGTCCGAGACCACAATTATTTCGTAGTGCGTTTCTTGTAGAACATAAATGAAAATAAAAAAAAATCCCACCTGCGCTTTCTCAAAGCACTACTTTTGGGACAAATTATATTTAGTTTATAGAAAACTTCATCGGCTCTAACTCAAAATATGGACAATTTTATGTTTAGGGCGTCTTGAAATCTTTTGACAGCTTCCGAAGTGCTAATTTTAAACCTTTTTCAGCTGGACCAAATCACTACTTTCCTTTAAAATTCTGGACCCAATTTTTTTTTCAGTGTAATTTCACCCCCTACTTGCAACTTGAGGCATTAAACATGGAGAAATAAATTTGGAAGGGGTATAAAAATTAATGGCAAGTAACCCACTGTCAACACTAGGGACTATATTTCTAAAAGGGACGACAATTGTGGGTTGGACCAACTGTCATGTGCATAAACGAAAGAAATACACCAAACCATGAGACGTCTGGAGTGGTCCTGCTTCTTATATGCATAATATATATGTAGACTCGTCCACAATGACATGTGCGTAAAATTTACCAATCTCATAGATAAATACCATTTACTGGAACATATGTTACGTTGATATAAGTAATGTGCAAATTATCACAAACTCTTAAAATATAAAAAAAGGTAATTGTAGATCATTACAATATAACTGCATTTTCAATATACTAATCTTAATTATTTGTTCTTTGTATCGAAAAATTGAAGTAAAAGGAGATTGACAAGGCGCGTTTATTTCTGCTTATATTAATTCGATATTACGTTTAAATTCAGTGGCGGATATCTCATCATTCAAAAATACAGTAATCTGACACATATATTTCTTGTGAATGGATATTTGTTTTCTTCCAAACTGTATTTTTGTGAATTCATTTAATAGCAACATTAAACTATTTTTTACCATACAATATAAAATTGAGAAAGGAAATGGTGAATATGTCAAAGCGACAACCACCCGACCATAGAGCAAACAACAGCCGAAGGCAACCAATGGGTCTTCAATGTAGCGAGGATTCCCGCACCCGTAGGTGTCCTTCAGCTGGCCCCTAAAATATGCATAATAGTACAGTGATAATGGACGTCATACTAAACTCCGAATTATACACAAGAAACTAAAATTTAAAATCATACAAGACTAACAAAGGCCAAGACTTTTTTTATAAACGGCATGTCTTACCCTTTAATTTCAAGAAAATCAACAATTTGTCCCGCCCAAGACATCGAGGTCCTGGGTCTTCCCCTGAAATTTATTATAATAATGCAATATACAGAGGAGATAAGATTAACTGATTATTGCGTTCTGAACGTGGAGTGGCAAATATTGCATCCGTATTTAACGCATAAATGGACTTTTTTCGGCATGCAGTGGGTAAAGTATTTAAAATTTTTACTAACTTAAAAATAAAGATTTGTATTCTTGGATAGAAGTTTATCGTCAAAAGGTAGTAGAGACAAGTCTCAAACAACTCTTAAAACCTGCAATCAAAATACCAGTACCCAGCCACATGCAAGTTTAGGTAGTACATATAAAAAAGAAGATGTGGTATGATTGCCAATGAGACATCTGTCCACAAGAGACCAAAATGACACAGATATTAACAACTATAGGTCACCGCACGCATGCTTTTTTTTCAAATGTGAAGTCAACCTGAAAACTCTGACGACTGTTTAAATATTAGAAATTAAGAAATTAGAGAAACGTATAAATGTTTTTGTAACTCGCTACTCGGCTTTCGGAAGGGGGCTACCACATAATTGTTTTCTTTTTAGAAAAAGGGGGGGGTGAAATAAAAGTAAATGTCCGGCATTTTTTTAGTCGTATCTCTGTTCTGCCTTTTTTGCCAATTAGCTCCTCCTGCCTTTTTAACAAATGCATCCTAGTCCCCCAGTTTGCTCACTAACTTGCAACTCTACCTTAGCAACTCGCACACTCGACTTTTGTAACTTTTAGAGATTCATACGTTAAATTAATATTAATTGAACATAATTGGTACGATCTACACGACATGCACCGTATTTTCACTAGCCTCTAATGAATGTTGTTTTTCATGGACGTGTTACTGTATATCTTACATACGCCATTTAGTTGTCTAATAAAATATAAATAGTTAAAGAAGACATTTTTTATGTATTTGAAAAAGGATTATAATTTAGACTTTCATAAATTAATTGCAAATGGACCCTCAAGAGCCTCGATTATTACACAGAGAATGTAACACTGAATTGATTTTCCCACGGTCATTCAGTAAGGTCACCTATGTTAACTGTTACATGATTTTTGCCGCCGTATGAAATTGTCGTGCAAGACGATAATTGGTGTCAGCTAATTTTAGCAAACAACCTGAGCAAAGTCAAGTTAAAGGTCAAGCTACACCTGTTGACCATTATTAAAGATGTATAAAATTGCGTGCATGATTTCATTAAATGTCTTTTAAAAATCAATTTGTATTTCGTGAACTAATTTTATGTGAAATATCATCCCTAGTTTAACTAATTGCGCATTCAAGATAAATTTTATCACAGAATGTTTAGTAATACTATTGACCAAGACCGCTGTCAAAAATAAATCATAAGTTTACAATATGCAACGGACGGACGGACGAACGGAAGCACATGATTAACAATAACAGGTTGACGCATCCATACCATTCAAAATAATGATTTGATTTTTTTATATATATTTTCCTATCAATTTCCGTTGAAATGACACGTGTATTGTATACTGATTAAACTGGTTTATTTATATCTTAAATTATTTTTTTAATTACGTTGACGCCTGGACTGATTCGGGTGTGTCTATGTATTAGATAAAATACAAAGGTAACAAAGAAACAGGCCGGTAACAACCGTTGCCGGATAGTTTTTCTGCACGAGTAGTCAGGTCAAGGTCCGAGGCGATAGCCGAGGACCTTGACCTGATTACAAGTGCAGAAAAACTATTCGGCTGGTTGTAACCGGCCTGTTTCTTTTGTTACTTTTGTTTTTTATCTGACTTGTACGACGTTTCAAGAAAGTAATAATACTTTTAGCAAGACTAAACATTTGAGAAACTTAGATAGCCATAAAGCAGTAAATGTAAGTTATAGTATAAACACATTTTTTTTTCATTTCCCTTCAACCGAGATTTTTTTTCAAGAAAAAAAATCAGGAATCTAATAATTTGATAAAAAAAAAAGAACCATTTCAAGTAAAAGATAAATGTTGTACGCATTTAAAACTTTTTAAAATGCAACTTTGTAAAAAAGTAATATATTAAAGAAATATGTTAGTGGTAAATAAGATAACGTTTGATTTTTATGAATGAAACGGAAAGCGGAGAGGGGGAGGTCTAATTCATTTAAAAATAAACAGGCTGAGATCTTTATTTTTGATAAAAAAAAATGTAGGATGTGCCATTCCATCCCCTCATAAAAAAAATCGTAAAAATCGCGCGTTTGTTGCCAAATACACGAATTTAGTATTCAGTGGACGATCAATGCATTTAAATGGGGACATAAAGTTGGACCCCTGACCCCCCCCCCCCCCCCCCCCCCCGCACCCCCACCTGTTTTGTCCTGTATTTGGACCTGAATCCGCCATTGATGTAAATTCGATAACAATATAAATGTATCAAAAGAATGGATTTCCTACTTCATTAGTGAATGAAATGTTTATGAAAAAATGGATTTTGTCTTAATATTACATATATTCAGGCATATACTTTGATTTTTTAAAAATTCATGCTCGTCTCTAGATCTGCAAGTGTTGATCGGGATTAAACACGTGTTAATATATGATCCAATCGCAGCTTACCGCCCAAAATTGATGACATAAGTTGAATGATTTTCTTCTAGATTTGCTGCTTATTTGGACGTGTATTACATGAACACTTTTTGTTTATAGGATCAATCGTGCATTGGTGAGTTGATAGGGACTTTATCTTCTGATATTAGATTTGATTTTTATTTACTTATTTCCTGTCTAATTTTTATTGAAATATACACGTCAGTATCATCATTTCTTTACTTTCAGCATTGCCCAAAATACTATTCATGTCCATATATTGAAGAAAACATTTATTGACCGCATATTTTGCTTCATAAAGGGGGTGGTTTGTTCTTTTTTCAGTATATTAACTATTTACTTTTTAACGCCATCACCCAAATGTTTTTGTTTAAATTAGCACTATTAACGGTATTCGGAAAATCAGGAATCATGCAAAACATTAATTTGTCATGCTTGACCATAATAATTTTTTTCTCATAAAATTTGGGATCAAAATATCTATTTTAGGAGAAAACCATCCCCCCTCTCTTTTGAAGTTAAGTGTCTAATCCCTTAGTGTACTGATATGAATAGTATTTAACTGGAAATGTTTGAAAAAAGATATTGATGCTAACGTAAATATTTTGTTCAATAAAAAGACAGGAAATAAGTCGGTGAACCAAAAAGTTCAAATCTAATTGAAAGTTAAAGTGCCCATGAACACTCACTGATCATGCACGAGTGATTCTATTCATAAAAAGTGTCCGTGTAACATTTAAAAAGAGTCCGTGTATCGTCTAAAAAGAGTCCGTGTAACACCCGTTAATGTACTGTTTTTCTATAGCTCTGCGGGAGGCAAAGTCGTACAATCTGTGTTAAACTTTAATAGCATTATGTATTCGGGTTTAGTTTTCTGTAATTAGTTAATACTTCAGTTTCATTATGTATATCTCTTTCATATTCATTTGTTAAAATTTACTGTTTGCAATAGCATGGATTGTTCTATATAATAAGGATGTTCTTATCCCGGGCATAAAAACAATGCCGTATTTGGCAAAACCTTTTCAACTTTTTATCTTCAGTGCTGTACAACTTTGTACCTTTTTCACTTTCGATCTTTTATATCCGGGCGTTATGTATTCGGGTTTAGTTTTCTGTAATTAGTTAATACTTCAGTTTCTTTATGTATATCTCTTTCATATTCATTTGATAAAATTTACTGTTTGCAATAGCATGAATTGTTCTATATAATAAGAATGTTCTTATCCCGGGCATAAAAACAATGCCGTATTTGGCGAAACCTTTTCAACTTTTGATCTTCAGTGTTGTACAACTTTGTACTTTTTTCACTTTCGATCTTTTATATCTGGGCGTCACTTGTAAGTCTTGTGTGGACAAGGCGCGTTTTTGGCGTATTGAATTTTAAACCTGATGCTTTTTGTTATCTATTAATCATGTTTTTCTTTGTCTAATATGTTCTATTAATTTGTATTGTAGTCCTGTAATATTATGTTGTCATTTCAATGTTATATTTAACTTTGCCATTAAAGTGCGAGGTTTGGCATGCCACAAAACCAGGTTCAACCCACCACTTTTATTCCCCTTTAAAAGTGTCCTGTACCAAGTCAGGAAGATGGCCATTGTTATATTATTGTTGTTTCTGTGTGTGTTGCATTTTAACGTTGAGTCGTTTGTGTTTTCTCTTATTTTTGAGAAATTGAGATAAGACGTGGCACGGTACTTGTCTATCCCAAATTCATGTATTTGGTTTTCATGTTATATTTGTTATTCTCGTGGTGTTTTGTCTGATGCTTGGTCCGTTTCTGTGTGTGTTACGTTTCGGTGTTATGTCGTTGTTCTCCTCTTATATTTAATGCGTTTCCCTCGGTTTTAATTTGTTACCCTGATTTTGTTTTTTGTCCATGGATTTATGAGTTTTGAACAGCGGTATACTACTGTTGCCTTTATTTACTGTGCTCAGGGTAATTGTTCGGTGTCAATTCCATTTGATAACATCTTTTCTAAACAAGCGATAGCCTTTCAAAAAGTGCTAAATTCGACTCTTAGCTGATGAAAATGGAAAGAGCTCTCGCTTTGTAGATTAATTCATTTACTAGAATAGCCACGTGCATCAATCAACAAATTTTACCACACACGTGAGGTCACACGTTATGAACTTGTAGTATCGTTTAACGTTGTTGTTTACTCGTCTACTTATAGATAAAAGTTACCTATGTAAAATCTAATTGCTAAAATAGAGACGACAAATCCGATACTCTACGGGATTGAAGGACATTTACTTGGTTTGGATTGTTCTAACCAATCAATAAATTTTAATTATTCACGTCTCGTGATATCTTCCAATTCCAATCAGGTAGCAAGAAAAATTCACGCCCTTAGTGTCCATCGTTCAATTCTTAATCTCGACTCCTAGGAGTCGAGAATAACGTTTACACAACAATTAAATGTAAGCATAGCTGTAAGTAACATCCGTTGTCTAAATAACGTTTACACAACAATAAGCTATACTTACATTGACGACCTAATTGTATATTAAATTTTCATCAAAAAAAGGGATTATAGATTTTATAGATTAAGATAATTAAATTTGAAATTTTATAAACCAAATTAATTGTATACAAATAAGGATAATTTTCAAATTACATAATGTATATTTTACGCGTGACAATTTTTATATAAAACATGGGGGGGGGGGGGGGGGGGGGGGGACATTTAAAAAAAAATGATTGTATGGGCGGACCAGAACCTCGTATGCCTGGGGGCACCATGTAAACCATTTGAATATTTTATTCGTTTCCATATTACTATATCGTATTAGTTTTTTACCATTCCACTTTATTTTTTCATTCTTCTGCCAGTTGATATCCTCGTCCAGCGAAACATGCATGAAATATTTGCCACTGGACGTTAAACAATCGACAATCATTCATTTTGTTTCTTTCTAATTTATCTCCTCAACATGTGCCCATTATGCCCCGGCCTATGCCCGGGGAAATCCACCACTGGCGGCTATCAACTAGTGTATTGATGTTCTTCTTTATTTACACGATTAGTATAAGATAAGTCAAAAGAAAAATACTGACAGCTTGAGAACAATTTTCACAAACACAATCTTCTTCAACTGAGATATATAACGGTACAACAAAATGTAAAATAGAGAATAAAATTTAAGGGATAAAAGAAAAAAATAGCTTGCCCCATTCAATTTAATTATAAGCAATGTTTAATAGTGAGATTAAAAGTTAGTAATTTACGTGAAGAACTAGCAGTCTAAGATACTGATATATAAAGTTATGTTATATATATTTCAAATAACGATTAAATGTAAAAACAAGGAAAGTTATATGACTTCCTTGGTAAAAATAAATCTTTTTCATTAAGAAAAGTGAATAATACAGGATTCAAAGTAGTACATTTTGAAGATTATTAAAATTGTAGAACACGAACTAATACTTTAAAATAAACTAATATATTATACCAAGGAGGTTGTATATGAATAGTAAAACAACAACTTTGTCCAATTGCCGTACTTTTTCAAATACAATAGGTTGTTTCTTTTAAGAAAACCGCAATCAAAATTGTTGATAACTGAAGGAATACAGAAATTCTGTAAATTAACTTTACTCACAATGCATATGCTAATAAACATGAGATGGAGACCTTACTAAATACTGGTTAATCAACTTTGTTACAGGAAATTTCATTCACCCCGAAATTAAAAAAAAACTTGTGTTAGATAAAGAAATTGTATTGAACATGAACAAAACTATTAACATGCAATAGACAGGTTATGTGAATGAAAATCTTGAACAAAATCAAATGCACGAAAGGCATTTTATTCTTCTGTCAAAATTTGGACAGAGACATTTTATTGCAGAATTATATGTCAGATAATAATTAGATATCTGACAAAATTTCACGTGCCTGTTTATTGTTCACATACCATTCAATAGACACCTAAAATCAAGAAAAGACGATGATCAGTAAATACAACAACAGAACTTGTATTTATATTTTAATTGATTATTACGCTATTAAAAGCGAATCTATGGTAATTTTTTAAAGTCGGACAAATCCCAATTTTGAAATTTAAAAGTGGAAATAATTTAAAAATCCACTTTTCTGTTTGATAAAGAAAACAAATTATACGCTATCATGGTTCCTGACTGGTAAAAAATGCGTATTTCATAATTAACAATTTATAATATATTTAATTTGAAACATTTCAATACTAATATCATTACGAAACTAGAACATTTGATTAATATTATTAAAAAGAATCGCCGATATCAGAGAACTTTTTCACCGGGATTATACAATTAACTCTCCTGCTTGTCTAATGACAATCTCCTTTGATGTGAACTCAATTCATCAGGTTGATTGTAAAATATTCCTGGGGAAAACAATTTAACATAATCGTCAAGGTACTAAAATTATGAATTTAAAAATGGTGTTAAAATTTTGGGATGATTTTACCGATTTCGAATATTTTTCAAAGTCTTCCGAACCTTACTTGTATTAATTTGAAAAACACCACATAAACATTATATATATAATTGTAATAACTTTAAATTAAAAACAACGGTCACGATATCGATCGCGAGATTTAACTTCTTAATTAAAACGGACGTCTGTTAAAGGGCCGTCGTTATCTGATGGTATCAGAGGAATTAAAAGGTAAAAGTCAAATTTGCCGAGCGGAAAGACGATTTTAACTGCAACCGGCGAAAATAACTGACTGACAGCAAATTTGAAATACGACAGCTATTTTAAAATGCAGAATGTCTAGAAAATCGATCTAGTCAATAATACTAGCTTTTGACAGGCATCATAGCTAGTAAGCGGGCTTACTAGCTCTTTGGTTTTTCTAGTGATTTCATAAATAAAAAGAAAATTTCTTCAAACATTTTTTTGAGAGGATTAATATTCAACAGCATAGTGAATTGCTCTAAGGCAAAAAAAGCAAAAAAAAAATATTGCTTAGGTTCATTAGACCACATTCATTCTGTGTCAGAAACCTATGCTGTGTCAACTATTTAATCACAATCCAAATTTAGAGCTGTATCGAGCTGGAATGTAGTGTCCATACTTGCCCCAACTGTTCTAGGTTCGACCTCTGCTGCTGTATAAAGCTGCACCCTGCGGAGCATCTGGTTCGGCAATATACAGACAATTTTGGACATTTAATTCTTTCTTACTAATTTATATGTTTTATACTGAAAACGGCCAATAAACTGCCCTTGGAGAAATTTGGCATTAATTAATGCATTATGAATAATATTATATAACAAAAGCAAATTTTAAAGGCTAATCACTGTCAAATCTAGATCTTAGAAAATCTTCTCAAATACAATTATTTTGATTGTTATGTTTTAAGCATTATGCATTGTTCATGATCATAGTACTTTATTTTCGATATTTCATAACTTTTATAATACAATTTATTGATTTCAAGTAAGTGTTTTCAATTGTTTCTGTTATCATGGTTATATTCCATTCTGACATTGGATGTGTTTGAGCTTTTGATTTTGCCATTTGATATGGGACATTCCTTTTTTGTCCAGAAACAGGTTTCAGGAAAGATGCTGTTCTGGATGAACTAATTAACAGGTCGAAGTATCCGGGGGAGGGGAAACAGACATTCTTTATATTGGGGCCTTGAGAAAATCCTGGGCTTTAACTATGATGACTCAGTACAAATTTAGTTTACAGTATGCATAGTTTAATTAAAGGCCTAAATTCAAAATAAATTCTTAATGTATGCATGTTGATAATTAACACTGCCATCAAAGCGGGAGGTTTGGCATGCCACAAAACCAGGTTCAACTCACCATTTTTAGGCAGTTAATCAGCCTTATGCGAGCACCCTGGATTCGTGTTTTACCCAATAAATGCTGAAATACGTGCCATTGTTATCATTTAGCTGGCTACTATGTTATTTATAACTTATTGGACATTTTCATTCTGGATTACAAAAAATATGACCAGAAAAACCTTAAATGATCGTCGATTTTCCCAAAAGTTTTGAAGTTGCACATTGGAAGTAGAGCACATTATGAATCCTTACGTAGTTTTTTATCCCCTGAGCTTTTGGCTAAGATGTCAAAGAACAAATGTATGAAATATTTAATCGCCGTAAATCTCTAAAGACAAGTAGTTAAGATTTCCCAAATTGCAAAAGTCGTAGGAATATTGTTTGTCGTCAATACGTAGTCAACTAAGTCAGTAGTCTATTAATATAAGTTCAACTGATCACGCTGTTGGCGGCAATTTTGAATTAGAAGACGAAATTTTCGTATCTTTTCAATTTGGACGCAGGGGTTCAAATTAGCAGTTGTCCGAGGTCTGCGACATTCCACTTTTGCAGTCGGACTTTCTACTTGGTTACTAGCTACGCCCGACATGGCCGACGGACCTTGAAAGAAAATAAAAAATAACTTTGCAAACGTTTTTACCAAAGTTTCGATCTAATAAACGATCTCACACTTATTTTCATCATTACTATTTATGACAGCGATGTTCAATTTGTTCAACCGCTAGCTTTATACAGAAAATCGCTGACATGTAATGTTTAAATCCGAGTAAAATCGTATCTCACTATCTGTCAAAAACAACATTGAAAACAAAATGGCTGCCGCGAGAAGACATTACAATATCGGATTCGATTCCGGAAGCTGATAAGGATAATCCCGGGTTTTGGCTATTAACTAAAAAAATCCAGACAGGTGACAAAATACATCTTTGCATTGTAAAGAAATATAAACACTAGAATTGAAAACCAAAACATATATGTAAAAGATAGAAAAAGCAGAAAATATTTTGTACACCAATTTTAATGTCAAAATCCATTGATACAATGTGACAGCTGGGAACAGTTTATCTGACAATATATATGTTCCTGGTAACAGTATAAATTTTCTTTATCAGTGATAAATGTTGGTAATGCATGTTAGATGCTTTTAAAGTTAAACATATTACTGCAATTTCATGGGGTATTTTTTTCTTCTCAATTTTGATCGGTCATTTAAAATAGCTGGAAGTTTCTTATATAAAAAAAAAGATGTGGTATGATTGCCAATGAGACAACTATCCACAAGAGACCAAAATGACACAGACATTAACAACTATAGGTCATCGTACGGCCTTCAACAAGGAGCAAAGCCCATACACTATAGTCAGCTATAAAAGGCACCGATAAGACAATGTAAAACAATTCAAACGAGAAAACTAACGGCCCTATTTATATATAAAAAATAACAAAAAACAAATATGTAACACATAAACAAACGACAACCACTGAATTACAGGCTCCTGATTTGGGACAGGCACAAATAGTGCAACTATATTATATGATACCTGAATGTAAGCAAATCATATGATATATAGGTGGAGTCCATTGGGCCACTCTACCTCCTCCTGTTTGATAACTTTGAAATGGATGAGATCCCCACCCCTCAACCATATACATTCATGTATGTCAGAGACTAAATAACTAATCAAATGAAATATAGGAGAAGTCCCTAGGATCACCCCACCCCTCCATGTTTTAGAACTTGGAAACAGTCGAGATCCCCACCCCTAAACCATATTTATTCATGTATGGGACAATATATATATAATCAAATGAAATATAGGTGGAGTCCCTGGGGGTCACCCCACCCCTCCTGTTTGAGACTTGATAACGGTCCAGATCCCCACCCCTGAACAATATATCTTCATGTAGGGGACAATTTAACCAATCAAATGAAATATAGGGGGATTCCCTGCGGGTCACCCCACCCCTCCTATTTGAGAACTTGGAAACGGTCGAGATCCCCACCCCTAAACCATATATATTCATGTATGGGACAATATAACAAATCATATGAAATATAGGTGGAGTTCATGGGGCCACTCTTCCCCGTCCAGTTTGAGAATTTGAAAACTGTTAAGATCCCCAATCTTAAACCATACATATACATGTATGGGACAATATAACAAATCATAGGAATAATAAGGGGGTCCCTAGGGTCACTGTAAACCCTCCTGTTTGAGAACTTGGAAACATTTGAGGTCCTCAACCCTAAACCATATTTATTCATGTATGGCACAATTTAACTAATCAAATGAAATATAGGGGGATTCCCTGGGGTTCATCCCACCCCTCCTGTTTGAGAACTTGGTAACGGTCAAGATCCCCACCCCTAAACCATATATATTCATGTATGGGACAATATAACAAATCATATGAAATATAGGTGGAGTTCGTGGGGCCACTCTACCCCTTTCTGTTTGAGAATTTATAACGGTCAAGATCCACAATCTTAAACAATATATTTTTATGTATGGGACAATATTACAAATCAAATGAATTATAAGGGGTCCCTATGGTCACTGTACACCCTCCTGTTTGAGAACTTGGAAAAATTCGAGATCCTCACCCCTAAACCATATATACTCATGTATGGGACTATATAACAAATCAAATGAAATATAGGGAAGTCCCTGTGGTCACCCTACCCCTCATGTTTAAGAACTTGGAAACATTTGGGATCCCCACCTCTAAATTAAATGAAATATAGGGGGAGTACCTGCAGTCAGCCCACCCCTCCTGATTAAGAAATTGGAAACAGTCGAGATCCCCACCTTTAAATTAAACCATATATATTCATGTATGAGAACTAATCAAATGAAATATAGGGAGAGTCCTTTATAGGGTCACCCTACCTACTCCTGTTTGATAACTTAGAAACAGATGAGATCCCCACCCCTCAACCATTTATATTCATGTATTGGACAATATAACAAATCAAATGAAATATAGGGGAAGTCACTAGGATCACCCCACCCCCACCTGTTTGAAAACACAATTACAAAATTTTATTGATGGAAAATAATTAGTAGGTTTGAAGAATTTACCTTAATTATAATTTGAATTATTTCTGGTCCTATAAAAATTTTCATTTTCATATGGCTCATTTTAAAGAAAACATATCTTTCAAGCCCAAGAATGTTTGACCAACTGTTTTTATAATTACCTGTCATTTTATTCCAAACTCAGAAATCATAGACTTGGGGTGAAGGTGGGGGACATTTACATTTACTATGGACAGGTTAGACAGACCTCACCTTTGATCCCTGTAGTAGTAAACATTTGTCTGATTTGTGTCTCATAACTTTTGTACTGTTGAACACAAACTCAGTTTTCTTTCCAAGGAAGTACGTCCATTCATACTTTTTCAAGCGCGCACTAAAGGCAACTTGAACTACTAGCAGTCAACTAATACCAACGTTAACTATCAACTAGAAGAACTGCAATCCTTGCAAACTTGTATCACTGCAGACTCATGACCATGAAAAAAATAAACTTGATAAATGCGTTGCTTTTAAAAACTTTAACAAAATATGAATTATTTGCCTTAATGATTAATTCATTAAATGAACATAAATGTACAATATATGAATGTTTAATGTTTGTTCTTTTTAAAGCAACATTGCAACAGTTTTTATAATTATGTTTGGCTTGGTTTTTGGTTAACTGCCTACAGCGCTTACAGTGCTTTGATTTCATAAAATGCCCTGGACCAAGTCAGGAAAATGGCCATTGTTACATTATAGCTCGTTTCTGTGTTTTACGTTTCGGTGTTGTGTCTCTGTTGTGTCGTAGTTCTCTTATATTTGAAACGTTTTCCTCAGTTTTAGTTTGTATCCCGGATTTGTTTTTTTCTCTATCGATTGATGAATTTTGAACAGCGGTATACTACTGTTGCCATTATTTAAATTGTTTAAAAGTGCTTATTTATACTCTTCACTGTCATTGAAAATCATAAATCCTTTCAATAACACAAAAGTTATCCGCAACACCTGAATTTGCTTTTTAGCTCACCTGACCTCAATGGGCCAAGTGAGCTTTTCTCATCACATGGTGTCCGTCATCCGTCGTCTGTCGGCGTTAACTTTTACAAAAATCTTCTCCTCTGAAACTACTGGGCCAAATCAAATCAAATTTACCACAATTATCATTGGGGTATCTAGTTTAAAAAAAATTGTGGGGTGACCCGGCCAACCAACCGAGATGGCCTCCATGGCTATAAATAGAACAGATGGGTAAAATGTAGATTTTTGCCTATTACTCTGAAACCAAAGCATTTAGAGCAAATCTGACATGGGTAAAATTGTTTATCAAGTCAAGATCTATCTGCCCTGAAATTTTCAGATGAATCGGGCAACCGGTTGTTGGGTTGCTGTCCCTCTAGTTTGGGACCACGGCATAACAAAAATACAAGCTAGAAATACAAAATACCTAAAAAAAACTAACAATAGTGTGTTTTATCCTAAATATAAACTGAATATACAATATATACAGCAAAACACATGGATAAGTTAGCTAATATTAGGCCCAAGTGGCAAAACAAACAGAAAAATGCCTACCCTCTGGGTCACAAAACAGATAATTTACCCTATATAGTAAATGCTATGATTTTATTATTTGAAAGATTTTCTATATAGAAAACAATAACTGCTTTGAAATAGTGCAAAAAGACAGATATATTAAGCAGTCTTTTAGATGTAATTGTTGTGACAACATTTAGTCTGTATTGCCGATTTTAGGTAGAAATATGAAACAGTTAACTTAAATTGACCAATAGGCATACAGTAAGATGTGGACTGGAGACAAAGGCAGGATTGGATTCTTCATATAATTGTAAATGTTGGAAGGATTAACAACTGAACTTTACATTAATAGTATTCTGAAATGCTTTTAATTTGTTATAAGAATAGTTTAAAACAATCTCTAGACATTTCATATTAGAAAACATGCACAAAGAGTAAGCTGACATTAATTGAAGTCTTGTTTTTAGCTCACCTGGCCCAAAGGGCCAAGTGAGCTTTTCCCATCACTTTGCGTCCGGCGTCCGTCGTCGTCCGTCGTCCGTCGTCGTTAACTTTTACAAAAATCTTCTCCTCTGAAACTACTGGGCCAAATTAAACCAAACTTGGCCGCAATCATCATTGGGGTATCTAGTTTAAAAAATGTGTCCGCAATATTGTTAACAGCAATAATGTTTAGTAAAATTAGATTTACAAATAAGTCAACATGACCGAAATGGTCAGTTGACCCCTTTAGGAGTTATTGCCCTTTATAGTCAATTTTTAACCATTTTTCGTAAATCTTAGTAATCTTTTACCAAAATCTTCTCCTCTGAAACTACTGGGCCAAATTATTCAAACCTGGCAACAATCATCTTTGGGGTATCTAGTTTAAAAAATGTGTCCGGTGACCTGGCCATCCAACCAAGATGGCCGCCATGGCTAAAAATAGAACATAGGGGTAAAATGCTGTTTTTGGCTTATAACTCAAAAACCAAAGCATTTAGAGCAAATCTGACATGGGTAAAATTGTTTATAAGGTCAAAATCTATCTGCCCTGAAATTTTCAGATGAATTGGACAACCCGTTGTTGGGTTGCTGCCCCTAAATTGGTAATTTTAAGGAAATTTTACTGTTTTTGGTTATTATCTTGAATATTATTATAGATAGAGATAAACTTTAAACAGCAAGATTTACAAATAAGTCAACATGACTGAAATGGTCAATTGACCCCCTAAGGAGTTATTGTCCTTTATAGTCAATTTTTAACAATTTTTATAAAATTTGTAAATTTTCACTAACATTTTCCACTGAAACTACTAGGCCAAGTTCATTATAGATAGAGATAACTGTAAGCAGCAAGAATGTTCAGTAAAGTAAGACGTACAAACACATCACCATCACCAAAACACATGAATTCATCTGCTTCTTTTGTTTAATATTCACATAGACCAAGGTGAGCGACACAGGCTCTTTAGAGCCTCTAGTTTTAAATTCTTTAAAAAATTGAAAAAGTTGGGGTTTAAAATGCAGGCTATATAATTCTGATAAATAAACATTATTGTGCGTAAAAGTCTTTTTGATCTATTTGAATAAATGATTGTATAGATCATTTTGTAGATTGCACTTTGTAAATGCATCTGTTTCACAAGTTGTTGAACAAAAATGTCGTAGACAGCCCTATATTTAGACCTTTGAATGAAATAGTAGTGCATGTCCATCCACTTTCTGTTTTGGGATATAATTTTTCATAAACTTCATAGTAAAAGTGGCACATTGTAAGCCGAAAAGGGAGTTCCTATGGGAAATTGCGTTGTCTATATTTACATTGTGATTTACAGAATTGCAACCTTTAGTATGCTGAATCTGATACATGAAAAGATCCAAAGAGTCCAAAATTTAACTTTTTGTTTTAAAAAATCAAGTTATAAGTGTTTGTGTGATATATGTTAAATCCAAAAGGGTCCAAAATTAAACGGTTTTTTTTCTTTTTAAATTCTTTTATATGCTCTTTCTAAAAGGTTATTTACATTTTCGATGTTGGGTACAACAATGTTTAAGATTTTTGATTTTTGGCTAGATTTTAAATGTTAAAATTTGTTTGAATGCATCAAGAATTAAATTATTGGTAATCTCTAATGTGTTCAATCCAACAGTGCTTATATGTTTGATTTGACCCTTTTGTCAAACTGGTCCCCATAAAGGTCAAAAGCAACTTAATAAAATCTAGTCTGATTTTAATAATTAATTCTATGATTTTGTCATTCAGCATTTAATTAGTTTTTAGCTCACCTGGTCCAAAGGCCAAGTCAGTTTTTCTCAACACTTGGTGTCCATCATCCCTCGTCTGTCTTTCATTATCTTTGATGAAAATCCTTGCGATTAGCAACCCGCTATCAAGGAAATTATGATAAGAACTACAAGCTTTCGAATATTGTATCAACAGGGAGATATACCTCATTTGATGGCGGTGCTGAAAGTTCATAATTGGGAAGCTGAAATCATCTCTTTTATCGTAAAATTGTATTTTTAACAGATCCTCATTGTCAATTTCGAGATGAAAGTCAAAATATGAGGCTAACCTGTATCTGTTGTAACCTTTGTCACACGTTCAACGGGATAGATATGTTTTATATAGTCACCAAATGTTTAATTATATATCATGTATATTGCGGAACGTAAAGTTAAAAGGATGTTTCTCACTTTTTTCTTTCCCCTTAAGAAGTTCCTGTATGAAGTTAGTCTCATCAGAAAAAACGGAACAAGTCTATAAGAAGGACATAGTTGGTTCCCGTTGGAATGCCAATGTTGAAAAACACGCCCTCATTTATAACGAAAAAATTATCAATCAAGAAATTAAGTCAGTTTCAAAGAAATTTTTGTTTGAGTCAGAGTGACTTTGTTCTTCTACTTCTACTACTAAGTGACCACCGTCATTAGGTTGACCATCCTTTTAAAGGTTTAGTGTGTGCTTGCATACTTAACAAGTCCAACAAATTAATTTTACAGACATGAAACATTTTGTGCTGTACAAAACATTTATATATGTGCAAATAAAAACAAGGGAGTTGAAATGTATTCTGTGCAGTTATATCTTGAACGAGTCAATACTTTCTGCAACGGTAACAGCTAAGGTGTTCAAATCTGTAATCGTTCGTGGATGGAAAAACTCTTTCCTGATGTTGGTCTTACAGGATTAAATTTGGAAAGTAGTATGCCTTAACAATATGTCAGGTGGTATCAGTTTGTCGCTGGCATCAATCTTAACTTCCTCATTTGTATAAAAGGGTACGTCTTGCATTCTTTTTTTTACTCCTAGAGTTGGCCATTTTGGTTTTTGCAGTATAGATTCAACTGGAGGTGTATTGTGGTATCTTCTTTGCATTATATCTATCTTATGCTTGTCTTTTTGTAGGTGAGGATCCCATAATGAACTTGCATATTCAACTGTTGGTCTTACTAAATCAGTTGATGCCTTTTCCTTGATCTCACTGTTTGATATATTTAACATTCGTTTAAGGAATTCTACTGTCCTGTTTCTGACATATGTTATTGATAGGAGTGTAATGCAGGAAAAAGGGGGAAGAATCATCGCTGCTCTATCATGTTGTCTCCCCTTTCCCTCCAAAACGTTAGTAATACTTAAGTATGGGGGACTGCCATCTTTCAGTAGGGAATACTATTCTCGCTTAATTCGTGCATTTAGGGGCTTTAGCGTCTGTATATGAATCTGTGGAATACTAGTTTAGCTCTGGTCTAGGTTATACCCTTTTCTGGCATGTCCCTCATCTCGGACACTTGATCTTTCGAGGCCTGACGCTGGTGAATAAAATACAATGATGTTTTAACTATAAATTCCAAACATCAATCTACATTGAAATGTGATTAGTCATCAAAAGTACCAGGATTATAATTTAGTACGCCAGACATGCGTTTCGTCTACACAAGACTCATCAGTGACGCTCATATCAAAATATTAATAAAGCCAAACAAGAACAAAGTTAAAGCAGTAATAAGGATCCAAAATTCCAAAAAGTTGTGCCAAATACGGCTAAGGTAATTTATGCCTGGGATAAAAAAATCCTTAGTTTTTCGACAAATTCAAAGTTTTGTAAACAGGAAATTTATAAAAATGATCACATTATTAGTGGCATTGACCCAGTGGTGTAAACAGTTATCAAAAGTACCAGGATTATAATTTAGTACTCCAGACGCCATCCTGCTCGGAGATCGATATTTTTTTGCATTTCTTTTTATAACTGTTGAAAAATTAGAATAGTGTATGCATAATTGCAAACCATTATAATTAGGTCTTTCCACTTTTCGTCAAACAACATATCGAATGGATTTTTGGCCAATGATGTTGTACAGTAATGGGAGGTTCAAAACTCACCCCGTGTTACCGAACACTTATTCTTATAGGAGTTATCTCCCCGCGTCCCCTTTTTCTTGTTATCGCTATATCTCTTAAACGGTAAAAGATTTTAGCAAACTGTTTTTACCAAATTGTATGTCTACTCTTAAGATTGATTTGGTTAATTTTGACTTGAATGATCGGAAGACATCTTATGGGAGTTATTTCCCTTTGAAAATTTCAGATAGGCAATTTGTTGGATAATACATACGTTATAAGTCGTAGGGGCCTACAGTCTTTTGATATGAAGTCCTTGGTCCATTTGAAGGAAATTGATGTCAAGGTCAAAGGTCAAGGTCATGTAATAAATTTACGATTTTGCTGATTTTCCAAAAAACTGTTAAGAAAATGATATGATGTGTTTGACAAATAACTGTTTATAAAAAGGTGCAACTTCAACCTATTTAAGTTTTGGTTAACCCTTACAGGAGTTTTCTTCCCTTTTGTATTTGAAATCAGTATTTCTCCACAACCATACAAATGATTGACCTGGGGTCTTTTGATTTGAGATCACTTACCTATGACCTTGAAATTGAGGTCAAGGTCAAAGGTCAATTTGACGTTCTAGATTTTGACCTTTGCTAAAAGTTCTTTCTGGTTCATTATTAAACAATTAAGTCTTCTGCATAAACCTATTAATCTTTTTTTTATCAGTTTGATTTACCACATTACATCAACACGGAGTGACATTTTCTAACATCGCTTTTTAATACAATTTCATTCTCATTATCGAGGTGGAAAGACCTTCAATTGTTCTGTGAAGAATTTGTTTTTAATTTTATTTCAATCTTTCATTGACAGGGTTTGACAATAATTGAATTATTTTACTGGTCTGTGGGGCTAGTTAAATTTCCATTCTACTGACCTGCTGATTAATCGACTAGCCCTGTATGTGCCGTAAAGACAAGATATAGCTGCGAAATATTGCGTACATACAATTGTCAGTACGAATTGTGATTCCCTGCGACACAATGTAATGAATAAAAAGAAGCACAAGATAGCACATAGACCAAGCAAAGCAAAAACTTAAGACAAGAATACAATAATACAAGTATGGCGAGATG
Source organism: Mytilus edulis (assembly GCA_019925275.1). Taxonomy (NCBI): domain Eukaryota; kingdom Metazoa; phylum Mollusca; class Bivalvia; order Mytilida; family Mytilidae; genus Mytilus; species Mytilus edulis. The sequence goes on along the minus strand of CM034360.1, from coordinate 2,732,191 downwards.
TATAAGTACAGAGCCACGTCATCTATGTATCAAAGAAGCACAAAAAGGCATACAGACAAAGCACACCAGAAAAAATGAAAAACAAGAATACAAAATTGTTCCACAATAGCACAACAATCGGATGCATAAGTACAGAGTCACGTGATATTTATCAAAGAAACACCAAAATGCTTATAGACAAACATAAAATCCCCAAAATACTGAACTCCGAGGAAAATTCAAAAAGATAAGTCACAAATCAAATGGCAAAATCAAAGCTCAAACACACCAAAGCACGTTAGCAAAATAAAAAATAAAAACAGAATAAACAGTAAAAGTAATATTCATCCAGACAAATAAAAGAATAGTATAAATCATTATACTTGACACATGATTTACATTTCGAAGACTATTTTAAATTCAAACTATGATTTAACTGGACGTTCTTCCTATTCAACAACTAAATAAATTCCAATATTTTCATAACTTTGTTGAAAAAGTGTTCCTTGTTTGATAGGAAACTCATTAATATCACGTGTTTCCCTATTGTGATCATATAAACTGTAGTGTGCAATAGAATTTAAAAAAAACAACATCTGGTTTAAACTGTATATATAATGGTAAGCAATATAGTTATGTTTATAAAGTATATTATAACCTAAGTGTAAGAATAATGAGGAAATGTAGTTGCTGCACATTCACACACACTATGCACCCGTTCACTTAGATAGTAACAAAACCAACATATGATGCTATTTAGATATTTTTTCTAACGTCTTTTTTAAATGATTGATGTTTAATGATCAAAAACCCGAAAGGACAATTCATTGAAGTCTGTGCAAATATCACACAAACAATAATATAGGCAATATTGCTCTCAATGAGATTTTTACGATCTTGAATTCGAATCATAATAGATTTATGACAATTTATCATTCATGAAAAACATACAATTTATTGTTAATGTCTGTGTCATTTTAGTCTTTTGTGGATAGTTGTCTCATTGGCAATCATACCACATCTTCTTTTTTAAACTGTCTTAAATTCATTGCAATGTGTAACTGTCTTGGCTTTACTCTCTCTCCCAGTTCATTTGGTGAATGTCGTATTTTTTCTTATTATTACTTGTACAGTGGTTGTTATTGGTTCATGTCTGTCATAATTGTTTTTCGAAAATTGTTTGTTTATCAATTGGGCCGTTAGTTTTCTCGTCTGAATTGTTTCACCTGTTTAATATTGGGGCCTTTTATATCTGAATAGAAGTTTACGGTGTTGGTTTACTCATTGTTTAAGGTTGTACTATTGCTTATATTTTCTTACAACCGTTGAATTTCTACTCTTAAAATTTGTCATAAAAGTATACATTGACCCTAGGTAATTTTTTTCCAAATTAAAATCCTTTGTTGAAAGTAAGGATGACAAAATACCGAATTCCAAGGTAATTTCAAAACGGCGGAATCTATAAAAACAGTTTAAAATCAAATGTTTTAACCAGAGAACGAGTGAACAAATAACCGTTATATTCTTCATGTTTAAAGATTTTTCGAAAAAAATCATCGGTAAAACCTGGTAATTGTATGACAGTCTTTTATAGTTCCGTTATATACTTGAAGAAAATTGACGAACAACAAATATATATACACATCTTCTTAAATAGATATAGGAAGATGTGGTGTGCGTGCCAATGAGACAATTCTCCATCAAAATAACAATTTAAAAAGTAAACCATTATAGGTCAATGTACGGCCTTCGACACGGAGCCTTTGCTCACACCGAACAACAAGCTATACAGGCCCCCAAAATCACTAGTGTAAAACCATTCAAACGGGAAAACCAACGGTCTAATCTATATAAAAAACGAGAAACGAGAAACACGTATAAATTACATAAACAAACGACAACTACTGTACATCAGATTCCTGACTTAGGACAGGTGCAAACATTTGCAGCGGGATTAAACGTATTAATGGTACCAAACCTTATCCCTTTTTTTTGAAACAATAGCATGTATTTGTTTATATCCAAACGCACATGACAATTGATTTTCCATTATTTTAGCTAGCTAGCAGTGTCCAATAAATTTGCCTTCCTGTCATCGGAAGTTTATATAAAAAAATGTTTCCTCATTGGTGTCATGCAAAGGGAAATATTACAATTGATTTCGTTAATGAAAAGCTGCTTCAAACAATTGCCACTTCTGATTCATTTTTATTTTTTGTGTAGGGGTGAAGAAACATACAGAGTATTATTTCTATGTTAATCCAATACTTTAAAAATTCTATCCCACCATATGTTGTGGGCATCTGCTCTTACATCTACATTTGTATATGTTGTGTACAAGATGTAAGTTTTTACAAATTATAATTTGCACAGGGTTTTTGTACAAGTTATAAGTTTGTTGACAATTACCTGCTTTCGACAGGTGATACAGGTTTATCTTATAAAATGTACCAGTGTAATGTTTTAAATTAAAAACAATATACTTCAACCTAACATTTAGTGCTATTCTCCTGGTCTTCAAACTGGAAATGAGGATACCTGAATGGTTTAAAATCTAATTTCATTATTTTCCGTATACCAAATTCATATCCATACAAAATCTTTGTGTGGTCTTATAATGTTTTTGTATCAATGCTCAGTATTAGACTGTAGTATGAAATTGTGAAAATATGACAGAAATATGGGAAGCATCATCCATTTTTGTTCAGCAGGTCATAAAACACTGATAACTTGTACAAAAAAATCCGTACAAATTATAATTACACAACATATATATAGTATTTAAGTAACAACACGATATTATCAACTGTTTTACTGTTGACAAAATCCTCAGACACACTTAGAATTACCTCTTTTGCACTAAAAGGCAAGAAGATGTCATAATTTCTAATCCAATCTATAATGGAAAACCAGACGTTTTGTTTTACATAACATTCCCAAAAAAGTGTGAAAAATATTTCCTTAACTTCTGAACAAAATGTACATAGTTCATTTTCGTTTAATTTACATTTATATAAAAAGGAATTACATGGTAGAATCCTATAAACAATCGTAAATTGAAATTTTGTAAAAACGAATTTATGGTTATAATGAAGGCCATGGAATAGATAGCATTCCAATCTTCAATCTGTATATTTAAGTCTATTTTCCCATTTGCTACGGGAAGATAGTGATAATGCTTTATTGTCCTCCAGAAATAAAGTCAAGAAAAATTTACAAGATTTTGGTTCTCTTTTACCTTTATCTACTAATTTATTTTCAATACTATCAAGTTTAGAACTACCTTCTATCCTACTTTTCCATCTATTTGAAATAGCACTTAAATTCTCAATTTTATTCGTTCTAGAAGGGTCTAAATACAGCACAAACAACATTTTCCAAAAGACCAAAAAAGTAAAAAAGTATATTTAAACAAAACGCATTTTCATATATCAATATTGCTGACCCCATCTTAACTGTACATGTATATGCAACTCTCCATTTTTAGTGTTATTTACCGAGAATCAAAAGCTGACACTATAACATTGATTTGTTCACTAAAACGCTTGATGAACGTAAAAAAGGCAGGGTCACAGGTGATCCCCTCAATCTGGTTAACGACGTCATAAATTAAGGCGTGCATAATTGAATAGTTTTGTTCCGGTGAAGGACAAACTTGAGAATGGTCTATTCATTTAAAATCATTGACAAATGGTATTCTAAGATCTATTTTTTTTTTGTATAATGACTAAATTAAATGAAAGAAATTTATCTGTTTTTAAATCCGACTACTTGAATACTTTAATAATATTTTGGTACAATTGTTTGTATGTCGCTATGTTTCGTTCTATATGTGTTTTTAAACTGTTTCAACATTACATATAAAATATTTTTAAATCTCGATACCGCTAGCGGTTGATGGTTTTCTGAGGTATTTCGTGTTACCCTTATCGCAGCTTATAGGGGTAATTGTACTTTCGTATAAATTTAACTTATTGATGCAATTTGAAATGCGTATTTGTTGTTTAATGTTTACTTATTTAGTGTTTCATATATATCGTCTCTCTATATTTGAAATATATCAGCTTTGATAAGTGTTTGGTATAAATATTATTTTTATTAATCTGTGCACGTTATTTTGTTTGGCGGCATTTTGTTCAAAGTTATGATTGTCTTTCTGATATTGTTTAATATATCACCCCTTATTTCATTGAGTCATAGATCACATTTATTCGTTCAGTGTATGTTAACTTGTTTTGTCAATATGTCTTTGATTGATTTAAGCCATTTCAATTACTATTTTATAGTATGTCTTTCTATGTTGGATTTATAACTATTGTTGCAGATAAATGTGACGTTTGGTACAAATTAAAACGTTTAAACTGCATTTGTTTGCACCTTTCCTAAGTCAAGAACCCAATGGTCAGTGGTTGTGTCTTGTTGATGGGGTTCATATGTGTTTTTCGTTTCTCGTTTTTATATAGATTAGACCGTTGGTTTCTTGTATTAATGGTCTAGACATTTTTTGGGCCCTTTAGAGCATGCTGTTCGATGGCAGCCAAGCTTCCGCTTTGAACAATAATGGTTATCTTTTACAATTTGTGACTTGGATGTCGAGTTGCCGTATTGGAACTCATACCAGATCTTTTTATATCTACTGATCTATTAAACAAAAAAATGAGGTCTATATACGTATACGAATCTTTCAAATCACTTAACGTTGTCATTTGAATACAATTTTTATCTAGGGACATTGACAGATTTTACCTACTATTAAAATGACTTTTTTAGTTTTGCTCAGTTTTGTAAAGTGTAATGTACAAAATGTATAAACATCGTACAATAACATACAGCATGGTTTACTTTTACAAATTGTGACTTTGATCGACAGTTGTCTCATTGGCACTCATACCACATATTTCTTTACAAAGAAATAACTGACCATGACACCAACTGGTTATGTATTATGTTCCAATGCTCTCCCATATGATGTGCATATTTTGAAAGTTCATTCTGGTAAAGTGATGTTTATTTGTATTATTGTCAAAACTATTGTACGGACATGATTGGTGTTTTGATCATACAATTTGTGTATCTTGAAACTATTTACATGACTTGTTATTTATACAATACAGTTTGTTTGTAGGATAACACCACAATTTGCTGATATGCTGACAGAACTAGTATGTCTCATCTTTATTTTTCAAGGTAAGATAAAAAAAAAAACCATTGTGTATTTATTGCACATTATAATTGTAGCAGCCATTTGTGCATAATCTAAATAATTTATCTAGTTGATATCTTTTAAAAAACACTGGTTGTATGCATTGTTGTTTTACAAAATAAATTAATTAATAAAACTAAAGATACCACATGGTAAACAAAAACAATAGGTTGAGGAGAAAATACTCATACACAATTTAACTTTCTCTTTTTAATACCGATCACATTTGAATGGTAGTCGAAAATACATCCTATATAAAAGTATATGACCAAGCGTACAGCTTTATTTCGACTAATGAGTTTGAATGTTCCTTAGGTATTTTTCGCACTTCTACCGATCGACAGCCATTTATGATCAGACAAGGAAACTAGAAGGCGAAAATGTAAATTCTGTTAAACAAATGCATATTCATCATGTTGATTGTCAATCACAACCATTTAAAAACTATAAAATAAATACGTGTTCTGAACCTGTCAAATTCTAAATTGAAAAATAGCACACTCAGTATTCTATAGTAAATACTAGTATCTCTTTTTTTATCAAGATAATTGGAAGCCAATCGTTTTGAAAGATGTTTGAATATAATAATAAGGAGATGTAGTATGACTGCCAATGAAACAACGAAGTTAAAAGCAGTGCCACCGTTTTAGTGGTGTAAATAATTATCAAAGGTACCAGACTTACGGTTTTATCCCTAGACGCACGTTTTGTCTATATAAGACTCCTCAGCGATGCTCAGATTAGAATAGTTAGAAGGCCGAACAAGTATAAGTTAAAAAGCATTGTGGGCCCAAAATTCCCAAATGGTCTGCAAAATACGACTAAGGGTATTATGCCTGGAATAAGAAAATCCTTAGAATTTCGAATAATTTATACATTTGCAAATGAACATCTTCGTTGATCTAAACATGGAATAAATACTTTATATCACGGACTATAATGTGGATACAAAAAGTGAAAATAATCTTTTTCATCCCGCTATGCATAATGAAAATGAGTAGTAGTTCAAAATATAACACGTGTCTCGCTTGATCATAAACATGTAGTAGTGAATCCTGCACTGTTACCTATTTAGTGGATCGGTCAAAACCCCAGATAAAAATTAATTGCGTCGTATACATAAAACGTAAACAAAGAATTTTTTTTGGAAGGACAAAAGAATGCCAATTTCAGCATATTCAAATAATATTCCCGACCTGCAATATTATTTCTTACATATTCATTTTACTACACACCCAATGCTATAATAGCAAAACATTCCTTATACATTTTACTTCAAACTTTTCACTTTGAATAAAAAGATTTACATTTTGTACATTTCTTTTTTCACTTTTGTAGATTTATTGGCTGTAAACGTGTCATATCATTTTGAAAACGAAACTGTTATTTTACCATGTGAACAGCTGTCGAATAATTCGATAATTTGGTCTGGACCACCAAACTTCACTACTTATGCCATTGGAAAAGACATAAATCAGAATTTACCGAAATCAGACAGAATTGTCATTGTACATACTAACGGTACAAATCAGTACAATTTAAAAATTCGATACTTTTCTATTGACGACAGAGGGATATACAAATGCGTTCGAAGAGATCCAAAAGACAAAGTTCAGGAAATGTACTTTAATTTGGAAATGGCAAGTAAGTTCAACACAAGTTATACAAATTTACTACATGGATAGCAGGCTATGCCTGTTGTTAAACAATTACATCTTCGATTGATAGATGTTTTATTATTGTTATCTTACTTATTTTGTATTAGATGCAATGCATGCACATTTGTTTAGTCTTTACTTGTTATCTTTAATACAAAAAAAATACGTTAGAGGTCTATTGCGTGTTATATAAATGTTATGAAGTTGTAGAATATTGTAAAGACTCTGTTATTATATTTTTTGTTAAAGTGTTCAAATCTTTTATCTTTTTGACATGATTGGTCCGATTGACTTTGTTTGTTGTTTCTTCTTGCCATGGTATTTTCAGCTTGTTTTCGACCTATGCGTTTAAATATCGATTTGTATCTCTAATTTTCGTTTTTCGATTAAATATAAAACAATTGTTTTGGTTAAATAATAGTAGACCATCATGTCGCATCTTTCTTCTTCTGTTTCGGTATTTTTTAATCAGTTGTATATTGTAGAAGCCCCCAGGAACTTAACGATAAAAAACGAAAGTTCTAATAACACTGTGTATGGTTATTTGAATAAAACTTTGGGCCTGACATGTAACGTAATTGAAGGGATCCCAAAGGGAAAGCTAGTTTGGATAACAAACAATGAAACTGTAAAGGAAGCTGCAGTGTCATCTTTGGTCTTCTATTTTCTACCAACGCAGAAAGATCATTTGAAACTATTCACATGTGCAACAAGAAGTAATTATCCGGGTCATATATTACAGCATACTGTACGATTGTTTGTCTACAGTGAGTACTATATAAGTCCTATATGTAATATAGTCCTATACAATACATATTGTTCATGCTTAATTTCAAATAACATTCAAACCTCTTTTATATTATTACATTTGCCTGCGTGAAATGTGTACTCAAAAGTCAGATAGCTATATCATGTATATATATATATATATATCTTTATTAACAAAGTCTATATAAACTTTAAATATAACCATATATAAATAAGACCAGAGGTAATATTTCGGTATTATTTTTTTTTCATCTTGCAATTTCATTTTTTTCGCGAAAAATCTGCAAATGTTTCCTGAATTGCGCTGGTAGTCCATTTTAGTATCATTAGGCCAGTGGTTATTCCTGTGACATTAAATTTGATTTAAATACGTCGAAAAATGTAGAGGTTTTTAGAAAGTTGATGATCAATTTTGACTGTCAATGTTAAGCGTCGATGGTTTTGACTATTCCGAATATGTTACGTTGGTTTATGTCACTCATTTACTATATATACTACTCAGGGTTTCCCAAATTTGAAACATATTTTAATAAAGGTTACATTAGAAAAGCGCTTTCAAGGCCACGTTTTTTGTTTATTGATACAACAGTTGCTCTGTTCATATACATCTATGTTTACGTAGGCGTAATATACCTAAAGGATATTCAAATTTCTAAAAAGAAGACAACAATAACACTTTGTAGTTTGACTTTGCGTTTTGGATAAAAAAAAAGTGTAATATACATTTTATTATTTTCATATCATTTTCATATCTCATCTACAAATTAAGATGCTCAAACAAATTATTCTGCGCGTTTTGGATAATTCATGACTACTAGTATGTCAGTTTGTTAATTTTTTTACATACTGCTCGACCTGTTACATAAATGAAGATTCATGTCCATGTATCTGTGAAATATTCTTAATTTAAACATTAGAATAGTATGAACTTCACTGTATATATAATACAACGTATTATATCTAGTTATGTTAATAACAACTCTATGTCATACAGTGCCTCCTAATGTGTGGATTTCCCCAATCAAAAGCTGATTATACTTAAGGAAGGAGATGATTTGTTAATACACTGCAATTACAGCTCAGAAATAAAAATCACAGAATTGAAGTGGGACAGATTTGACCAAATGAATAGTCAGCTTGAACATATTGAATCTGCTTCAACCTTAAATATCCGCAATATTAAGAGAAAACATGGAGGACAGTATGTCTGTACAGTATCAAACATGGCAGGCACTGATTCGGATAGCGTTACAATCGAAGTACAGTGTAAGTTGTTAGAAAAAGGATTATTTGTGATCAAGATATTTACTATATGCAACATCAGAAATGTAGAAAGAAATCCCTTATCTAAACATATATATTATGTTATTATTGACTGTCCCTCTGGTATCTTCCGTCCCTCTTTTATTAGGATTACTCATCATAACATATTTTGAAACATCAGGATGAAGTACACGGAATATAAATATAAAGGGAAATAAGAACTATTCGATTATAATTTAAAAAAGGGAAATACCATCGCAGTGATCTTTTTAGTTTTGGTAAAAATTACATTGTCGTTTTGTTCGCAACGCACTTTATTAAAACTTCATTGAAAATAAAACATCTTACATACGTGTTTATTATTGGGCAATATATAAAAAAAGGTCAATAACCCATTCGCTCGTTATCGTCTGAGATATAAATTAACTGACCCCGTATATAATTAACTAACATCATCTGTAGCTAATGAACCCTGATCAGTAATATGATATATAAATATTAATGTTGTGTCAATTTTAACTACATTTGTCTGGCAGGGTGCATGATGAATGCACAGCAAAAAAGACGTTTATTTTGTCGAGGCCCCGTACGCGTATCTCTTACTTTGGAGATTCCTTCACCTTTATGATTATACCTTGATTTGTATCTTCTTAAAGGACCGATGCGATGTAGAAATTTTTAATAAGAGTCTTCAAATATCAAAGAAAAAATACCTAGATTTCATAAGTAGATGAAAAGTGACAACACCATGTTAAAAAAAGAAAGGTGACGAAAAAGTGAACAATTTCACAAAATACTTCTTAAACAATAATAATATTATGCAGCGCATTTCCTATCAAAAACTTGAAGTGGTCTCAATGCGTCCAGATTTGTAAGCTGATCACGTTAAACAAGATATGACTTCAACTTGACTACTAAGACTCTTTGGACAAATAGCTTCCATGTAATCAAAGATATGCAAGCTCGGAAATATCGTATTAATTGTGGAGATATATACTCTATACTATATACTAATATGCTTGCTTTATGTGAACGCTGCTTCATAGACTCAGACAATATGCAATTGGGGAACTGAAATCATCCGCATTTATCATTTTTATGGACAATTTTGTTCACAAAAGATTCTCATTGTCACGTCAATTTCAAAATATAGGTCACGATATAATAAAATTGAGAATGGAAATGGGGAATGTGTCAAAGAGACAACAACCCGACCGTAGAAAAAAACACAACAGCAGAAAGTCACCAACAGGTCTTCAATGTAGCGAGAAATTCCCGCACCCGGAGACGTCCTTCAGGTGGCCCCTAAACAAATATATACTAGTTCATTGATAATGAACGCCATACTAATTTCCAAATTGTACTCAAGAAACTAAAATTAAAATAAAACAAGACTAACAAGGGCCAGAGGCTCCTGACTTGGGACAGGCGCAAATATGCGGCGGGGTTAAACATGTTTGTGAGATCTCAACTCTCCCCCTATACCTCTAGTAAATGTAGAAAAGTAAACGCATAAAAATACGCACATTAAAATTCAGTTCAAGAGAAGTCCGAGTCTGATGTCAGAAGATGTAACCAAAGAAAATAAACAAAATGACAATAATACATCAATAACAACAGACTACTAGCAGTTAACTGACATGCCAGCTCCAGACTTCAATTACACTGACTGAAAGATTATGATTTCATCATATGAACATCAGGCACAATCCTTCCCGTTAGGGGTTTAGTATCATACCATCATAACATATATGAGAAGAACATAACCCGTGTCATGCCAACAACTGGTTTTTGAATAAATGTGTTTAGTTCCGAAGAATAGTTGCCGGTATATGCAGTATCCTTTATATTTAGTCCGATTGAAATGATACATTCAACATATTCTAAATCTCATCTCTTAATTATTTAGTAAAAGGGCATAATTTTGTTTAGCTTACTTACACTGGCTACTTTTCATTAATTGAAATAAACTATATGATGATGACAACAGTTTGATTCTTTATTTAACACGTCTTGAACACTTAATTAATGTATTGTCAATTGCAAACGCGCATTTTCATAGTGAAAGTGTCAAATCTTTCATTTCTGTTAGCGAATTTGTTTTACAAAAATAATGCTGTTGTGTCGAATTCTTGTGATTTTTTTAAGTATCAAGATTAATTCAGCATAACTGCACAACATCATAAATCACAGAAATTCGGATTTTCAATATAAGTTTAAATTTGTATATTTAAAAACCAAAACAAGGACATACCCCAATATTTGTGAAGAAGCCTTCATGTATGGTTAATAACAAAAGAAAGATTTTTAGGCATGTAATATGACATTATTTAATTCAAATCATTCAATTTCCGATGAAAATCATATTTAGATGAATAATAAGAAAATGAATGTGAAAAAGAAAGTAAAAAATACAAACACAAACCACAGACCAATAGATCAGCAAATTGTTACGCACCATTTATTTTGTTTTATAATTAGTGTTTATATAAAGACATCCAGTATTACTATTTGCAAGTTATATACTTACAGATCCTCCAAAGATAGAAGTCAGTTTTGTGGGAAATAAAACCGACAGAAAACTACATTGTATACCTAAGGGGATCCCGAATATCTATATATTTAAGGAGTGGGAACACAGGTCTGAAAATTTAGAATTGATTAGAAGTTTGCCTAACAGTGAAACTGGTACAGTTAACCTCCCCTTCATAAAAGGTGAAACTGACCGACATCAGGACAGAGGAATTTATATCTGCAAAGCTTCTAATAATGTGTCCATAAAGGATGAATTATTCACTGCTGGTAAATTTTTACTTCAAGCTGATGGTGCGTATTTTTTTAACAATGCTAATAAAAGTCACCAAAATCTATTCGGTATGCGGCAACTCGTGGATTCAATGTTAAAATGTTAAGTTGTTGAGACTAACATACCATTATGTTCTATTTGACAAATTAATTAGCCATTGAATAACACAACGAATTGTCATTTCAATGGCTTAATCTGTTGCTTAAAATGTGTACGAAAACAAATATTTTTATCGATACAGATTATAATTAGTCCATTGAGTTTGATTTATTTAGTTTTTGAAATTATCATTCAGTGATGGACATCATTTCAAAACATTTCTTACATCTAATTGAAATATATACTTATACTAAATAAAAACCAACACAAACTCATCGTATGCACAACAACCATCAGCTGCTCCTGCATATGTAAAAGTACATTACGTGATAACTTATTATAAATTATATAAAAAAATAATATAGCATATTAACCTATGGTAATAAAAAATCATAATATCTAATAAAAATTGTAGATTTAGCTATCAACGTCCTTATATTTGTATAAAGTAACATTCGTTTATGGTTACAAATTGTTTTAACGTTGAATAAGCTACAATTAAAAATTGTTTGCTTGTTCCTCTCTGTGAGTACTATAGTGGGAGATATTATGGACATAATTGTGCAAATCGTGATACAAGCAGGAAATTTGGTATATAGGTTGACTAAATGATTATAACAAAAAAATTAGCTGCTGGCCATTACAAATTGTCATTTTTTCAAAATGGCCACCGCTCATTTGGAAATGGCGTCATATCCAATTGGCTATATTTCGTAAATCCTTTCAAACTGTGTTATAGGTATAATCCGATGTAAGTTTTGATAAAACTTCAATTAAAGTTCTTAAACTACGACAAAACAATACATAGATAAAGAAAAAAGTTACTTCCGGTTCCAAAATAGCGGCAACAACGTTGGAAAATGTCAATTTCAACATTTCTATCAACGGTCTTTGTTCTGTTCAGATGCATATATACCGGTTGCCTATCTTATAATTATCTAAAAGTTACCAATACACACACCTGTACACGGAAGACCAGAACGGTAGCATTTACAGTTACTCACACAGCCTGATTTCTTGCATTCGGATTTCAATAATCCTGACACGTGAATGCAACGGCAGCCAAATAAATCTATTTTGGTTTCCAACTGTCATTGTTTTATTTTCTTTTATCCGACTCGAGTGTACATGGACCTGTCGAATGCATAAATCCGGATGAGCCCAAACATGTCCACCATGATATGCTTCTCTTTTAATGTGATCTGGAAGAGAACCTCTGGTAGGCAGAATAGCATCATAAAGCCGAAGCTTCCTTGTAAACGGTTTAAATCATGCCTCGTTAACAGCAAATGTTAATGTTGCCATACATAATGCGAACAATTGCTTCTATGTTATCAATGTCTGTGTCTGTGTTTTGATACATAAGCGGGATAAAAACGTGTGTTACATCTGGGAATACTTTTCATGTGTGCCAAGCTGACCTCTTCACTTTACCATAAAATGCCTGACACAATGTCACATCCATTTAATGCATGGCAGAAAAGAAAAACAACTACACGAGGACCAAACGAATTTACTATGACATGTAGAGGAAGCCATAGAAAGCCTTTATTCTTTTAAAAACCTATTCACAATTTGTCCACACCCTATCTTGCGAGTGCTGAAATTTCTAATACTACTACATCTGTGTCAGTACTACTAAAAATTACTTTTCACAATCACTTTCGGCAGCACGCTTATCATGGATAATCATTCGTGTATGTGGTTCTTCATGGTTACAAGGGGATAGCTGGGAAGTGTCGGTATTGAAATTGAAAAGAATATTTTCACCTTGAGTAGCATAAGCAATTTTATAAATCACTAAAGAAGCAATTATGTCGGCAAAAAACTTGAACAAATCCGTTTTGCTGTCATCTTCACAGAAACAACAACTCCGAACCCTTGGCGTTTTACCAGAACCAACAACTTTTCGTCTAGCACCAGTAACTTTCCATTTTCTCTCGTTCCAGCCTTTAAATCATTCACTTAAGAAGCATCAAATACAATGTCTACTCTTGGATACTCATAGTTGCAAGATTTTAGGCTAAAAAGCATAATCATCAAATATTTTGCCCCACGTGGTGGCCTGGAATAAATCATTGCTGCTCCACAAACGATAAAAGCGTCAGAATTTTGATCAGTTGATGGGAAATCGCAAAATGTCTCAAGTATACCCACTTGCTGTGATTTAATACCACTGGTTAAAGTGACATTCTGAGAAATGGCTTAAGAAATCTTCAAAGTCAAACTGTCTTCTTTAAGAAGAAATTAAAGTAAAGAAAAGAGATCGCAATCACTTTTCAGGTTCTCCAGCTTTGTTTTTGACAAAGAAGTTTCCAGTTTCATTTTACGCCTTTTATAGGGAATTGTTCTTTTTTATCTGGTTATAAAAAGAAGATTCTCTTTCCCTTTGCATTTGCTTCAAAAGATCTTCGTATGGTTTGGTCCCAATATCTTTGAGTTTATATACATATCTTACCTGCTTCCGAATCAACAACTTCCTTAAAGGAGTCAAGTGTGTACAAATCTGACGACTCTTCTAGAAATGAATCTCAAACTCGTTCATTACTTTGGAAAACCTAGTATGAAGTTTTTTGAATAATGTCGTTCATCAATTGTAGAATGACTCGAACCACTAGATCTATAAAATGCATCCACCAGTCTACTGAATTCTGGTCCAGCTACAATGATACATCGTCTCGAAGGAATCTTCGGTTAAACGTATGACACCAACATCGCCCTTCAAAATTGCATTATTCTGTTTTTGTGCCTGATCAATTGTGACTAAACATGTTTAAGAAAACAACTATCTCGTCTTACGCATAATAAAATTACCACTTGTAAATTTCATTGCTACCTGCCGGTGATGTTCGTGAAGTGATGTCATATCTCGGAAATGGATCGGTAACCATCGAACATAATTAACATGATCAAGACAAACATAATACGGTATCATGCTTGGTATGGACTATTTGTAAAGTATGATATCTGACTTGTGAAATGGGCGTACTCCCGAAAGCACAAGACTATCTTAATGCATAAATGAACTCAAGAAATTAAACTATGGTCGGTGTGACTGTGTTTCCTTACATCAGTTGACCAAATACTTAAACGTCACGGAGTCATGAGTTATATTTTCTGTGTTTACTCTTTCGTAAGCTGACATTATCAGTTCAAGCAAATCATATGCTGTCATCGATGTGCGTGTTTAGTCCTAATTACATTTGAACACACATGAAAATAATCTGCCATTCTAGGTGTTGCAATATCGGCTTCAGTGAGGGCACATGTCCATCCACTGTCACGCAATATTTCAAGCAGACTTTTAAAACAAGGCATTGTTATGTACATGTACAATCCACCAAACATGACGATAAACTTATCTTCTCCGTACAAATCTGGCCATTCCCACTGAAATTGCTTTGCCAGTACCAAAGTGGTAGATCTGAAGCTATACTTTATGAGTGCCCGGGATTTAGAAAGGTAACCACCCTTTTCACCTTAATGAATGCTTGATCATTGCACCTGAAAGGACGTGTTTTCAAACAATGGCGTCATAGAAGTTACACGAACTTGAACAGAAGAGCTACATGTAAGATGTTTAGAAGAAAGAAATGATGACAAAGATATGTTAGCAAAATCCAAATCATCATCTGTAAGATGAACTACGATTTACATCAGTGTGCCCTTGTAGTGCGTGCAAATGGCTCTTTATGTCTATGAATAGTCTGCACATGCGCGAAATTGTTAAACGCATGTGTATCATAACCTTAAAAATGGTATTCAACAAATTCATTACGTCATTAAAAATCCCAAAGCGCTTAGTATATAATGAATAGTTCAAATGCTTTGTGCTAATTTTGTACCATTTTTGCGCATGCGCAAACCCTGAACATGTCAAATATTCATTTCCAGTATATATGTCACATTAAAAGAAGATAGCCACCAAATCTGATAATATTTTATTTCTTAAAAAAGGCCAAAGAAATCGTTTTACAGAAAAATATGTATTTTAAACCTGGAAAAAACAGCCATTTTAAAAAAAGGTGGTGACCATCTTGAAACAAATGATTTTTTTTCATGGCCAGCAGTTTTATTAAAAAGTATATAAAAATGATGCTTCGTGCTAATTTTCATGCTTGTATCATCATTTGCACAATTCTCTCGATTTTACTTGTTTATATCTTCCACTACTATTAGATAACTCTGGTTATTTCCCAATCAATCTATCATCAAGGGAAGATAAGTTTAAGCGATAGCCTTTTTCAAAAATGATGAACAGTTCTTTATATTGGTATGTAATCATTTTAAACATTTCAAATTTCTGAAATTTATATTCGTACATCAATGTTTTTGATACACCAATAACAAAAACTAAAATATATTGATTTGATACATTTTTATATTTATTCAAAATTGTATCAGAAACCTAAACTTAATTATAAAATAATGAACCTGTTAAAGGGAGACAATACTCGCATAACATTTTTGAATTGGCACATAATACAACGGAATGTCACTCTTGCATACAAATGGCATATCAATATAATTAATTAACTGTGCAATCGTAATCCACCTTCAATGATGATTCTAAATTATAGATATAACCAAAAGTTGTTAATTTATAGATAGTGAAGACTAATGAAAGCTAACCCACTGTAAAAATATTTCTTTGTAATTTTTTAAAACTTCCTCAGAAAAATGCTCGAGCCACTTGACTTTCAAAGCTCATAATTAACGTTTTTACACAATATTCTAACAAAGTAGTTAAAGATTATTCGCTTCTCAAAGTGTAAGACGCAATAAAAATCGTATGCTTGCACCATCTTACCGAAATACGGATTTGATTAAGTCCTGAACATTTCGACATTATTTCGTTTATTTTTTTTATCGAAACCGGTTTTAAACCAATCACAATTACGTGTTAAGATCCGACTAAATACATATATCCCGATATTGTAAGGTAAATTTGCTACAGACAGCTTTCAAATAAAACATCAACAAAGAGTAAATATGTTACAAAAGAGATATAATATTATTGTATCTACATTTGAAGAGTCGGATCTGCTATAGTAAATTTTGGAAGTAAACGTTGTGAAATCAACGTAAAATCTTGTAGTGAATATGAACATATTTTGATCGTTATGAACCAAGTTATTTTCTTATTATACTCATATGAAAAAGTGTGACGAAACATATCAAAACTCATACACCGAAAACAAAGTAACAATGTGACGACAATAATTGAAAAACAACAAAAAGACAACCAACAGTACACAAAATACAACATAGAAGACCTAACACTAAACAACATGAATCATACTAAATGCCTGGGTGATCTCAGGTAGAACGCCTTGATCTAATTTAGTTAATCATACACATACCGAGAAAACTGTTAAAGATATACAACATGGTGTTCATATTATGAAAAACAAATATATTGTACAACCTTTGTATGTCTATTTTTTTCAATTATCACATTTTTTATTTTACTTCAGGAAAACCATATTTTGTAACCTCGAACAATGAAACACAATATGGACTTCTAGGCCACATGAGTTCCATAACTGTTGATTTTGTAAGCTTTCCGAAATTGACAAACTTTTCCATCACTCCTGATATCACGAATTCCAATAGCAGCTATACTTTTGAAAATGTTACAGTATTGGATACAGTGTACAATAAAAGTGTTAATGTGAACGGCAGGAGACTAACCATACCAGTGAAGGTTGAAAATAAAACCTTTTTCCAACCGTACACAGTTAAACTGTCTAATCAAAATGGATCATCAAACTTCACGTTTATCCTTAGCTCAGCAAGTAAGGCGTACTTATAATAGTTAAATGAACCTGTGTATTTCTTTCTTATACATAAGTTTTGTTTATCAACTAGGGTTGATGACAACCAAAATACTGGAAATACTAAATGAAACAAACGTTTGTCGACAATAAACAGAAATCACCGTGTTAACAAACAACAACATAAAACAGTCCACAGATCACAACAAATACATTTTGGTTTATTATATATTTAGAATGTCCAACAGTAGCTTTTATGGCATACATAGGATTTACTAACCATATCTATGCATATATTACATTTATAAATTTGTGCTGTTTTATATAGCAATATTTCTTGCGCATGTGTTACCATGTGTATACGGCTGGGGTACTTACATTTACCTCAGTTGATAACTATAAAGCTAAATTTTGAATACATTTTCGTATGAGCAATTACATAATACTCGATATCTGAAATTTCAGGTAGACCAGCAACTCCTGAAATAGTCAATATAGTGCCTAAGAAAAGTCAGGTCATGTTAAGATGGCGGGCGGGATTCAATGGTGGATTTTCACAGACCTTTTTCATCGAATATCGTAGACGAGATGACGAAAAATGGAAAGCAATACATGTCAAAGACCACAACCAGAACACTTATTCTATAGATGGACTGACTCCTGAAACTGAATACATAATTCGACTTTTCTCCAGAAATATAAAAGGTGACAGTGGTTTGTCAGATGCTATTCCCTTCATAACAGGTAAATATAATCATAAAATCTTATGTATCCAAACAAAAAAACAAGTCATTCAAGATTATTATGATGCTGGTGATGATTACGATAACTATGTTAATGGCTGTTCAACATCAAGTGGCATATACTTATTTAATATTTCACTTGCATATCTAGGATGCAAAATGTGAATTGTAGCCCAAAATATGTTCGGGCGCGAAATTTCTCAATTTTATTTTATGTTGATTCATATTCTACCGTGACATACCACAAGGTTACATTCCTTATGAAGACATAACACCCTACTCTGAGATTTATCGCACTGGATGAAGAGACCACCCAGGCGGTACTTAAAAAGCTTTTGCTAATAAATATATATATCTTATCACCTTCTATCAAATCCTCCTTCTGTACTGTTTCAAAGTAAGTTTATTCGTTGGTTTACATTTACCGTGTCTGTCCTTTTCCATTCGTAAAACAAATAGTTATTATGTCGTCATTTTCTTAAGTAATAGTACGTATCACAACTTAATCCTTAGCTAACAGGCACACATCAGCATTTTGTAACTTCTAAGCTATGTTATCATTTGGCTGACACCAACTATTTATTGGTTAATATATTTTTTCACTATGTTGAATTAACTTTTCAAATATAACCAGTACTACTGAGCAATTCTTGTTGCATGTGTTGATTGCATTAGCATTTTCGATGCCATGTATGTCATTTGGAAATGACGAAAACTAGCCAAAAGGTTATTATAATGTTAGTGCTAGCTATTGTTGAGTTTAATTTATTTTCAGTTGCTACAAATGAAAACGACAACCTTGCATTCATTCTCCTGATTGTTCCTTTATTAATAGCAGTTGCTGTTATGTATTGGCAGTACAAAAAGGGTAAGTTATCTTTTGAAATACTAATGAAAAAAATCTCGCAAGGCAGCAACACTTAACCGTTTCGATGATATTCCAGTAATTGCTTTATAGTTCTAACGCTTGTTATACACTTAGTCTGAATCGTTATCAAATTTTGCCAATAAAATTTATTCCTAACTGACCAAATATTGATGTAGTAACATATTGCAGGACACTGTACACCATCCAACAATTTGCAAAAACTAAGAAAACTAAAATATTAAGTACGCTATAAAAGGACACAGAAAGGCACAATTTGAATCAATTCAATAGATAAATATCACGGCTATTGTCATACAGACCACCTTCAGGCAAAATGTAAATATATGGTAATATATATATAGACGACATAGGTTATTAAATGAAAAACGTCTGTTGAAGAGGTTGTTAAATACCGAACTTTTTGTTTGTTTGTGTTGATTGGTGTCTTTTTTCCTCTCGTTTTTTTTTGGGGGGGGGGGGGGTTAGGGGGTTTTGGGGTGCTATGAAGTTCTATAATTGCAATATAATTTGTTGTTTCCTCATAAATATTTTTGTTTTGTTTTATAATTAAACAAAACATTTGACATGTAAATAAGTCTGAATTGTACAAATATAGGTTTTTACAATGCCTTTAATTGTTCATATAATTCAATAATGGTATACTTGCTTTTCCAGGAAAATTAAAGGCACTTGGGAGACTCAGGTATAAAAAAAAATTCTATCTAAACTTATTTCTGTATACTAACAAAAAGTTTGCATTTAAATAACACTTTTCTGTCAATTAAGAGGTTATGTTTCACAATCAGATTCTGAATATACCATTATATCTTTAGATAATGAAGAGAACATTACAGTACCATGACATTAACGTAAGATGCTTAAAAAAGACACAAACCACAACAAGGAAAATTAAGGACTAATTAATACGAACCCCGACATATAATATGGGTAACTACGGGTGCTTAAGAAATTTGACTTATTTCTCCAACAGCATGTTTTCTTAATGACAACCTTGAACTTGATATATGCTGCATATCCGTCTTAAAACAATTGATAAATTAAATGTTATATCGTTATGTATGCTGTTCGAAGACTCTAGAGGTGCACTGATGTGTTACCATAGATATGATCGACGTCCTTGAACCAAAATGTATCTTTAACAAATAGGTTTAAAAGCGGACGGTATACCATATAATATAGAAAACAATGAAATATGTAAAGCCTAAACCCTAAATGTGATATCAAATATATTTATAGGACTGTTAGCTTTCATTTGTAACATAGTCTGATTCTGAACGACCGTTTGATCCTTTTCCTTCGGTTTTCCCTGAAAATTCCTCTTATGAAATAAATACAAAAGTTGGAATACTACCAAACTTGACTGTCCCTTTGGTATCTTTCGTCCCTCTTGTAGTAATGATTTATCATGAATGATATATCATATATAATTTTTTTATAGCGCTGTCGATGTTTTCCCTGTCAGATGAAGAAAAATAAAGTGACAAAGGTTAAAAAGAAGATCGGGGGTCTTAAACTTTATTTGTTTAGATTGTTTATCAAATACAAAATCAATAAGAGCATTTGCTCAACAAACAATTAAGATGTATTTAATAGAAAAATCTGATAATTAATTCTGGATTTATTATTTTTAAACATTTTAGTTTGATGGCTACAATCGTTACAAATAAGTACTGCGAATGTTGTTTTGCTAATGTGTTTTGTTTCTGAAATGGAAGATTTGCACCCATGGTTTGCTTTAATTTTTTAATCATGAAAAGTATTTCAAATATCATTTTTAACAGCAAGAATGACCAGCTGAATAAATTCACAAATATATTAAATGGCAGAAAGTGTCAGTCATCTCTTTGAATAACGATAGAAATAATGATATACTATTAGGACAAATGTACAATTAGAATACATCGTTTTAAAGCGAGCTAAACCTCTAACGTATATGACAGTGGCATTCAATTTCACTGAATTTGCCATATTATGAGCAAAACAGAGAAACATAATTGGTAAAAAGTTTTCCCCTAGATTATTGAATATTCATGATTTTTATCTAGCAAGTTATAACATAAAGAGAAAAAAACATTGCTAAAAAAGTAATCGACAGTATAAAAAAAAAACAGTAAATGAATTGAATCGTTTTACGACATTTAATCCTTCATTGGTTCTGTAATTGCATTTGGCTATACATCTTAAGTACCACGGGGAGTTCATGGAAACTGTTGATAGCTATGATAATAAAAATAATTATTAAAATTTTTAGAAAACTAACGGTATGCCAAATTCAAATTGCGTCTAAAAAAACTCATTAGTCAGGATCAAATCAAAATAGTTGAGAAGCCGAATTTATATACTGGTAAACCTCATGATTATAAAAGAGGGACGAAAGATACCAAAGGGACATTCAAACTCATAAATCTAAAACAAACTGACAACACAATGGCTAAAAATGAAAAAGACAAACAGACAAACAATAGTACACATGACACAACATAGAAAACTAAAGAATAAACAACACGAACCCCACCAAAAACTAAGGGTGATCTCAGGTGCTCATAAAATATTACGAAACTTTTGTGCAAAATTAGGCTGGGCAAAACATATTGTGTAAGGAAAAAGAGTATTTTGAAAAATGAAATATTATATAAAACAGTTTATTTAAAAAAAAAAAGAACTATTATTCATGAATGACAGAAATTGTAAAAAAACCCAGAATCAAATATATCTGCTTCAACGCAAGTCGGTTGCATGTGATAAAGTTTCATTACAGTATGGCATCTTTAAATGACTCGTTTTCTTTTTAGTTGCTGCAAATGGCAGCCTTTTATCGACGCAGGTATGTTTAAA
Organism: Mytilus edulis; assembly: GCA_019925275.1. NCBI lineage: Eukaryota > Metazoa > Mollusca > Bivalvia > Mytilida > Mytilidae > Mytilus > Mytilus edulis. Next base: position 2,710,171 of record CM034360.1, on the reverse strand, counting down.
ATTAATAATTATATTATTGATACATGTAGTAAGTATATTTCGTTATTGCAAGTTTTCATTCTAACGCTATTTACAAAACACAAATATGAATTAAAGTTATCTATCCTCTCAATTTTTTGTAATCCAAAATTACCTTATTTTTTTTTTATTGAACCGCGTCCTGTAATTTGAAACTGTTTGGCAGATGGACAAATACTACATATTTTCGTCAAAATCTTTTAGCTTTTTCATTACATGAATAACAAGCTGGTATACCATGAATTTAGCAAACCGTCCTTTTATGAAGAATCAATTTTAAACAGCGTATGTAAGATTCAGCGCGTTTTTTTTTATGATATGGGAAGGAGGTAATAATTGTGAATACGGAGGAATTAAACGATTTATTAATAAAAATAAAGCCCATTCATTAAATTTGGTTACAACTTTATAGCTGACATACAGATTTTCTTATGTAGAAAATTGTGGATAAATCTGGTTTTGTAGTAGTTTTCACTTGTAATGAATTTAAAAAATTCTAATTATATTACAAATGTGATTGAAATATAAAAACGACAACAAATTTAGTAAAAATTGTAAAAATAGGTGAATAGTAACACTTAGTGTAATTGACAAAATTGTAATGCATTTTCACTGTAATTTGATTAATTCAGTAAAGAATAACATTAGCAATAAAATAATAAAAATTAAACAATGAGTCATATTTTTAATTAATCTTGTTTATAATTATTCAATAGAAATTAAACATACAAGTTGATAGACATAAAGAAACACTCCACTTATATAATTTTTAAGGAGGTATTGGTGCTGTTGAGAATAATTTTTATGAAAATCAGAACAATGAAGTACACAATGCTGCCGCTCAAAACATGGATATGCCTGTTTACAATTCTATCGAGAGGCGAGCACATCTAAGCATAGGACAGTGCGTGTCATATTCGGCAACGCCAAAAAGAAAGCCGAATCCACTTGGAAAACGCAAAAACGATATAGGTAAAATTAAAAACCAATTGTTCAGAGAACAATTGAAGGTCTTTCCACCAAAAACAATGTATTTTAATATGAAATTTGTAAAATTAAGTTTAAAATGTCAGTTCAATCGTCGAATGATAGCTTATTGCATGCTGATTCCAAAAATATATGGTTTCTATACAATATTTTTAAATAAGGGATTTAATTTGTTACTTCCGGTTTGAAACATGCTACTTCCGATAATATTTGAATATTTAATTGACACTGATTCCAAACATATCTGGTTCTATATACTTTTATATTAAGTCCAAAAAAAACTATTTCCGGTTTACTCAAGGTCACTTCCGGTTGTTTTTTTTCAAGGTTAACCATTTTGTTTAATTGTTTTTGCCAATAGTCTCATGGCTTTATCATGTATACATATGAGGTAAAAGCAAAGGTCAAAATCAAGAACGTCAAATTAAACTATGACCTTGAGATCAATTTCAAGGTCATAAACCAAGGACCTCAAATCAAAAGACCATAGGTCTTAATTATATTTGGTTAATAGTTATATCACCATACGCGTATTTTTAAATACAAGAGGGGACAAAACTCCCTTTTACGTTCAACGTACCCTTGCAATCAAAATTTACGTATTACGACATGTCGCAACTAACAATTTAGTAAAAATAATTTGTTGATATCTTATACTTATACGGTTTTTGGGAATAATGCAAAATAAGCCAAATTCAAAAATAAGAATATGACCTTGACCTTTGACTTGACCTTATTTTCATTTTTTTGGACCAAGGACCTCAAATCAAAAGATCCTAGGTCTCTATCACTTATGGTTTACAAGATAGAAATGCATATCACTTATATCAAATGCATAAGGGGAAATAACTCTCATATTGAGCGTTCATAATACTTCGGTCAAAATAGGACAAATCATGCGAAGGATATAACAAGCAATTCTTTTAAATAAATTTGTCGTAATCTTTTACGGTTGCGAAGAAGTAGTGGACACAAGTAAAACAGTGTTTGGGTTTGATGATTTACTGTTAACATTAACGCCTTGACAAAATAATGCAAGTAAGTGTTTCTGGTCATTAAACTGTTATAGATATCATTCCAAAATTATCATTAAATAGTATGTTGCGTGAGGGCCTTTTAAGAATACATTCATTTAGTAAGCAATGTTTTTTTACTTTTTAGCTTTTGTTGGGGCGTCATCCGGATTTGCAAAGACTGCTGAGTCGAAGGTTTGTGCAAGATTGAAACAGAACGTGCTATCACGTTAAATATCAAATGATTTCTTTTTAGCTCAACGTCAATATGAGCTTATGCCATCACTTGGCAACCTTCGTCTGTCGTCGTCTGTCGTCGTAAACTATTTAAACAAATCTTCTCCTCTGAAACTGCTCGGTCAAATACCTTCAAACTTCTACTAAATATTCCTTAGGCTATTTAGTTTATAACTTGTATCCGAAGTTTTAATCCATAGATAAACATGGCCGCCATGGCGATAGATAGAACATATGGGTGAAATGCAGTGTTTTTTCTTATATCTCAAAAACTAAATCATGTAGAGCCAATCCGACATCGGGTTAAATTTTCAATTTTTAAAGATTTATCAGTCCTTAAATTTTCAGACAAATTGAATAACTCGTACTTGTTTTGCTGCCACTAAATTGGTAGTTTTAAGGAAATTTTGCAGTGTTTTGTTATAATCTTGAACATTATTATAAATATGTATAAAATGTATATAGCAATAATGATCAGCAAAATGAGATCTACCAAATAGTTAAATGACCATTTTTTTTCAAATGACCCCTGAAGTAGTTATTGCCTTTTTAAGACAATTTTACACAATTTGTTCATCAAGTTTGCTAACATTTTAAAATCTTCTCCTCTGAAACTATTGTGCCTAATACGTCTTAACTTTTAATAATTGTTCCTCTGGTTTATGAAATGTATCCGAATTTTTAAACCATCAACAAACATGGCAATCATGGCTTAAAATAGAACATATGGCTGAAATGCAGTTTTTGACATGGAGTTAAAATGTTCAAAAGGTCAAAATCTATCAGCCCGGAAATGTTCAGACAAACCAAACAACCATTTGTTTGGGTTTCTGCCACTAAATTGGTTGTTTAAATGAAATTTTGCAGTTTTGTGTTATTATCGTGAATATTATTGAAGATAAGGCTACTGCAATCAGCAAAAATGTTCATCAAAGTAAGATCTACCAAAAATGTATGTGACCAATTGACCCCTTAAGAAGTTATCGCCCTTTCAGGACAATTTCACTAAGTTTTGTTTTAGTTTTTAACTTAACAAATCTTCTCAAATGAATTTAGTATAAATTTTGTATTTCATTGACTTGCACGTCAAGAAACATAGACACTATGGCTTAAATGGAACATATGGGTAAAAAGGAAAAATAAGAATAATGAAAGATTTAGGCAACACAAATAACAGGTTAGCGATTCAGGCTCTTGGGAGCCTCTTGTTTAATATATATACACGTTTAATTCCTATATATTTTTGAAAGCAATTGCCTTCGTAATTGAGTTTACAGGTTATGTGTCCCTGTTTACAATATGAGTCATCTACAAAGTAGAAACCGAAGGCTTACCAAAAGAAGTATGTTCATTTGCAGAGACAGTGATGATAACTTTTGCATGAATTGATTGATGATCTTATGAATTTCTTAACACAAAATTATATGTGTGTATTGTAGTCAATTGATAGCTAAAATGTTGATCCAGAAAATACTAAGGGGATATTCAAAACTCAAAAGTCCAGGAAAAACTGTCACACCATAGCCAACAAATATAACGAATTACATGCAAGTTCCAACAAATGTGGTACTACTCTTGTTCTTTATGTACAAATCCGTTGATAACACTTATTTGATGATTATGAACTTTAGCCAAGAAATTTGAAAAAAGAGATAGAAAATAGTAATGGGTTTATAACTTGTTGTTTACTTTTGTATGATAATTAGAATAATTTTGCGGTCATCTGGGACACAGGTATAACATAACTGTCAACCAACTCCTGTTCATTATTGCTTCAGTTAAAGTAAAAATATTTGGTATGTGATTGTTTTTGATCAATTGTTTTAATTATAAGATTACTGTCTGGATGTGTTGATGATTTTTAAAGGAGGGACGAAAGATAAGAGAGGGACAGTAAAACTCATAAATCGAAAATAAACTGACAACGTCATGGATAAAAATGAAAAAAGACAAAACAACAAACAATAGTACACATGACAAAACATAAAGTGCACTAGTGACGTTTGTCCTTAGTAATGAATTGGTGAAGACATGCGTACCAAAAACAAATATGGGTTATGAATATCAATTGCATGCTAACAAACTTAAAGTAATAATGTCTGTATAATTCAAAGCTAAATTGTAGAATATCATTTTCTGTATGTACAACACTCTCCTTTTGTTTTATTTTAGTGTACTGATGAACTTAACTATATTGATGTATGTTTTGAACCAAAGCCGAGCGGACACAAGTTTCAAATTCACGGCAGTGACAATAAAACTGATTACGTTGACATTGATTTCTCGAAAAGAATTTGTTCATTTGCAGAAAGTGAGAGAAATAGTGATGATGACTTTTCTAGTATTGATGATATAAGAATGATGAAAAAAGAACAAAATGGAAATTTACAGAAGTAGAATATTTTGTTCCTTTTAGCAATATGTTTTTCATAATGCATACTTTTATTCTTTACCTGTTACAGTAAATAGGTGAAATTAGGAATTACACGTAATTACTAAACATTTCAGTAAATACCTGTAATTACTAGCCAATTTAGTAATTACATGTATTTACTAGTTGTTTCAGTGATTACTGGTATTCACTGATTTTTTTTGTAATTTTTACAGCTATTTACTAACTTGATATTTTTGTTTTAAAATTAAAGTTATAAATCAAGATACAAAATAAGAACGTAAAGGGTAGGTATTTTAGAGCTTACTTAATTAAGGATTAAGGAATATAAGACACATACAGTGTATACTCTGTAGTGTTTGTGAATTGAAACTGGAAAATGGTTATTATTAAAGTTTTGAAACTCCCTAAAAATCATTTTCAGCATGCAAGACAAATGATATCATTCCAAAATTGAAAAAAATTGTGAGAAGTTTACAGGCAACTTCGCCACCTCTTTTTGATGATAGACATGCGATAAAGCGAAAATTTGTGATTTTAAGGAGTGATGACCAACAAGTGTTTAAACGTTTTTTTTGGCAGGAATTAAACGACAAATGTTTTTCTGCCTAAATTTGAAAAAAAATGTCTTATCTGAGCTGGCCAGACTTTTCGCCGTATCAATGATTAAAACCTGTATTTTTTTAACAGTCAGGCTATTTGTATTACCATTATGTTTCAGATTTACTTTAAAATATGTTTCTTCTATGCAATTTAACAGTCATAGGTATTTCTAATCGTGACAACATGTGCAAAAACACTCAATGATTTTTACCTACAAGTGTTTTCGACCGTTTTGTAGGGTACCCCAAAACTGGTCATATTCAATATACCCTAAACATAAAATGAAACGGTGAATTTCTGCAAGACTTTGGCAGATGATGCATGGACCCCTACCTTTTCAATGATGTAAATATAAGAAAAATTAAACGAGAGGAAAATTTTGGTGTTACCAAGGCCTACCCCTTAAAGTTCTTCAAATTTTTATAACTTTCTTAAATTATCCTAGATTTCTCTCAAACTTGAACAGAAGCTTGCTTATGATAATAAGATATTTTTCAAGTAAATTTTGTAAAAATAAAATTAAGTTTTTCCGTATTTTACTTATAAATCTAGTTTTATGCCAGTTAACATTACAATCACACTGTGGTTAAAGTTTTTAAAATTTTAATAACTTTTTCAAATATCCTGAATTTCTACCAAACTTGGACAGAAGCTTGTTTATGATCATAAGATAATATCCAGAAGTAAAGATGGAAAAAAATATCCTTTTTCGTATATTCCTTATAAATGGACTTCGTTCTTTTTTCTCCAGTTAACATTACATACACTCTCCAATAAAAGTTTTTCTTAAACATTTATTAGATTTCATAAACCATCCTGGTTTTTAACCAAATTTGGACAAAAGCTTCTTCCAGTCCTAGACAAAAGATAGTATATGGAGGAAAATTTTAATATTTTTTCCCCATTTTTGTTGAGCCTGCGACTAACAGCAAATGTAGGCGATATACGGGGTTCCATGAAACCCTTACAATTTTAAATCTGAATCCATCGATAACTTATCTACAGCTAGGGGTTGAATTGAAGGTCACATGAATAAGTATTTAATGAGGTCCATTTATTCACTTGCAAGTGCACAACTCATCAAGCAGGTTTCTCAGCTTATTTTTAGTAAATTAGATCCAGATTGACTGCTAAAAGTGAATTATAATTTCACTATATCATTTTCATTAATGATTTAACAAAAAAAATTATTTTTTTGTATAATTCGTAGCTAATGCTCCTATAAAAAAAAGATACATTTTAGGCTAATCACTTTTTAAAAGACTGCTCACTGATCTTCTATAGTTAGTATTACCCTAACTTTTGATCAGCTGACCATATTACAACATTGTTTTACCAGTTAGTAAATAGGTGTAAAAATTCATTTTAAAATTAGTAATTACTGGTAATAACTAGGCCATTTCAGGAATTACTAGTATTTACTAGGTGCATCGGGGATTACATGTAATTCCTAAATTTTAGTAATTACATGTAATTCCTAATTTCACCTATTTACTGTAACATATATATATTTAATTTTTATATTACAGCTTTACATGTTCTGTTTACTTAATTTTTCCTTATTTTATTAAATAATACCTATAAATTAGAGTAGCATTTCATAATAAAATTAGCATAGACAATTTTAATATATATTTAGAATTAAGAATTGAAATTGGGAATGTGCCAAAGACACCAAAGACCGACAAAAGAGCAGAAAACAGCCGAAAAACAGCAATAGGACTTCATAACAGCAAGACAATCCCGCATCCGGAGGAGTCCTTCAGCTGGCACCTAAACAAAATCGTACACAAGTTAAGTGATAATGGACGTGATTATTAGACCTATTGCATACAGTTTAGGAAATATAGACCAAAACACAAAAACTTAACTACAACAACAATCAAATTATATTCAACTGCAATCTGGGAAAATTAAATTATTAAATACTCAAAAAGGCGCAAGCCAGGGCCGTCCAAGCAAGGACTGGTGGCTAAAACGTCCATTTGATGTGAACTTCTTTTTGAATAATGTGCCTTAATTAGATGAAAAACACGACGGGCGACATATACCTTTATGTGAAAAAAAACACGTTTTAATCCAAAATAAACTCATTTCGATATATCATGTTATATTTGAAACTAAATCTTGTTTTGTATCACATAGACCAGTAACATGGATGCAATATTTTACCTGAACAGTTTGAGATTAAAAAAGAATATTCAGACAACGTGTTATTCTTGACCATGAAATAAATGCGTGCTCAGACAATACTGTAAAGGTTTTACTTTACCCTGTTGACCACATCCTTACGACTCTGGTGGTTAGTTGTCTTATTAGAGCTTTCTTACATTTTGGCAAAAAAAAAACGAACGAACGTAAAGGGAGCATGTATTACACATTTCTAAGATAATGCTGAGAGTCTGTGATTTATCCGGTAAAACGGCATTCTATTCTGAATTAAATTTGTCTCTAAAAAATTAAGCCTATTGCAAATAAAACACGTTTTTGGTATCCAAATACGCTTATGTCCGATACGTTACTATTGTTTATCACGATTACACACATTTGCGCGGGAATTGTTTTCAAAATAAACATTTTAATGAAATTATTTTAAAGTATGATACTCTAAATCTAACGACACGATTCACAATTATTTTTATTTCTAATGAGTATGCCAGCATCAAATTGACAACGCGTATCATCGTAATTTGCAAGACAAGTATAATGCAATGTTTTGAAGTAATGAGGACTAAATCTATTGAAAAAAGATTTTGCTATGGATTTTTTTCTATTAATATTACTATTATATATTTTTTTCAAAATTAGACTCTTGCGATCGCAGAAAACACAAGCGAAACGGAACAAATAGTTATCCCCCTCCCCCTCCAACCTCATTTCAAGTTTATAGTAGGTGCCGTAGTATTCCGCAGATTTTAATAATACTATTTATTATCTTCAATTGATTATAACATTCTTTTACACGTCGTTTATTTGTTTTAATCATCTCATACTTGTGGACCTTGCTTTTGTTTTTTCGTTATTTATTTTTTTCCTGCCGAGCCTATATTAAGGAAATTTTAATAAATACCTTTCGTACGTCATGCAATTCCTTTTTTTTTTACGAAAAATCAAGTTTAACACGTGTCATTACATGCAGTGTATTAGTCCTTTTAAAATAGGCAAACATGAAGATAAAACACCATCGAAGTTCCATGACGATTCGATTAAGATTTAATAAATATGTCAAAATAAAGGATCCCTTAAAACGAGTCTAACGTATAATTCGTATGATTTCATCAAATTGTAAGAAAGCTATATTTATAATTACAAAATTTAGTATAACTATTGGCAATCATACCACTTCTCATTGTTTTTTGAAACCGTATATTTATATTTCAATATGTGCTTGTACCGAAGCATATTAGCGCCGCATATTTTTTTTCCTATGTTTGCGTTATTACCTTTGGTCGTTTGAATTGTTTTACATTTGTCTTTTCAGAATATTTTATAGTCCACTATGCGGTATGGGCTTTGTTCATATTTGTAGGCCATACTTTCTGTGTCAATTGGTCTCTTGTAAAAACTTTTCTAATTGGCAATCATACCACATATTATGTTTTTATATCATAACGCTGAACGCAAATGTTGCGCTATAACGTAAAACATCAAAGTACTGAAGTACTAAACATCGGATGACCGAAAGTTATCGTGGATGGTCACAAGCACAAAAGTTTTGTTCCAAAAAAAAGTGAGGTTAAGGTACATATATATATATATATAGAGAGAGAGAGAGAGAGAGAGAGAGAGAGAGAGAGAGAGAGAGAGAGAGAGAGAGAGAGAGAGAGAGAGAGAGAGAGAGAGAGAGAGAGAGAGAGAGAGAGAGAGAGAGAGAGAGAGAGAGAGAGAGAGAGAGAGAGAGAGAGAGAGAGAGAGAGAAGTTTGTGCGTGGATGATGAATAAATGACAGGGTATTCAACCTTACCGTAATAATTACTATATTGTAGTGATACAAATTAGTATACTCTGGTTTGTTGTTATATACACATGGAAAAAAGTACTGCAACACCAAATTGAAATTGAAATTAAAAAAACACTCTTTATTTTTTTGTGATATAATTTGGTAAAATAGAACTAGTTAAACATTATTTAAGTATCACATGAGTTTCATCAATAGATATTTACTCGATAAGTTTTTATCTGCACATGCAGCTACTGTACCCGTAAACAGCAAAACAGATGTTTTCATCCTCATTGTTTTCAACACTTTAAATAACCAAGTTTTTAAAGTTATGTGATTGACACCTTGTAATGGGTCCTTGACAACTCTTAACTGCAGCAAGATGGCAGATTATCAGCATAAGAGAAGCAGGGATGTCGCTGTAACATCTGCACGTATTGTTGGTCATCACCATTCCACTATTAGTCGTTTTGAGAATAAAAATCAGGCAATAAACGCTGTTAAAGACCTTCCAAGATAATGAAGACCCCCTATACCATTTGCTAGGGGAAATCAAGCATAATGAAGGTTGGTCAGAAGGAAACCCATTGCATACAAGACAATCCTAAAAAGAGAGCGGTGGCCAAACAGGAGCCTTTTAACAAGAACTGTTCGAGATTGACTCATTGCTACTGGTTATCGTGCGACAAGACCATTTCGGAGACCTTTGCTAACGAACAGACACACAGTTTTCCGTATCACACGTAGTGCAGAGCTCGCCAAAGTTGAAAATTTGCATCGTGGAGGAAGATCCAATGTTCAAATGGAATTGGGTTCATCTTCCTTGGCCCGATCGTAGCCCGGATTTGAACCATATCGAGCATATTTGGGACACTATTGGGCGGAAAGTGCGCGAAAGGACACCCCAGTTCAAACACATCATGAAATAAACAATGCCCTTCATCAGAAATGGTTGCTACTACCTTACCAACAAATTAGTCGATTTATTGCAGGAATCAGAAGACGTTAAGATGCGTTTATCTGTTTGAATGGAGGCTGCGCACAAAGTACTAATTCTTTGGCGTATAACGAAAAACCATGATGTGAACAGTCATCTGAACATTAATTTTGAAATGATTGACATTGTAAAGTTCGACTACAGTAAAAGTTGTAAAATGCATTTTTTTGTACAAAAAACACTTGATTTTGTTATTAAAATTGTGGTTATATAAATCATTTTTTTTTCAAATATGTTTTGGTCGTTTCAATGCCTATGTTATTATAAACAATGTTTCAATAATATTATACATATATTTTATTATATTTCATCTAAAAAAAGAGGCTGATTTTTCAAGTTTTAAAAAATCAAGGTGTTGCAATACTTTTTTCCATGTGTATATATTATATAAATATTTTGTATACATAAATTTTTTTCCCATTTGTATAGCATTCTTTTTTGCTATTCTAATAATAGTGCAGTGCAAGTGCATGGTGGACACTCTTCTGTATTAATTGGATTTTTCTAATTAATTGGACTTGAGTGGGCATTCATATTTTCCCGCAAAGTTTCTTGAAATATTCTTCCGCATTCGTTACCACAAATTTTCGGTATCCTTGATTTGTTATTGATCACGATATATTTCTCACGACAGAACATTTTCATATCATTTATCTATGTTCTAAAAAAATATTTTCCTCAATATTCATTGAAGAAATTGATAAATATAGTTATCAAAGTTACCAGGATTATAATTTAATTCGCCAGACGCGCGTTCCGTCATCAGTGACGCTCAGACCAAAAAGGTTATAATGCCAAACTATTACTAAATTGAAGAGCATTGAGGACCCAAAATTCCAAAAGTTGTGCCAAATACGGCTTAAGTAATCTATCCCTGGGATAAGAAAACCTTAGATTTTTGAAAAATTAAAAGTTTTGTAACAGGAAATTTATAAAAATGAACCTATAATTGATATGCATGTCAACACCGAAGTGCTGACTACTGGGCTGGTTATACCCTCGGGGACGAAACGTCCACCAGCATTGGCATTGAAACAATGGTGTAAATAGTTATCAAAGCTACCAGGATTATAATTTAATACTCCAGACGCGCGTTTCGTCTACACAAGACTCATCAGTGACACTCAGATAAAACAATTATATATAATAAGCAATAAAGAATGTTTTTTTGAGTTCGATTATCAGTCAAAAAAGAAAGTCACTTGGGTAGAAATGACTATGGCATCAATACACTGGAATGCCTTCACGGTCATCCGATGTAAAAATGAATAATTATGTGGCGCTTATACGTTTCCGTATTTAAACCTGTTTTACTTAAGAGGCAAAATAATTAGACAAATAGTAAGTCAGGATTCGCCTACATGGTGATGCATACAAAGCAGAAGGCGATTGTTTATCATCTGATCTAGATTCGTTTTTCAACGATAAGTAACCATAATTAAAAAAAGAAGATGTGGTATGATTGCCAATGAGACAATTATCCACAAAAGGTTAAAATGAAGTGGATGAAAGTTTTAAGAGAACATCGAACGGTCTTCAACAATGCAAAAACTCATACCGTAATGTTTGCTATAAAAGGCAATACATTAGTTTGTTTTCTCATTTTAAGTATCTTCTTAAATTGTTTGTTATATAAAGGCATACTCAATTCATAGCCCTAAACACGCATGCCTTTGTAAAAGGGAAGCGAAAAATACCAAAGAGACATCAAAACTCATAAGTATAAAATAAACCAACAAAGCCATGGCAAAAAAAGACAAAGACAAACAACAGTTAAAATATAAAAAAACGACATAGAATTTAACACTTAGCAACACAAACCCTACAAAAAAAACAGAGGTGATCTCAGGTGCCCTGGAATGGTTCGTAGATCATGCAACAAGGTGGCAACAGTCGTATTGCTCATGTAAGTTCACAACTGGTGATAAATCGTGATCTGTAGGTCACATTCGGAGAACGAGCCTGTGGTTACGACGACAAGAAATATATCCGCCTTCTTGAGATGCTTCATATACTGTTGCATCATCCACACTTTTTACCTATTCAACTCCAAATTTTTTCCAGGTAGGGGAACCCCCCTTCCCTAGCCCCCCCCCCCCCCCCCCCCTCCTTTTTTTCAAATCCTGGTTCTCCATCTCTTACTTTACATTACGACTTTAATTATCTATTTGGTAACATATTAAAACTTTCATAAATATATAATTTGTTTACTGACAAACGATTCAGATACATGGTAAAAAGGTCCTCCAAATTATAAAGTGAAACAAGACGAACAATCGTATCTAAATATTCAAGATATATACTTCCAACTGGGTACTCAGAATCTGTAAATACAACAAAAACTTGCATATTCATATATTATTTTCTTTTGTATTAAAATGCAGTATTTCGGAATATCTTCTTCACTGGACGCAAAACAAACAACAATAAATCATCAATCACATTATTTACTAGTTAGGATAAGAAAATTAATGTACAATATAGTCTTTCATAATAAGGCTGCTTGATATACACATTTTTTCTAGTACCTATAATTCGGAAAAGAAAATCATAAAAACTTCTCCTATGCACTATTTGTTTTTCTTCTTATCCGAATTCGGATAACTACCAAGCCATGATGACTTTATATTGAATATAGATATACTAGTACTTATCCGAATTTGGATAAGGATCGTCACATTGCATACGTAACCCTGTGCGGTAGGTCATGTATTCTTCTTATCCGAGTTCGTATAACGACCAAGATGACTTTATATTAAATATAGATATACTAATACTTATCCGAATTTTGATAAGGATCGTCATATTGCATACGTAACCATATGCAGTAGGTCATGTATTCTTCTTATCCGAATTTGGATAAACAGTTATTATTCCTTGATAATGTGTATTATGTATTCTATCGAAATTCGGATAACATTAGTTTCTCTCCTTATGTCTAAACAATGATAATTCAATTATTTATTCTTCTTGTCCTAACTGAGATAATTAAATAACTACTGCAATTTTAATAAATAATATTATATAAAAATAAGAAATAGGTATAAATACATTATTGTATTAAATTCATCTTAAAAAAGTGTTGCCTTCCAACATTCTTATTTCAGAAATCTCGCTTATCCGAAACTCCCATTGACTTCAGCATATGGTAATGCTCAAAGGTAATTGGAAGCTGTTGATACTAAACTCCGCATAATATAAAAGAAACTAAAAATTAAAAAAAACTCATCATAGATACCAGGATAAAAATTTCGTATATACACAGACGCGCGCGCGCGCGTTTCGTCTAGAAAAGCCTTAGTATTTCAAAAATTCAAAATGTTACAGTTAATTTATAATTATGAACATATCAATGATAACTAAATTTAACTCAAAAGTGCTGACTAGTGGGCTTGTGGTACCATTGGGGACATAAATCTACACCAGCAGTGGCATCGACCCATTGGTTGTAAATAAAGTCATCATAGATACCAGGATTGAAATTTTGTATATACGTCAGACGCGCGTTTCGTCTACAAAGACTCAGTGACGCTCGAATAAAAAGTGTTAAAAGGCCAAAGTACGTAGCTGAAGAGCATTGAGGACCAAAAATTTCTTCAAGTTTTGTGAAATACAGCTAAGGTAACCTATTCCTGAGGTAGAAAAGCCTTAGTATTTCAAAAATTGAAAAATGTTGTTAACAGTTAATTTATAATGATGAAAATATCAATGATAACTGAGCAGCACCTGCATAGGGTGTATTTATCTCCCAATTGATACGATATTCCCGTGCTTACATTTTCTATCATGATTTTCTTAATAGAGGTTTGTTGCTCACAAGGAAATCATCAAATCAGTTCAAAAAGGGTGAAGTTGAAATTATCTCTTCGTAAATTTTACAGACGCCATCACGAGTTGCTTGACCGTTATGGAATAACCGTTTCACAAATGATATTGGATATGTTCCTTACGTCGTAACTACAATCCCCTTCCCTTTCATAAATGTGATCTACCAAATTAGACTATTGACCGGATTTGTTATCTCATAAGCAACACGACGGGTGCCGCTGTGGAGCAGGATCTGCTTAACCTTCCGGATTACCTGCGATCACCCCGCGTTTTTGGTGGGGTTCGTGGGGTTCGTGTTGTTTATTCTTTAGTTTTCTATGTTGTGTCATGTGTACTATTGTTTGTCTGTTTGTCCTTTTCATTTTTAGCCATGGCTTTGTCAGATTATTTTCGATTTATGAGTTTGACTGTCCCTCTGGTATCTTTTGTCCCTCTTTTTTCAACACAGAAGGGCTGTGGAAATAAATCTGATAATTATACAATAATAATTGTATATGAAGAATGATAGCGTTGCACTTTTGTGTACGAATTATAAGTGTATTGTTTAAGTTTATAAACAGAAACAACGTCTATTCTTATGTTTTAGAGATCACGTACACATGGTGTTGATGAATTGAGATATAGCTAAAGTACATGAACATATGGCGCCGTGAAGATTTGTTATATGTTTTGTCAATTTTTTTCGTTAAGTCGGAGTGACACAGTCTTTTTGTCAGGAGCCTACCAGTTAGAATACACCTTATCGCTAATCCCGGTTGACCCGGCCGCTTGAACTTTTGACGCATACAACAATCACTTTTCAATTGTGGCGTCAGATATTTTGTTTTATGACGTCAAAATTTTACGGGAACCTGTGTGATATCCGGTAATGGCGGACAAATAGCGATAAGGTGTATGAAGTGCATACGCTGAGCTTGACATTTGCAACGTATTAATTGACAAATGTAAACACCATAAGAAGGAGGCAACAATGTAATAGTCTGATAAATGGGACGTTTGTCAATTTTATTTGGTAATCGTCAGTCTGTATAAATATGAATTAAATGTTTAACCCGCTGCAAATGTTTGCACCTGTCCAAGTCAGGAATCTGATGTTCAGTAGTTGTCGTTTGCTAATGTGCTTCATAAGAGTTTCTTGTTTCATGTTTTTTTTTATATAGATTACACCATTGGATTTTCCATTTTAATGATTTACATTAGTAATGTTAATGGTTCGGAGCACTTTATAGCTTGCTGTTCGGTGATAATCAAGGCTCCTTGTTGAAGACCATACTTAGAATTATAATGGTTCACTTTGATAAATTATGACTTGGATGGAGAGTTGTCTCATTGGCAATCATACCACATTTTCGTATATTCATGAACTGTTTCTTCATATCTTATATATGACGTGTGTGCGAAGTTCATTTCTGAATTCTCAACCATCAGGAATGATGCAAACCACTGCTGACAATCTAAATCTAATGAATTCTGACGTATTGAAATCATTAAGCCTTTTTATGTTGTCTGTGATTATGCCAATGATACACCTCTCTAACAAAATCGTTTTATCACAATGGGAAAGTTGGCACCACAAACACATTCGAGTACAAAATAAATTGATTTTTTTTCAATGCGTTATTGTTTTCAACGGTTTGAATCTACGATGGTTTGTAATACTTCCGTAGTCGTATCTATATTGATTTATATGTTGTTCCCAATTAAATTTGCCGGATGGATTGTCTATTGTTTTTTTTTCGATTGAACTTGACAAGGATGTCCTCTCTTGACATTTTAAGTGGATATATGATTATCGTTTCCCGGATGAACCGTGAATCAATCATTCTGTAGGTTTTCAATAGTATGATTCAACCTATTGATATCTAGTTATTTTCACTTCAATTAGTCCCTGACATTACTGCTGATAATTAATAGTTTTTAAATTGAAATCAACAATGTCTTTCAACAAACACGTATAACCGTTTCTCATAATACATTTACAGTGCATAAGGGTTAGGATCGTTGGTTTTTATTTGACAAATATCGAAAAGAAGCATTACGAACAAAAAGAAATAAATAGAACACTAACCATATCGAACACTGGTGCATTTCTCACTCACTCATTTTTTTTTAGTAGAGTTTCTGATAAAATTAGCATGAGCTGATGGATAATTATAATTAATTACATTGGTTGCAATTAATTACATTGATTTCCCAGTTAAATAAAAACCGATAATTTCACATGTGAAATGAACGCGGTTATCTCACTCTTTGACGTCATACAACAATAGGCGTTGTCAAGACGTCGATAACGGCGGATCAAAACAAATTGTAAATGCGTAGAAGAATGATATAGTTCCTTACATGTGAATAAGGATTTTCTTTATCTAGGCTTAGATAACCTTAGCCGTATTTGACACAACTTTTCGAATTTTGGATCCTCAATGCTCTTCAACTTTGAACTTATTTGGCTTTAGAAATATTTTGATATGAACGTCACTGATGAGTCTTATGTAGACGCAAAGCGAGTTTGGCGTACTAAATTATAATCCTGGTACCTTTAATAACTGTTACATTAATTTCTTTTGAAAAAGCCATTTACTAATTTAATAAAAAGAATAACTGATTAAAGAATTCAAATATCGAAAAATATTCGTGACCGAACAACACTGATAATTAACTCATGCGCTTCGCGCATTCGTGAATTAATGTGTTGTTCGGTCACTCGTTGAATATTTTTCTCTATTTGAATTCTTCGATTAGTTATTCTATCAATACATGGTAACATATGAGAGAATTGTGAATGTAGTTTGCAGATAAAAAAAATGTAATAATAGATATAGGAAGATGTAGTATGAGTGTGAATGAGACAACTCTCCATCCAAATAACAGTTTATAAAAGTAAACCATTATAGGTCAATGAACGACCTTCAACACGGCGCGTTGGCTCACACCGAACAACAAGCTATAAAGGGCCCCAAAATCACTTAATCATTCAATGCAATGTGTAAAGTTATGACATTGTATAGAACTGAATCATAAGTAAAAATCATATACATACAACCAACAAGGACCCATATATTGTAATCGCTGTCTTTGCTCATTATGCAGTCGTTACCAATAAGTATATCATACATTCAAGTCTAAGCAAGTGACAACCATACAATATATATGTCCACTGAATCCCCGTGTGTGTTGAGATACAAGGTTACTACAAATATTTATACAAATATGTATATAAGTCTGAATGTAAAACCCAACGACAGTATAAACAGATTTTTGGGCTGACAAACTTTTGACGTTTTTACGTTTTTACTCAACGGGAACTCAAATTTTTGATACACTATAGCATCACATATATCATAGCCTCGTGTCCAGCGCTTTTGACCATGTATATAACAAAGTTAGCATAAACACGTTTGATTTTTTTTATAATAGCTGCATTGTATTATGTAGGGTCCTGTCTGTTAATTGCTGGATGAGCATTGTTACAAATGCTTGTCATGTACTTTTTTGATGAATAGTGTCAGATTTTTTCATGTGTGCATTAACATGTTCATTTATACGTTTTTAACAAAAGATAGTGTTTACATACTATTTTGCTTTATCAGCAAATGGGACAAATGATTATTATATAGATCAACTGTTAGAATTTAGTAAATTCTGGATGATAGAGTCTTTTTTATCTGTTCTTACCAATCCTATTTTTCACATAATACATTGTGGATAGCACACAGAGAGACAACTCTTATCTTCCTACTTTTCATTGAACAACACTAACCTTATCAAACAAATAATTAGTCAGATTCTTTCATTTTCATTTTATAATTTAATATTAAATACATCTGATATATAGTAATTACATTGTATCTAAAAGGAATTTAGTCTCAGATATACATTGATAAGATAACTATGATTTTTTAATTTATTCATGTACCTGTTTGTACGTTAATGACACTACATCATACTCCTGTAAGGTCTGGTGTGTATAAATATACATGTTTATTGACTCCACATGTTAAAAATTGTAATATTTTGTATTCAATGTATGAATACCAAGCTGCATTTCAAAATAAAAATATATATCTATCTGTATAATCATTAGAGATTTTGAACACATTGATAATATAACCTGGATTTTTTTCTGCGTTGATATACAGGTCTGTAGTAAATGTTTATTACCATTTGGAAAACAACCTATATCTATTGCGCAATGGCATTGAATTGAACACTAGGTGCTGGAAATCTTGTTTGTTTCCATTTCCGATAACAGTAGACTGCCAAACAACAACCCACAAGCATGCAACCTGCTAATGTTGCTACAATTATCAGTACAGTTGTATTACTCGTTTCTGATGAATCTTCAAAATAAGATATATACAATTTTAGCCAAAATGAATAAAACTTCAACGTCAAATCCAACTTACTACTTTTGCATTTCTAGTAATATGTAACAGTTAGTCTTGTATGATTTTTGATTTTTGTTCATTTATATATTTTAGAATTTAGTATGACGTAATTTATCACTGATCTTGTTCAAATTGTTGTTTGGTGGCCACGAAACCGAGTGCGGGATTTTCTCGCTGCGTTGAAGACCCATTGGAGACCGTCTGATGTTATCTGCTCTTCGGTTGCGTTGCTGTATCTTTAAACTCATTCTATATTTTCATTCTCAATGTTTTGTCATCGTTTATTGTAAAAGAAGTTTTGACGATATGCAAAAGGATTATCAAAACACTGGGTCACAAATAACCAGACACAAATATCAGTAAAATATAATCAACTGACTAAAAGACTTGAAAGGGTCAAACAGTATCAACGATACACGGATAACAATCTTTTGGTGTGTTTTATCATTTGATTAGGGACTTTCCATTCTGAATTTTTCTCGAAGTTCAGTATTTTTGTGATTTTACTTTTTGAACCACTTTATCTACATAAAGAATCTGTACCAGGTCAGAAATACGACAGTTGTTCTACATTCGTTTAATTTACTTGATTTTGCCGCATGTTTATGGGTTTTCTGTTTTGAATTTTTATTGGAGTTCAGATTTTTGTTATTTACTTTTTTACGTCCGATGAGCGTCTTTGCTATACGAATTTAATCCTTATGAAAGTCAATCACTTTCAAACATGATGATTAAATGTTATAGACATATTACTGAAAAATTATTACACCAGGGTTTTCGATATCACAAACTAGTCAAAACATTTACTAAATTTTATCATCGGTATAAGGACATCATTCGTAAATATAGCTCAACATGCAGACTTCTTACACGTTCAGGTATTTCACATCCAATTTTTTATGGAAATATTCTTTATAAAGCACAAAAATGTCAGTATTCACCTCAGAAACTAACAAAACCTTTAAATAGACTTATCAAGAAGGGATATAGTTACGATACTGTTGTCAGGTCACTAAAGACTGCTTATTTTGGCGTTAATATTGATTCACTTATAGGGTCTTTGCATCGGAACTAAACACATTTATTAAAAAACCAGTTGTTGGCATGACACGGGTAATGTTCTTCTCATATATGTTATGATGGTATGATACTAAACCCCTAACGGGAAGGATTGTGCCTGATATTCATATGATGAAATCATAATCTTTCAATCAGTTTAATTGAATTATGGAGCTGGCATGTCAGTTAACTGCTAGTAGTCTGTTGTTATTTATGTATTATTGTCATTTTGTTTATTTTCTTTGGTTACATCTTCTGACATCAGACTCGGACTTCTCTTGAATTGAATTTTAAATGTGCGTTTTGTTATGCATTTACTTTTCTATATTGGCTAGAGGTATAGGGGGAGGGATGAGATCTCATAAACATGTTCAACCCCGCCGCATTTTTGCGCCTGTCCCAAGTCAGGAGCCTCTGACCTTTGTTAGTCTTGTATGTTTTTAATTTTAGTTTCTTGTGTACAATTCTGAAACTAGTATGGCGTTCATTATCACTGAACTAGTATATATTTGTTTAGGGGGCAGCTGAAGGACGCCTCCGGGTGCGGAAATGTCTCGCTACATTGAAGACCTGTTAGTGACCTTCTGCTGTTGTTTTGTCTATGGTCGGGTTGTTGTCTCCTTGACACATTCCCCATTTCCATTCTCAATTTAAACGTAAAACATACATCTTTTAATGACAACTGTCTTAATATTGTAATTTCTGATACACAAAATTAAGTCCTATTTAATCGTATGCATGGAATAATAAGTTAATAAAATAGCATTTCTCGTCATTTCAATACAGACGATGGGTTTGAAAGTATTTCATTTCACAGTGAGTTGACTATAAGTGTTACTGTCTATCTGTAGCTATTGTTCAACCAGATTGAAACATTGACAATACAATAGGGACATTTAAATTGACCAGTTGGTTTTTTAAGATTTAAATCTACATTTGTACCTTGATGCTACCTGTAAAAAGTTTTATTCACCTAGCCCAAAACTGTCAGCATGCTTTTTTCCTGAAAATTTTCTAAGATAATGCTATCAAAAAATTGAAAGGGTAGAAATATTTTTAGGTTTTCATTGTTTTGAATCCCCAGTATGGATAATATTTATAAAATCTTAATCAGTAAACTATTTTGTTAACTGCATATTAATATGTACGAAAATTAAAACTGTTTTTAAATAATAAATGATTCTTTAAATTTGTAACCCTCATACATAGTATTGTTCATTTGTCAGTGACACCTGAAAGAGCTATCCAGGTGATTTCAGTTTCAATTTTCAGATGGATTATATATTGTGCATTTCTTTATAATTTTTGGATTATGATATTTGTGATGTTAAATTTATCATAAGAGGATTTTATTTGGAAAAAATACTGTGTTTTACTGAAGAAAATTCAATTTTCATAATATGGAATAAGTTATCTAAAAGGATATAAAAATCAAACTTGAATGCATGATAGAGAAATAATTGCAACACATTCATTATTAATTTTGGGATACATTATAAGAGTGATTCACCTGATTAAACGGAATATATGTCATGGGAATTATCATGGAAATGAAACAAAATATTAAATTCATAAAGTTAATATAGTCATATATAGTGATAAAGTGAAATGAAAAAGTAAAATATTCCAAAATATTCCTAATGTTGGGATAATATGAATGTCAAATTGGAAATAATCATTATAAAGTTCTGGATCTAATATTGTTTAATTGGAATATATACATGCTAATGAAATAAAAATTCAATACTGTGGATATAATAAAATCAAGTGATAAAGTGAAAATATATGAATAAACTTATCCAAAATATGTGTCAAGTGAATATACTCATCTTAAATGTGATAATGGAAATAATCAAATATTGCAAAATACTGTACCTGTTTTTAGGGATATATATATCATGGGAAATTTAACAGAATATTGATATAGAGAGAACATCTAGTTATATAGTCAAAAGCATGAACAAATATTCGAAAAATTTCATCATGCTCATTTAATTAGAAAAATGTTATAAGTTATTTCAGATAAAGAAAATGATATACAACTAGATGAGATATAAAATATGTAGAGTAAATAAAATAGTTCATTAAAATATGAGTTTGATATTTCAATATGATTATACATTAACAATCTGTACAAGGAACATGTCAAAAAACAAATTATGTTGAGTTATTTTCCATTAAAGACCCAAACAGATATTTAAAAGGTTTTTTTCAACAATATACAAGAAATATAAGCACTCATAGTAGTTGGCTATGCAAACTTTCAAGAGGAAATGTAGTGAATTATATGACATGCAATTAAATTCCCTTATAAAAAATATAGTCTCGATCTGGCTTGCCTTCTTCTAAAATTTTAAATAACAGTAAAATAAAATCTCTTTTTCCGTCCTAATGTTGTGTTTTTTTGGCACTTGAATGATTAATTATTTCAGGGAGAATATCCATTTCCATGACCAAAAAGACAAATAATAATTTTAATTTCATTACCGGTTTAGTTAATGTTAGAACATGAAATAAGTTTGTGTCTAGTTTTCAAATATACGTGTTCATATTCTAGCTTTATTCATACCATGTAAACTAATTTAGACATGCATATCATCTTATTCAACAAAGATAAAAATTGAAGCCTTGATGCCATATAAAAAAAATATAAGTTAAACAAAAACTATCTCAGTTACACTACAACAGTAACAATTAAACAGGTGAAGTGATAGGGTAAAAAAAATCAGGATAAAAGCATGCTGAAAACTTTGGGTTAGGTGAATAAAAAATTGTACAGGTAGCATCAAGGTAGATTTAAATCTAGCAATACCAACTGGTCAATTAAAATGTCCCTATTGTATTGTCAATGTTTCAATCTGGTTGAAAAATATCTACAGGTAAAAAGTAAAATCACAACGGTAACATTCATAGTCAAGTCAAGTCACTGTAAATTGATTCGTGTCAAAAATGAGACTTGCCATCGATTTTTTAATATGTTTTGTATTTTCCTCCGAGTTCAGAATTTTTATGATTTTAGTTTTTTTTGTAACAGTATAATGAACTTTCTTCAGATAGTTTAGTGAATAAAAACTGGTAAATCAAAATGTAAAACCAACGAGAACATGAAAGTCAATACAAATCGACAAAAATAATGCTTAAAACCCTTTAGCGTTTTCAACTGGAAAGTACTGCTTTCACGTAACCAATATATTGCAAAATTTTATTCAATTCAAACATAAAAGAAATTGATTTCTACCAATACCAATCAAATGGTTTATATATGGATGTTCCTTGTAAAATGTTATTTCAATAGAATATATCTACTACGAAGTAACTTCAGTTTTTTGTTTTATATCATTAGAATGTCTAAAAGTATAGAATGGCTAACCTGTGCAAGCATCAACAAGTTGAGTAATCAACACTGTGTGATTACCATAACTGCATGTCACATTGATAGTGCCTGTACACATATCTGTTCTGTAGTCGAGTTCAATCTTTGTTTCGTAGAATATTGAAATGTTTTTAATACTAATTTTCATAAACTTTGAAATTTCCTCTCCCTGAAATAAAGGTTGTTATAAGATATGGATACTTAAACCATCCTTGCGACCTTTGTTAGGTTGTTTTTATTCTATATGTGTATGTTTTTTAATCATAGGTGTTAAGACACTTTGCTAGATATATCTTCAATTTTATTTTTTTCGGTTTAACTCAACCTAAAGATTACCTAAATTGTGTTCTAAAAGAGATATATCAATAAAAAAATTCATTTTTGACTTTAAGAGTTTATTTATCTGATTAAGAAATGAATTCTCCAATCTCTCTCATGATATTAATTGTAAACACAGAGAAAAACACTTCATCTGATAAGTGTTTGTAACTTTCGTCTACACGAGAATAATCTAATTACAAAACACACACATGGAAGAGATCAGACTTTTTCGAATACCTGTGCCAAAACATTCATGATACTCGTGTTTCAAGTACAGAAGTCTAAATGGTTCAAGTATTTTAAGATAAGGAACAGCAATTTCAATGAAAACTCATCTGTCTATGATTTTGAGTACAAATAGCATTTTTGATAACTGACAATGATGCGTTAAGGATCAGCAAAATCAACCGAGTGGATTTTGAAAAAAAAACAACCATGTACATTATTGTAACCCATAAGCGTATTTGGTTTATAAAACGTTCAACTTTAGTGCTTAAATCAATCTGAAGATAAAATCAATTACAAAGGACAAGATATGACAAGTGTCAATGTTTGCCCCTCTTATAAACAACACATAAACTTAGAGTATTATTCAATATCTTGATGAGGTTATCTTTGCCTTATTTTTGAAAACTGTACCGGGACAAATACGTAAGTTTACGAACTGGTATGTCGTGTCAGCACAGTAATATCTAAAGCTTACTGTCATCGGACTATTTAGTTCGGTCTAAAGAAATATTGAATTGAAATCAACAGTTGCCATATTTATAAATTACCATTTACTGAGTAATGTAGACCGATGAGCTTTGAACCAGTTAAATGAACCAAAAATTATTCTAAAACTATGTTACATCTACCTAATATGCAGATAATACAATACTGCCTTTACCTCAAATTTTCCGGAGCACAGAGGTTTTGGATAACCATTATGAACCATCACAATGCCATTTAACTTCCTGTCATCTAAGCTGAAGTTCTTCATATGTTCTACTGATGGTTCAGCTTAAAAGACAAAAAAAAAAAATAAAGTTCACAGAACAACCATAATAAATGGAAGTAACATACTATATTTAATGCTGGTGCTACGATTAAATACAAAATGATGGCAACAACAAAGAAACAAAATTAACAAAAACAAAAGCTTTTAACAGCAAAGATGTTTTTGTATGTAAGACAATATGTATATTAAAACAAGAGTTTCAATCTTACCGACGCCATCACGAGCATGTTCACCTTTATGGAATAACCGTTTCACAGATGATATTTGATATATGTCTTATTTTTTTCTTCAATACCCTTCCCTTTTCACGAATGTTACCTACCGAATACGTTTATTTACCGGAGTTGTAATACCATAAGCAATACGACGAGTGCAACATGTAGAACATGATCTGCTTACCCTTTTGAGCACCTGAGATCACCCCAGTTAATGGTGAGGTTCGAATTGCTTCGTCTTTAGTTTTCTATGTTGTGTCTTCTGTACTAATATTTGTCTTCGTCTTTTTATTTTAAGCTATGGCGTTGTCACTTTATTTTTCATCTATGAGTTTGACTGTCCCTCTTGTACATTTCGTCTCTCTTCTACAATATTTGTGAATAATTATTGTTTTCAAAAATCATACTGAAATATATATCAGCTAATGAGTAATGTACTTTCCGACGTCAAACCTTTTTTTCATTAAAAAAAATCTTAAGGAACAGAAAGTAGCAAACATTTTTTATATAATTTGTTTTAAAAATGAACGTCAATCTTTATGGCGTACTAAATTATAATCCTGTTACCTTTGATAACAGTTTAAGGTTAGGGTCAAATAAGGGTTTAAGATTAGAGTAGGGGTAAGGGTTAAGTTAGGGTTTAGAATTAGGGTTATGGTTAGGGTTAAGTTAGGGGATAAGTTAGGGGTGAGGGTTAGGGTTAGGGTAAAGGTAATTTTTACGAATACTAGTTCCCCCTAAATCCTTTATAAAAATTAATATAAGGAGAGAATGAATATCAGACACCTCAAGTTAAGATAATTAGTTACTTACAGATAAATTCGTTTTCATTTAGCAAAAGATTGTCTGAATAAGTGTGAAATCCGCAATCACATTTATACATTTGATTTACGTCACTTGAGTTAAAATGTTTTATCGTTAGATTGTATATCATTTTCCTCTCATGATATTCAACATTAACTGCATACTTGTCATTGTATGTTGATTTCTTGTTGAAGGCTAAGGTTTTACCATTTGGTAGCTTAGTCCATAACATTGGTGCAGATTTGTCCTCTGTATGTATAATGCATTCAAGAACAACGTTTTTTCCAAAATACACAGGCTTAGTCATTAGTTTCCACTGTATTCCTTCTGTTAAATGAAAATAATTTCCCAAACTTTAAATGATGCATTGCTGTATTCATAAACTTGTATAACTAGATAAACTAAGATAAAATATTATTTAAATATCGTTTAAACAGCTACTGAAAAACAGATCACACAAAAATTGAACTCCGATGAAAATTCAAACCGGAAGTCCCTAGTCAAATGGCAAATTCAAATGATAAAACACATCAAACGAATGACAGCAACTGTTATATTCCTGACTAAGTACAGGCATTTTGAAATGTAGAAAATCGGGGATTAAATCTGTTTTTTAGCGCTAAACCTTTCACTTGTATGGCAGTCGCAACAAATTCCATTATATTTACAACGATGCGTGAACAAAATAGACAAAATAGGTAAAATATCAATTTATCTAGATAAGACTGTTGGTTGTCCCGTTTGAATGTTTTTACACGAGTCCTCTTATAGCGTACTGTTCGGTGTTATCCAAGGCTCCATGTTGAAGACCGTGACATATACTAGGTTTTCTTTTCTAAATCGTGACTTGGATGAAAAGTTGACTTATTGGCACTCATACCACATCTTCTTACATCTGATATCTGTGCATTCAATGCTTATATGTACCAATCCATGTATTCCATCCTTCCTTGACAATTGGATTGAACAAAAAAAATTAAGGGACAGCAGTCATGATAAAAGATCATCAATCATTTTTAGAATATCCAAATGAAATAATTTACACAAACTGAGGGATTGCACACTATTAAACCAGTGTTGATCTGAAACGGTTATTTTGAATTGTATTAAAAGAAGGAGATGTTGTATATGATTGCCAATGAGACAACAATTGCATTAAGGTCACATATAGGCCAATAGACGGCTTTCAGCAATGAGAAAACTCGATATCGTATGGTGGGTTATAAAAAGACACGAGATGAAAAATATGAAAAAATTCAATTGAAAAAATTGAGAACGTTTACAAAAGGCAAACTAAAATTGTGATGAGGTTTGTCCTTGGTTCGATTTAAAATCTATCAGTAATGTGATTCATGATGAAATAATTAATCTTCTGTTTGCAATGGAAACATTAGCTTCAAGAACGACTGAAGCCAACATAACAGAACGTTTCACATTCAGTTTCATAAATTGGTTCACCCATACGATGAGAATATCTGTCCTCTCACTTGTGACTGTATAGACATTACCATGCATAGTATGGCCTTCTACATGTACAGTAAGTAAAATTCAAGTTTAGAAATCACAAAATGCACATATTTGTGAACTTTAATCCATTCACGTTAGGAGGGATAGCGCTGTAGTAGTAAAACATTCGACTATATGAAACAAATCAGTTAGAAATGACTTAATTTCAGCTGATGTTTCAATTATGTTATCCACCACTGAAATAGGTTTACCTACACTTTATACTTTTCATATTGCTGTAGTAATTCAAAAATAGTAGCAGAATATACTTTTAATGTGCTCGCTAAAAAACAGTCATAAACACAAATAAATTGCGAGATTTAAAAATATCATTACTAGTTAAAATTAAATACAAATGGCGCGGATGCGAAAAATACATTTTAGAATGCAAATTGGGAATGCGTCAAATAGACAACAACCCGACCAACAAGCAGAAAAAAACAAACTTCAGCGTTCGCCATTCAACAATTAGAAACTTAACCACCGTATAGTCAGCTATAAACTACGCCAAAAAAGACTAAATTTGAAACAGTTCAAGCGAAAACAAAATCAACAGCCTGATGTTTGACCTTTGCATTCTTTTACCTTAGACTTTTTGTAGAGTATTTGTGATATATACAAAAGGATAACCTTGTCGCCAGACAATATCGCACACGATTACCAAAATTAAAATCATTATAGGAATAAACAAACGTCATTGATACAAGTTTAAATCTTATATCGTGTGCGATAAGAAACCTGTTATCACCAAAAACTATATGGTTTCTAGTAATTTGTCCTGAAATAAATTTGCTCAAACTCATTTTAAAGGGGATATTGTTAAGGATTTGAATGACAACTATTGTCGGTTAAAAACAAAACAAAAGATGAATTAACCTTTCAAATTGTGAACTTTGCATTTCTATATAGCAACATTTCAGCAGCGCCTGCAAACGTAACATATATCTCCAAAGTAATATGGTATTCCACGGCTTTTATTTCCTATCATGAGTTTCTTGATAGAGGATTGCTGCTCACGAAGAAACTTTAAAACCAAGTGTTTTAACTGTTGATGTAAATGTCCTTTGGTTTTTTAGTCTTTGACACCTTGGCTTTGATTGTAATTGTCTTGAAATCATTCTTTCGTTAATTTTATGGGCGCCATCGCCAGTTGCTTGACCGTCAGGGAATATCCATTTCACAGATGATATAGGAAATGTTTCTAATGTCGTAACTACTATCCCGTTCCCATTCCATGAATGTGTCCTACCGAATTAGACTATTTACAGGGTTTTGAATAACACGAGCAAAACGACTAGTGCCACTTGTAGAGCATGTAGAGCAGGATCTGCTTAATATTTCAGAGCATATGGGATCACCTCCAGTTTTGGTTTGTTTGCGTTGCTTAGTCTTTGGATTTCAATGTTGTTTCTGATGTACTTTTATTTGTCTGTTTGTATTCTTTTTTAAGCTATAGCGTTGTCAGTTTATTTTCGATGTTTCACGTTACTACAATGCTTCCACCTGAAACACTTTTCAATCAAATAATAAATGTTGTATTATGAACCATGTACATTTATTATCGCGCCTACTCCTTTTTCAGTTATTGTATGCGTCATTTAACAATTGCTAAATTGATTGCTATCTGAAGAAATTATTTATCTAAAACTATAGTTACCATCTGCGCTGTTTGCTTTCGCTGCATGCCATAGTACTATAATGACTAGTAATACATATTTGGTTGAACGACTAAACCGTCTGTAAAAAAAATAAAGATACCACTACATAGTGTACTGTGAGCGATCATGAAGCAAACTTTGCTTTAAAAAAAGTAATTCAACATAGGGAGACTTAACCAAATGGAAATTCAAAAGCTCATACACATCAAACGAACGGATAACAAGGGCTATACAACTAATTACCAAAACAACCCACTAAAATAGCCTTATAAATCAAACACAAACTTTCTAAATGACTCCGGTATATGTGATAGTTTTGTTTGTTTTCATTTGCTAACGACATTGAGAGATACAACGATTAGACTGTTTCATAATGCAATTTACTGATTTTGTTATACATGACATTAAAAGATGAATGTCGACATATTTTTAATATCAAAAGTCTTTCAAAAAAATACACCACAATATCGTTAATGTATCTGTTTATCTCAAAACTTCAATGATAAAATGGTTTAAGATATGGATTGAATTAAAAATTAAAAGGCAACAGTAGTATACCGCTGTTCGAAATTCGTAAATCGATAGAGAAAAAACAAATCCGGGTTACAAACTAAAACTGAGGAAAACGTATCAAATATGAGAAAACTACGACACAACAGAAAC
The DNA here is from genome assembly GCA_019925275.1 of Mytilus edulis. Classification (NCBI taxonomy): domain Eukaryota; kingdom Metazoa; phylum Mollusca; class Bivalvia; order Mytilida; family Mytilidae; genus Mytilus; species Mytilus edulis. Next base: position 2,681,169 of record CM034360.1, on the reverse strand, counting down.
ACAACACCAAAATGAAACACACACAGAAACGAACTATAATGTAACAATGGCAATTTTCCTGATTTGGTACAGGGCATGTATGAAAAAAGGGTGAGTTGAACCTGGTTTCAAAAGATCTCTGGGTTACAAAAATTTATACATATCCGGGATTATCTGTGGTAGAGATAATCAAACATGCTTAACATTATTTCGTTAAAAGAGAGAAGACTATACAACTATCCATCTGTTCAATTTTGAGTTAGTATGCCTAACTCATAGAAATCTAGAAGTCAATGTTTACCATTTGAATACTGAGAGACGATAATTTGGAATGGCTGAGGTTTTAAATTTTATCACATAGAAAGAGAAAAAGATATAAATAAGGCATATTTAATGACAATGGATGTGAATGACACGCAACAACAACATCTTATATGTTTATCGTTCTATATTAGTCAGCATAAAAAGTTCATTATACACTATAATCTGTAAATGTAATGTAGATAAATTAAATACTTACATTATAAAATTCTTGGAATGCGTCTCTTTTAATTTTTTATTAAGATGTATCTTCTTTATTATGGTTTTAACTTGATGTTCAGCTGCTCCACATTTTTTAAGCTTACTTTTGATATTCAGCAGATGCAATGATGGGATTACATATCTGTTGAAAGCAAAGCATTCCCAGTTTGTCCTTACAGGAAACATTTGTATTCCCTTGACTATATTCATGTTTTCCATGTGCCGTTCCAGAATATGTCTGTCACGTTGATTCATTTTATGATAAACTATGTAGCAAATTGAAATCTGATGACGGACACACTTATATTGAGTTTGTATTGCTGCATTAGTTTCTCTTAAATATGTAATGTGAAGTATCTCTATAATATCCGAAACACACGTGTGTGTTCCACAATACTTTGCTTTTTCTACTCGCAAATAAAACGGTTTAAAACGATTTGACAGGTGATCATTAATATGATAACGTAACACTACACTGATATTTGCATTTTTTCAAATGAGTGTTCCTCTGACAAATACTTTTCGCAAATTTTGTTTTTCCATTTCACCTTCAAAATAAAGAATTCAGTTACATAATTGAGTGTTCAAATGTTAAGCGCCAATTTTAAAACATAAATGATGCGCTAAGGAATAACGTTTTCTCGTTTATAAATAACTAATTTTTTATTTTCAGATGATATTTGTATTTAAAGAAATACAAAGGATATATCTCTGGAAAACACATATATTGTATATATTTGAAAGTTTTATCTTTAATTTTTACATTGCATATTTTCGTTTACGGACACATTGTAGAGGAATGTACCCACATAACAGCAGTAGTTGATCTAGGCAAACGTGAACTCTAAGGTGATATCACTTCTTTTATTCACAGGAAAATTAGTGTTTTTTATGTTATCTGACCAAGCAATTTTAATATGTTTACGTGAGGTATAAAAATATTAACTAGTATCAGAACATTTATTGAGGATTCAGAAAAAAACATAAATTATTCTTATCAAAAAACACAGTTCGTTAAATGCATAAGTGTTAATGATATAATATGCATTTATATTGTTCATTTTATGCTCTTTGTGAGTTTTCTTGAATAAAATAATTTGAATTTGAATTTATGCAAAAAATCGTAAAGGTTTTTTAAGAATATTTTGCTTTAAAAAAGTAAATTGAATATGAAAAATATATTGAGAAAGATCGTGTAAACGCACCGCTCTAAGTATTTGATTTCTTAATAAATTAGGTATTTTTATATAATCAGAGGGATTTATATACATAAAAGATTAATAAGATGTGTCAATTAGAAAACGTTATACCACAGAACAAATGACATCAATGTATCTAGTAGTTTTAAATGCTTTCAATAATGAATTACTTCGTGTGGTATAAATAAATGTATATCAACGCCTCAAAAGTATACAAAACAACACAAATATGAATAAAAGGAAACAATAATTGATATTATCTATACATTTTCGGATAACAATTATCTTTCATCAGTATGATATAGTTGTAAAATTCATCATATCAATCTTATCTGATTCTAACTATAACGATATGAAATGTACATGAGTTTTACCGAACATAACAACGATTTCACAATTCTAAAATTTAAACCATGATTAAGGTTAAGCATTTGCGAAAGAGACTGAAAATATATGGTTCTAATGAACAGAAAAGGAAATTCACGATCGATATGAATTGGTGCATTTTAAAATTTCACTGGTGACAAAAGTCTTGAGCTGGTGTTATACTAAAATTGTGCATTTGACGACGGTAAAGTGATGACAACTGAAGCTACGTATTCTCAAATAAATAGCAATTCGCTAATGATTATAGACAACATTTATTTTTTAAAACAATTACGTAATTAATCGTGGCTGTGTACTTACATATCTATCTCAAATGAATAGCACAATATGTCATTAACAGGTATAGTTCTAGAACTTTAGAGTTGACAAAGGTAAAGGATTAGCAACAGAGACTGCGAATTCGAGTCAAAGTTTTTAATTTTAAAACATCAAAGATCTTTCCCAATCGAGTATATTCTCCATAGTCCAAGCAGAGTAATGGTAGTTGACTGGAAGGGTCAGTCGATTCAAATTGTGGCCAAAATTTTATCAATGAAAACAAATGGAAAAGATGTATGTCTAAGTCACGCAATGCTTTTTATTTGGTATATCATATATTCCGGACTTGAAAATGCTGGATTAAACCTGGTGTTATAGCTAGCCTAACCTCAATATAGAAGTCGCGACCTTACTAGATTTTGGTATAGCTCAAGTGTGAATGTGCTTACTCAAACTTTATCTTAACTGGATAGAAACTTAAATTGTAAACCAGGAAACCTGTCAAACTTATTAACTTAAAGTGAAAGAAGTGTTACATTATATCGATCTATGACGTAAATTTGTTGTTTGTGCTGTATTTCTGTCACATAGTATTGTCATAAAGAGGAAGGTTTCGCTAGTCAATAAATCAGGTTCAACCAGCATGTTTTTCTTTAATTTCATTTATCAGGTCAAGAAAATGGCAGCTATTTATATAACAGTTCGTTTCAATGCATGTTGATTTTTTTTTGTTGCACTTCAACATTCCTGAAGTTCCTTTGTTTTCCTCATATAATTGACGTGTTTCCCTGGGTTTCAATTTGTAGCCTAGATTTGTCTCTTCTCAATCGATTTATTACTTTTGAACACCAGTATACTACTATAGCCTTTATCAATGCAGTAATCTGGTTTCAATGGAAATTTACTTTAACAATCAATTTACTCAAGCAAAGCACTAACAGGAAATAAGTTGTCTAGAACTCAATATGAAACGCTTTAAGGTTTTAACTTTTAACAATTTGATTGTAAAAGAAATGATTGTAACAATTAATTAATTCAACAAAAACATTTCCACAATAAGCATGTTGTTTTTAATCATACTAAACAAAATATCGATAATAAGGTTGCTTTGATGCATTGACAATAATAAATAATCGTATACGCAATGGTCATAATTACAGACTCAATGGTCTTAAGTACAGTCTCTTTACAAAGTGAAAAATTATTTCCAACAACGTACTGGACCGTCTTCTATTGAAAACTTACTTTTCTAATTTTTCAAATATTATACAGACCTGAATCAACTAATGAGTTATAATTTAAAACTACGGTTCCGCCTTTTTTAATAATGTGTATATCTATCACCTGTTGCACTTATCACTTACACACTTTTAATTATATGTAATGGTATATATTTACCTGTCGTATTTGAAAGTATTATCATAGGCTAAATCAAACAGGTCATTTGATCAGTAAACCGCGATAGTATAAAAGGTAAACAATAATAAAGTTTTACTTGCATACTAAATATCCTTTTCAAACGCTTTAAAAAAATGATTAATTTTGTAGATATAAATGCTAGATTGTATATTGACCAAAAGGCTATCTATCAATGAAAAACATATAAAAACAATTGAAAGGTAAACAAATCTAATTGCTGAATTTCCCTGATGATTGTTTTTTTACATACTACAATAGACCAAATAAACAGTAGGCATGATTTAGTCTTCCTGTTAACGAATGACAAGTTCTATTATCATATTATTTTGTTTCATGCATAATAAGAGGACTAGATCAATGACGTCGAATTCTTGGTAGATCAGGAAGCGAATATGAAATAAAATAATTTTATTCAGATGACTTTAAACCCTTCTAATTTATTTTTCATTTGTCTTAGACTGCGAATTGACTTTAGTCTTAAATATTCTACTCCTTCAATAGTAACAGCTGACAAGCTGACAATATATGTTGTAAGAAGCAAAAAAAAGATGATTATACTTTTTTTTTTAAATTGTTAAATATTTGCATTACGTTAACAACTTTACTTAATACAAAACAAAATCAATTCGTATATAACAATAATATAATATACATGATATACATACAGATAAAAAACACAGTCGGCAATTACCCTTCCACTACGTAAGAAGACGTTTTATGTGTTATGAAAACCTTGACATTATTATGGATTATTTATTATGCAATGTGTTTGTATTGGTGTTAAACGTTCAACACATTTGAATATTGCATATGAATTTAAATAAACATTCAAATAGGTTCATCAATCTATAGATACAAGAATAGTGAATAAGGATTCTTTCTAATGGATTATATAAGTGCATATCGGATCTAATATTGAACTAATCAATCTATTTTTATTATAGTGAGGTACATATTATGATCATTTGTCATGATACCAGTACATACATGTAACTATTTAAATATCAGACGACCTTATATATAACCATTGGGTGTATCACAAAAGTTTTAACTAACAAACATATATGACGTGAATTATTTAATACATTGGAAACAGAAACGAATAAACAATGAAAAACGAATTACAACATTTGAATTAGAGGTTCCTTGTTTGGTGTAGCAGATATGGGATTTTGTGTGTGAAATATATGTGTGTGTGTGCCCACCCAAACTCATTTAAAGAAAAGTGATTTGAAAGAAAAAAAACAATATAGTGTTATTTTCATTTTTATCTAATTGTACTGTTCAATATCGCGAAACATAAAGGTGGGGTCAATTGTCAGATGTAAATGTAATATATGAGTAAAATCTGATGTTCAACTGGAGGTGGTGTCTAGTATGAAATACGGACAATAAATCAATGCAAAAACGACTTGAGGTGGTACCTAACACTTTAACTAAAACAAATTGGGCCCGTTTAATTTTCTAAAAATTTTGACAAAGTATTTACTTTGATCCTTTGACAAAAATATAAAAAATTCAAAAAATTTGAACCAACCGTTTTATCAGAAAAATTACACTGGTTATATAGCAGTTTGACAAACACTTATTTTGATCATTGGGAAGCTTAATATTCCCTTATGAATTCGACGTCATTAAAACGTTCTGCTGATTGTACAGAGTTATCTCCCTGTAGTGTTAGGTACCACCTTAAGACCAGCAAAATACCTCAATCACGAAGAACATAAATAACCCATCAGCTCCCTCTATAATATTAATGGTATATTTCGAACAACTAACACATGTCAATTAAAAACCAATTAAGTGGAAAAAGTATTATTTTTATTAATGCAATATATGTTAACATCACCAGCACATATTCTGGAAAACGAACAAAACTTGAAGCTTTATATAAGGTAATGTACAGGTATAATGTGAATACCTTGCAAATCTAGGTATAAAATTGACAATAACAATAGATTTAAAATAATTGGATCAAAGTAAATATTTACCAAGTAGAATGTACTTGAAAAGCAATGATCCAAGATTCTCACCTTTAACGATTTGATGTGTGTTTACTATATCTAAACACATATATAAAAAAGCACTAGACCCACGACTTTAAATTCCTGGTAAACCAGAAAGCGAAAGTAAAAGTAAATAATTGATACTTTTCAAGTTATGCATTCAGGATTCGGATTTTCGGAAAATGAAATTTACTGAATAACTCCAATGATTTGTTTGTCTAATAATACGAACACATGTACAAGTGCTATCGTAAAATACTTTACCATTTGAATAATAATCACAACCAAAATGTTCATATTTTAAAGGACATTGTTAAATACATGCGTTGTTATAACAGTTGAAGTTATTTAAAAAATATATTAAAAGATGTATATACATACAGACGAAACGTGGCAATATCCCTTCCACCTCATAACAAGACGTTTTACTTGTAAATCAAACCATGACATTAGTAAGGATTAAATGTTAGCAGAGTTAGTATGCGTGTGAAATGATTTATATCAATTGGAAATATTAAGGGGGAATCATCCATTAAAAGTATCTATTGACGAGATAATGTTTTTTTTCTCTTATAATGAATGAAATAATTTTTGTTCTATTATTACATTTAAACGGAAATGAATTAATTATAAATTATATATGAGCAGAACGGTTTAAGTATTGAAAAATCAAAAATCTTAAATCAGTGATGGTATTACAACAGTGTTCAAGTGAAATTATGGGAGTCCTTGGTGTTCCTATATCAGAAATAGTATTCACGACTCTGTAGATATATACATTGAAAACAGAGAGGCGATCGGAAGAGGTTGGGTATATGTACAGAGTGACCGTTACACAGCAAAACGTGCGTATACACAATATAGGTAGAGTACTGGCAACTGCAAATATCCACGATAAAGATGTTTGGGGTCTGAACAAAGACACAATGACCGATAGGAAACAAGATGAGATAGAGGTGTAACTAATGAGTCATTAACGGTAACAATGTATTACAATATTTACGTCCGCCGCACGTTTCGTTTACATAATACTTACCAGTGACGTTCGAATTTCAAAATTACAAAATTCAGAGTAAAGAGTTGCAAATCTATGAAAACGCAAAACTCCGAATAGTTTAACGATATTGTTGGATTACGTAAGTGTCCGTAGAATTAATGTTGCATCTACACAGTGCCCTATGAAAGCTCTTCTTAAACTTTGAGCGACTTATTTATCAACCATAAAAAGTAAGATAAAGTCTTATTATGAACTATCTAGGGGCGGTTTGAAACCTATATATTGATATGCTAATGTTAACGCAATCTTAGTCTGTTTCCATTCGCAGTGGCATCACTATATATGACTTTTATATTCAACAAGTATTGAAAGAATATGTCTTTATTTGATTGATAAATGATAATGACCACTATAGATACTAATTTCGTTTATGGAGAGACACATCATACTCGGTAAAAAAAAACTGATTGATCGTTATTCGAATAAAAGACTGAATCTGACAATAAGACAAAATTAACAGATCTACTACAATGTTAATTTAAAAACATTGTAGAACAATGAATTTGTATATCATATCTTTAAATTCGAGCAATATTTTCACTATAACAGTAATACTTGTCAGTTAAAAACAAGAAAAATGACATGTCACTAATATAAAAGTATATTAAAAAAAGAACATGCTTTTCTATTATCATAGTTTATGTCACGGGCACAACATAACTTACAGTGACAACATAAACGGTACCTATTGATTACATCGGCTGTACATTTTTTGCATTTCCGTACGTTACAAAGTTAATAGAAAAGGAGTAGGTCCGGTAAGACCTCTTTTTGGCCCCAAAATATAGCAGTTTTACAAAATTGTTAAAATGTAAACTTTTAGTTATTTATTGGACAGTAGAATGCTTCTGCTACATAAATATGGGCTGTTTTTGACAATACAATGCACATATACCGGGTACTAGCACCATTAAGTCATGCTAAATTACTGAAATCTTCACAATTCCATCATTTTAGTTAAAATTTAGACGGTTTTCGAGTTAAACGAAAGTGGCCGCATTCGTGTTCATCCTTAATATTGAAATGTAAGTAATTTATGATAAGACATAACATATATAAAGGTTAAGGATGAACACGATGCAGCCACTTTCATTTTTGACAAAAAAACATCACAAAAGTGACATGTTTCGGCATATTTGGTAGATTTTTGATATTTGAGCTTGAATCATATCGAGTTTAATGACTAAATCAGTTAAAATCTTTCACATACACTAATTGATTCAAATGAAATAGACACTTAAGTGTTTAAAAAGTGGTCAAAATCTTTCGTCAGATGAACCTGAAATTTGAGGCCAAAATCGGTCCTTACCGGACCTACTCCTCTATATTGGCTAGAAGAAGATATTAAATTGAAAGCATATCCTATACAGGATGCGATATGATATACGAAAAAAAATCAGTATATTTTTGATCAGATACAAAACATGTTTATGTCGCATCAAGTTTATGTAAGTGAAATTAGACGGGATCAAGATATTTTACTTAATATGCATACACCAACAATAAGCATATGTAGACCTACCTATGACTTTCAGAAGTTGTATCTGAATACATGCTATATAATTAGATAAAATATATAATATATAAATACGATAAGACCCCGTGATACCCATAAAATGTGCATTAGAAAAGTTAGAACTTAATATAAAAGATACAAGTGATATCATAGTAACATCTACCTCATATCTTGAATTATCTAGAAATTGACAAGGATGGCCGGTTGAAAACAAAAATTTACGACAACAAAGATGATTTCAGCTTTCTTATTGTGAAATTTTCATTTCTATGTAACAGCATACAAGCCGCGCCTGCATACGGAGTATATATCTCCCAATTGATATGATGTTCCCAGGTCTATTTAGTATCATGATATATTTGATAGAGGGTTGCTGCTCACAAGGAAGCTATCAAACCAAGAGTTCCAAATGGTGAGGTTAAACTCATTCCGTCGAAAATTGCCTGGACGCCATCACGAGTTGGTTGACCGTTATGAAATATGCGTTTCACAGATAATATAGGATATGTTTCTTATGTCGTATAACTACAAACTCCGTCCCTTTTATCCAATGTGACTTACTGACTATTTACCAGGTTAGTAATAATACGAGCAACACGACGGGCGCCACATGTTGTGCAGGATCTGATTACCCTTCCGGAGCACCTGAGATAACGACCAGTTCATGTTGCTTAGTCTCTAGTTTTTTAAGTTGTGTATTGTGACCTATTATTTGCCTATTGTCTTTTTCTATTTTTAGCCGCGGCCTTGTCAGTTTAGTTTCGATCTATGAGTTTGAATGAACATATGGTATCTTTCGACCCTCTTATAGAAGTGTTTTGAGAATGAAATGGAATATCAAGGAGGAACTTATACTGCTGTTCAATTGTCATAAATCGAAATTAATTGAAACAAATCCGTGTAAAAAATAAAAACTGAGGGAAACACAGCAACCATAAGAGGAAACACGAAAAATAGAAACACTGAACTGCTACAAAAACAAACGCTAACATACTTTGAAATGGATTATGAAAATCTATATATGCTACCTACTAAAGATTTTATATAAAACACAAGATAACAATTATAACTATAATGTATTGAACTCAAATTAGCGTAACGTGAAATCAAGCATATGTTGCATAAATATTTCCTGTCAAGGTGAAAGGAAGGAAATTATCAAGTCATTTTTTTTTTTAATTTTGAACTCTGATAAGAGGAAATTATAAAATTAAAGTCCTGTATTGTATCATGATGTAGAGATAATAGTAAGTATTAGACATTTTAAAAAAATAAACAATTTATCTGTATGTAGCAATAAGGAATATGCAAAAGTGAGATGTTACGCAAGAGGTATGGACAACATCATATCCAAAGAAAAATGAGGGATCATCAAACAGTAATTAATGTTAAATAAGATCTAATGGCAGATCTAATGTTCATATATCGTTGTCACTATGATAGTTTTCTGCGACTGTCATGCTGGAGAGGTTTAGTTAGCTATAAAACCGGGTTTTAGTTCACCATTTTCTACAAAGAAAAATGCTTGTATCAGGTCATGAATATGACAGCTGTTATCAATTCGTTTGATATGTTTTTGATTATTCCAAGAACTTTCCGTTAAAATTTCCTGAGAGTTCGTATTTTTTTCTGATCTTACTTTCTATTTTATATAAATGTATCTATTTGTTTGATACTCCTCCAAACCAAAGCTGATGTCATGCTGCTTTCATAAATACAATAATGAGTAAAGGTAACGCATTTACGGGTGGATCAAACTTTTCATGTTTTGTCAATATTATATATTTATATTTTTAGGGATTGAGAATGGGAATTTCACAACTGTTTTGCCTTTTCTTTACATTTTCAGGTAAGATTATAAACCACTGTTTGTTTCATTATTTGTTTTTCATGATGTTTTTGTACTGTTGTGTATAGATATATGAAGATGTGGTGTGAGTGCCAACATGGCCAATGAGACAACTCTCCATCCAAATAAAAATTTATAAAAGTAAATTATTATATCAACACGGGAGCCTTCGCTCACACCGAAAAACAAGCTTTAAAGGGCCCTAAAATTACAGGTGTAAAACTATTCAAACGGGAAAACCAACGGTCTGATTGTTTGTTTTTTCATTTTTAGCCTAGACGTTGTCAGTTAATTTTTTAACTTTGAAAGTCTCTTTTTGTATCTTTCGCCTATCTTTTGAACTCAACAGTCGTCTGTTCTTTATTGATGAAAGGCACTTACTACGTACTAGCATGTTTCTTTATTAATTTAAACTGTTTTGTGAGACTCAGTGGCGTGACAGGTACATGTAAGAAAATTTGTTGCAATCACTTTCTTTGAATATATTTTCTTGTACCACTTCTTCTGTCGTGATACAGATTTAAACAACTTCATTGATGAAGCAAAGTTGTTTATAATATTCGAAAACAAAAAAATGAAATGTGGAATGTGTAAATGTAGCAATGACACAACAGATAGACCAAAGGGAAGACATAAGCATAAGCCTTCTTATGGGTTCCTTACGAAGGAAAATATCCAGCACCCAGAAGCGGTATTTGTCTTGTCCCTTACCTCTATGTTTACAAGTACAGTAAAACAATAAACCCTGTAACATATTAATAAAAAAAAAAATACCAAAACGCTAGGCTGGCATAGTCTAAGGATTCTTTATTTTGGAGAGGTGCAATATACTAATAATTATCTGTTTTTAATATATAATAATAGTGAATATTTATGGTGTTTTGATATTTTAAAAACGTTTAAGTAAAACTTTTACAGAATTGTTGGCAGTAAACGTTTTGTACCATTTTGAAAATGATACAGTCATTTTGCCATGTGACCAGTTGTCAAATGAACAAATAGTATGGCAGGGACCAGACAATTATTCTACATATGGATACTGGGATATCATAAATCCCAAGTTGTCTAAATCCAACAGACTAACTATAATACATGTCAATGGAAGTCAACAGTATGATTTACAAATTCGACAGTTTGCCAGTGAAGATGAAGGACACTACAAATGTGTTAAGGGCAGTTTTGGGGAGGAATTCTTTACTTTGAAAATAGGAAGTAAGTCATTATAATAGGTATATACATACTTCAAAAACATTTCAATTTCAAAGTTTTCTTTTTAATAAAACATCACTATTAATTAACCAGATTACATAAATCGTATTTACTTCACATTTGTAATCATATTGTCCTGTGTTTGCAAGTTGCTAAATTACTTTGTCTAGAACAAACACCTGCCTCAAGACGAATAACAATGAACTGATTAAATATATCAGGGCTAATACTTTATTTTCGCCAGATGCGCGTTTGTCTTCAATAGATTCATCAGTGACACTCGAAAGTCCAAATAATGTACGAAGTTGGAGAGCAGTGAGGACCAAAATTCCTAAAAAGTTTGCCAAATACAGTTAGGTAATGTATTCCTGAGTTAGACAAGCCTAAGAATTTTAAAAATTTAAAGTTTTGTAAATCAAGAATTAATAATTATAATCATATCAATGATAATGTATGAAGTGTTCACTACTACGATTAGGAAAGCCTCTAGGAATATAAAATCCATCTGCAGTGGCATCGACTCAGTAGTTAAAAATAAACTTATCTTCGGTAAGGATTACGTTTTAAATTTGCGACATCGCACGTTACGTCTAAAAAAGATTAATCAGTGACGCTCAAATATAAAAAAAATGTGAAACAAAGCCATTAATTTGTTAGTTTTCTAATCAGACTTTTTTGTTACCCTTTAAGAGACAATCAACAACGGACCATTGTTTGAAAGAAGCAACAATAATATTGCCAAAAAAAAACCTATAAAAAACTGGTTCTGATTAAAACTAAAATCTTATTACATATTCTCAGCATATCCAAGCAACCTAACGATAGTAGAGGAAGATTCTCAACACGTCGTGTACGGATATCTCAATCGTGAACTGAAACTGAAATGTACTGTTAATCATGGGATTCCAAACGGAAAATTGGTGTGGATGGTTCACAATCAAACTCTAGAGGAAAAAAGAACAGCATCGTTAGTTTATTCATTCGTTCCGAAACAACAAGATTATTTGCAAAACTATACATGTGCAACAAAAAGCGATATAGCACAATATTCTATGGAACGCACTGTTCAATTGTTTATTTACAGTAAGTACTTTAGATATATAATCATAAGATTTTTCTTTATTAAAGCCCCATATTTCTTTGTTACGGGTTTTTACCGAGGGAATGTTATAAAATGACTTTTCTTCACCAGTATATTTATATAAGATTTACAGTTTCAATAACGAAACTACTATTGTGGTTCATTGGTGTTTCTCGTTTCTCATTATAGACCGTTTGTTTTACCCTTTAAATATTTTTACACTAGGTTAGGGCTTTTTATAGCTTGTTGTTATATGCGAGCCAATGCTCTGTGTTGGAGACCGTATTTTGACCTATAATGGTTTACTTTTGCAAGGAGAGACTTGTAAGGAGAGATGTCTCATCTACTCATTACTCTAAAATAACAAATCAGGAAACACAAAACACACGTTTGCTGAATTGTATATAATCATACATTTTCAACATGTTGGGAAGCCTTGGATACAATCTACAGTGATGCTTGCTATTGTTGTTTTTTCTGCTAATTTTGATCTTGCAATTGAGAAGCTTCTCTGTATTCATACATGGCTAACTTTCTAATTTTCCAAGTGTTTTGTAAGACGAAAATTAATATAGTTTGTAGATCAATTGAGTTGAGATTTTTTTTTCTCGAGACATTGTATGTTGAAGCTATATTGTTGTTTTATCTATTCAACTCTCAAGTTGTGTGTAATCGTGTTTTTTTAAACAGTGCCGCCAAAAGTATTGATTTCCTTGCAAAAAACCCTGTGTATTGCTGAAGGAGAAGATTTGAAATTGCATTGCAACTACAGTTCAAACCACGAAGTAATAGAATTGAAATGGGAGAAAATGTTCGAACATGAAAGTCCACTGGATGAGAGATCACAGTATTTAAACATTAAAAACATTAATAGACATCATGCAGGAAAGTACAGATGCATCGTCACAAATATGGCCGGCAGCGCTTCTGATATCGTGACCATTCAAGTATATTGTAAGTTTCATGATTGTTAGTTTCACGATAAAACATTATAAAATGGCCAAAATCTACATAATTGCATATAATGCATAATGTTTTTACGCATATTTTTCATGGTCCATGAATTGCATGTATATACACAGAAAAAAATTATACAATCGCACATTTTTCGGAATTACAAAAATTACGATAAGGGTCATTGGATTCCGGATCAAATGGTGGCAAAAATAGTAATACAGTCTTTTAGGAAATAACATAAGCTTTTAAGAATAACACGAATAACACAAGAAATTGAAAACAAAATGATAATTAAATGAATAGATTGTCAAAAAACACTAAAACATGCCTATGTTAATAATTGACCGTCTGAGTTCGTTTTGCATGATAGTAATGTCATTTCACTTAGATAACGTCCATAATAAGTCTGTTAAGCTTAACGATAGCCATAGTTCAATATTGAATATCAGGTGGGTGAAAGCACCTCGTGATTGTTTACAGGACTTAACTCTGCGTTTCATCCCTACAATCGTACCACAGGAAAACACCTTCAGTAAACTCTGCATATGATACAATTGCAATTATCAAGACATAAACATTGTGACTTTAATTCTAACTTAAGGAAGCTGGCTTGTCATGTTTTGGATTTTTTGTCAGATTTTTGGAATCCTCTGGTTTTATCCATTTGAATGCCTTGAAAAAAATTTGCCCGGTGACCCCCATTTTTCTTTTTGTAAATCTTTTACATGTATAATGATAAGCCATCTGTAAAAGTCTTATAAAATTTTAATTACTTTTTAACAGTTTTTGAGAACTTCAACTTGTCAATGATAAAGCTATGAAAAGTCAAGAGAGAATATTTTCCCGCCAAAATGTCAATGGCTAATATCTTGGAAACAAGCACGGTGACCTATATATTTTTTTTGCTCTTTGGATTCCTTTATTAATCCCCTATCAATATAAACTAGTGTTTTGAAAAGTTAATTACTTTGAAACTGAGAAGCGAACTCCCTTAAAATCAAATGTTTAGTATAACCACATATCTCCACCTATTATTGCTGATTTACATAATGTCGTAGCTTATTTTCATTTCATTATAAATTGAAGAACCGTCTCCATGATTAAGCATAATGTATGATTTTTCTGTCATAGATAATAGATGAATGACTATTTATGTGATTTCAGCATTGGTAAACTATTGTCAACTCAATTTACTACATAATTTGTTTCTAAATTCCCAGATCCGCCAACGGTACATGTCATATTTGAAGACCGTGGAAATAACAGACAATTAAACTGCATAGCCCATGGGGTACCAGATCAATACATCTTTACACAGTGGGAACATAGGTCTGCCCACTCTGATCTGATAAGATATCTGCCGGACGATGGCAGTGGTAGACTAATAGTTCCCAACATCCCGGGAGAGACAGATCGCCATCATGACAGAGGATTTTATATTTGTCACGCTTCTAATAATGTGTCGTTGAATGGTAGCAACTCTTTTGTTCGTGGAGAATTTGTTCTCAAAGCACAAGGTGAGTATTTTTTACTCAACAATTTTGTTAAGGGATCGTAAAAAAAACAATTAAAACACAATACAAAAAAAAATACTTTAACGGTACCAATTTGTCATTCATCAGAAGTGCATTCCAACAATGCATGAATGTTGCAATCTTATTGTGTCGAGTTTTGTATTAAAAAGTATGTGAATATCTCATGTCGATGTTTTAATGTATTGGGACACAAAATTAACAATGTAATGATCAAACAAATTAATATAAAAAAATCTTATTAGATAATACATAATTAATGTACATAATTTGCCTTAAAAAAAACTTTAACCTCTATAATTATTTCTCCAGGGAAACCGTATTTTGTTACCTCCAACTATAACACACAATACGGAATTAAAGGTCAAGTGGGAAACCTTACAGTTGACTTTGTTAGTTTTCCAGAGATTACGAATTTTACTGTTATTGGTGAGGATAAGATACATTCTAACGACAATTATACTCTGGAAACTTGGAAGTTAATGGACAAAGTGTATAACAAAACTGTAATTGTGAATGGCAGTAGACTGATCATATCAATGAACATAAGAAAAGAAAATGACTTCCGTTCATATACAATAAATCTGCATAATCAGTTTGGATCAGCCAACCTCAACATTTCTCTTCGTTCAGCAAGTAAGCAATCATCTTAATACGTGTAACATTGTCCTTGCATTTTATTATTCTATAATTTTAATTCACTAGCAAACATTACTATCCCTCCAGTTAATTGTTCTGTCAATTAAGATTGATTTTACTTCAAATTGATTTTGTTTCTCAATGAACCCAAATATATCACTCCACTGGTACTTAATTTTGTTATTCTACTTCCTAGGTTGGGAATGAATTGCCGTCAACATAACAACGGATTTCAATTGTATCCTGGTATCTATGATGAGCTTATTTGCATGACTTTGGGTAGATATTGTAACATTTTAGTGATATTAATAAGCTTTGGAAATAAGCTGTCGTACTTTAATACTGCAGAGGCATATAAATTCATTTAAAACATATCTTAATGAAAGACTTTACAATTAGAAAATAAGAACATAATCTCGTAAAAATGATACATGTTTGCTTTACAGGTTGTCCTGAAACACCAGAAATTATGAAGATAATGCCGAAGGAAAGTAAGGTTATTGTAGAATGGCGTGAAAGGTTTCATGGTGGATTTCCACAGTCAGTCTTCATCCAGTATCGTAGACGTGATGTTCAGTACTGGAATACAATACCAGTCTCAGATCCTGGGATGCACAGTGATTATATCGATGGACTTACTCCTGGAACTGAATACTTGATTCGAGTTTACTCCAAAAACATGAAAGGGGCGAGTAACTTTACAGATATGAAACTTATCAGAACAGGTAAACATCATTAAGAGGGTTTTGTATTTCTGTCAACTTCACATTAAGTCTGTTATATAATACAGAAAAAAAGAGAGCCGAATTTGGTCGCCAGGTGGAGCTAATCGTATCTGCATGAGTCGTCTAAGATAGCTAATAATGCAAAAGTAAATTATATATTTCATATATATATATAATGAGATAATAACGAACATATTATATTATATTTTCTTTTAGAATCTGCAAAAGACAGTAACAATGAGACACTCCTATTTTTGGTATTTGTTGCTCCATTTCTAATAGCAATTGGTGTTCTGTACTGGCAGTATAAAATGGGTAGGTTTTTTTAGTCAAATACTTTAAATGCTACAATTTGATGTGTTTACGCAGATGTCCATTCTACTGAGAGGCATGCAAAATCCATTAATTCTTGGACATTATTAGACAAAACAGAAAAAATCATGTTTGTACTATCTCATATTATGAAAAAGTAATATCACAAAAAAACTGAACTCCAAGGAAAGTTCAAAACGAAAAGTTCCTAATCAAATGGCAAAATCAAAAGCTCAAACACACAACGTAAATAGATAACAACTATCATATACATAATTTGGTACAGGCATTTTCGTTTTTTCAGAAATGGTGGATTAAACCTGGTTTTATAGCTAGCTAAACCTATAAATTGTATAAGGGTCGCATCATATTCCATTATATCG
The DNA here is from genome assembly GCA_019925275.1 of Mytilus edulis. Classification (NCBI taxonomy): domain Eukaryota; kingdom Metazoa; phylum Mollusca; class Bivalvia; order Mytilida; family Mytilidae; genus Mytilus; species Mytilus edulis. The sequence goes on along the minus strand of CM034360.1, from coordinate 2,664,139 downwards.
ACAACAATGTGTGAACAAATGAAACAGACATTATAGTCAAAAAGGCCATAAATAGTGGTACAACAGTCAACATTGTGTTATAATTCTTACTTACTATAAAAAGTAATAAATATGGAACAAGAATTACAAATAAAATATTACTATAAAGCGTTACTAAAATGATAATCATATTATCAAAATGAATAATTTTTCATTTACGATATGTGAATATACATAAATAATAAAAAAACAACATGTTTTAATGAATACATTTCAAAAGTCATGATCTAAAGTGTCTGTATTCTAGTTCATATATATCAATTGTGTATTTTACTATTCCAGGAAATTTAAAAGCACTTGAGAGAATCAGGTATTATCATAAATAGTATAAATGCCACACAACACAGAAATGAACAACTAAATGTTACAGTACGGCCTTCAGCAATCAGCAAAAAAACCCTTACTGGATAGTCAGCTATAAAAGGACGAGAAATGAAAAGTGTGAAACAATTTGAACGAGAAAACTTACGGCCTACCATATGTGTAAAATAATGCACAAAAAACAAATGTGATACACAGGCAAATGACAACAAGCAAATTGCAGGCAAACGGACGGACGAACGGACACACAGACAAGAAAACACAATGCCCATAAATGGAGCAAGCACAAATTCATAATGTGACGGGGTTGCGCACAAGCTTCCATAATCACGGACAGTGGTGTGCTATTACAACATAAGAACATAACATGTTTCTCTCGTCAACATTTAAATTTGTCTAGCCATGTTTTAAATTATTTTTTTATTTTTACATTTGTAGTTGCTTCAAAAGGCAGCAATTCATTTACCAAGGTATGCTTTCCACCTCACTGTAATATAATGGAAAATAAATAAACTGGGTTTTTATCTTCTTTTTTTGAATACATATACATATATATTTGGAAATGTCATTATAATTGAAATTGGTTAATAATATTGCTAATTTTATGTTAAAAATATAGATTGTAAGTGTCCTCCAATTTAACATTTCTTTTACGGTCAATTGCAAACTTGTACTAATATTGTGCACTTGCGAGAAGATTTGTTGTTTTGGCATGTGCACTGTGTTATGTCTTTAATATAAGTCATTCTTGCAAATAGTTATCAAGGGTACCAGGATTATGATTTAGTACGTCAGACGCGCGTTTCGTCTACATAAGACTCATCAGTGACGCTCATATCAAAATAGTTATAAGGCCAAACAAATACAAAGTTGAAGAGCATTGAGGATCCAACTTTAATGTTCAAATGATTAAGAATGTTTACGTGCAAACAATTAAGCAATCACAGATAGTCGTTTGTTAGGTAATTGAAACCACTTCTTTTGTAGAAATACAATTCCAAGTTCATTTTCTATCTAGTTTTATGTTTTGACTGTTTCAAGTTCAAGTCTAATTGATAAAGAATCAAGCCTGCAAATAATAAAACACAATCACGTATTGGTGGTCGTTTGACAGGTACGTGTTGAAACAAAAAGCTTTTGTAAAAATAACTTTCATAGTTCATTTTTTATCTAGTTGTACATTTAAACTGCTTTATTTTAAAGTTGGCGTTGGAGCTGTTGAAAATAATGTTTACGAGATGCAGAACAATGTACAACAGAATGCAGTGGCACAAAATGCAGTCGCACAGAACTTAGATGTTCCTGTATATTCTTCTATTGACAGACGAGCAAATCTTACCATAGGACAGACCGTCTCCTACTCGACAACACCAAAACGCAAACGAAACTATCTTGAAAAACGCCAAGCGAATGGAGGTTAGATTGTGAAATGTTATAACTTCATGTTATTTGCATGCTCTGCGTCATTCTTACATTATAACATTAATTTTGTATTTGAGATTTGGTACTGCTCCAGCTCGATTAAATCGGATATGTTTGATCTATAATATATAGATAATTATATAATTTGTATTAATTATGTTCTAATGTCTGGTATAATGATAAATACTTTCGAATTAATGAATTCAATCATATTTAAATTGAGAATTGAAACAGAGAATGTGTCAAAGAGACAACGACTCGAACATAAAGCAGACAACAGACGAAGACCACCAACGGGTCTTCAATGCAGCGAGAAACTCCCGCACCCGGAGGAGCTTTTCAGCTGGCCCCTTAACAAATATGTATATTAGTTCAGTGATATAAGTACCATTGCAGCTTAGATCCTTGAAAAAAAATTAACATACTTTTAGTTCTATCTTGCAAACTGTTTTACTGATGAGTCTTACATAGACGAAACGCGCGTCCGGCATATTAAATTACAGTCCTGGTAAGTGATGTTATTCCTTCAGTTCTTATTGTTAAATGTACACTAAAATCAAACTAAACAATAAGTAAATCGTTATCAAAGGTCTACACGGCGCGGTTTCGGATATGCCAGATAGTAATCGTTTTTTGATACATTCAACGTGTCTTTTACCCGCCATGCCATCCCACTCCGACCTATCAATAATGGTTTTGTTTTCATATTGTCGAAGGCGGGAAAAGAACGCAATTGATAAAATGACAAAAGTAACGACTATTCAGAGCAAAGATCTCAAAAATGTTGCTGGTGTATAAAAAACATATAAATGTTGTGTCGTTCAACAAATTCATGTGTGTAGTATCGATTGTAATTTTGGTCATTACTTTGTTGGAGCAGGTACAATATAAAATCAAGGGCGGACAAGATGTAAACAATAAAAAAAATCCGAATTGCGTTTACAATACCACCTGCAGAAGAGCTATACAAAATATCATCAATTTAAATAATTCTAAATTAAGAATGTCATTTCATAAAAATAAGTTTGTAATACTCTCAAACTACTTAATACAGCACACAAGTTAGCGGAGTCGGCCCTGTGCTATAAAAAACGACATACCACATTTTAAATTTATCATGCGCACAATTGTCTGAATTTAAATACAAAGATCTAGATTTATTTCTAGTTTAACAAAAATATGTTTATTGCGTTCGTGATCATACTGTAGGATAAACCTGGTGTTATGGGGGAAAATATAGTTGAATTCTTTTCTTGAAAATGATATTATTTCATCAAGGGAATTGCTATTGTAGCTTCTGTTGGAGAGGCTAGCGGAACTGTGAACTCGGCGACAAAGAAGGTTCGTGTAGTTTATATAAAGAGTACAGTTATTTTTTTTTTCGTCAAATACATGTCGCAAAGTGGTATGGAAAATCAAATGAAACTTTAAATCGAAGAAAACATTACAAAATAGAGACAAAAGATACAAAAGGAACATTCGAACTCATAGGTCGGAAAATTACCACGATATGTCAAAAACAAATCTAAGATAGATAACGCAACGTCAAACCTGATAGACCGAAGCACGAACCTAACCAACAACTAGGGATGATAGTATGTGTTCACGAAGGTTAGACAGATCATGATCAACATGTGGCATCCAACTTAATGCTCAAACCTGTTGGGTGATAGGCCTTAATTGGTAGGTCAGATTCGGTAGCTAGACAACGGTATTGTGTTGAAAATTGAACATGTACATTGCTATTTGTCAAACAGATTTCTGATAACGGTCAACCAATTCGTGATTGCGCCCGAGTTACTTACAGCAGTAAAACAAAACTGCGGTAGAAATGATAACATAGAAAAATATGACTTACTTCTTTTTTCTATGGGAATAACTTTATGTTGAGGAGGGGAAATGATGTCAAATGTACAATATTATAAACTATTTGAATATGCATTCTTCTTTTTATTCTAGGGTCCTGATAGACTAAGCTATATTGAAGTTAGCTTTGAACCAAAACCAAACGAATACAAGTTTCACATTCATGGTAGTGAAAACAGAACAAATTATGTTGACATAGACTTCTCCAAAAACATATGTTCATACGTAGATAGTCACATAGAAAGTGACGATGACTCCACTCCACAAGCGTGTGCGATGTTGAAATATGAGGAGTGAAAAATACAAAATATGTTGTTTTTTGTTATTGTGTTAATGTTTTAATCATTTTTTTTTTCATAATGTATGCTCATTTGATTTTTATGTGTAAACATAACTATTAAATATATATATATATATATATATAGTTTGCCGTTTGTATTATTGTATAGTTTTAAGAAGAAAAAAGTAAAATCACAAAAATACTGAACTTAGAGGAAAATCAATTCGGAAAGTCCATAATCACATGACAAAATCAAATAACAAAACGCATCAAAAACGAATGGACAAGAACTGTCATATTCCTGACTTGGTACAGGCATTTTCAAATGTAGAAAATGGTGGATTAAACCTGGTTCTATATCGCTAACCCTCTCACTTTAATGACAGTTTCATCAAATTCCGTTATATTTACATTGATGCGTTAAATAAACAGACACAATAAATAAAATAGTCAAAATATGGGTACATCAGACATCATCATATAACAATTTTAAAAGGAACAATTTAACAGAACACTAAAAACATACTTCTTATCATTATCTTATTTTACAATATTGATATTGTTATTTGCAGTTTATTTCAACACATTTGAAGTTGAATATTAAAAGGCGTTTGAGACTATAAGAGGACATTCTGATAATAATCATGTAACAAAAAGTAAAATCACAAAAATTTCTGTCATATTCCTGAATTGGTAAAGGCATTTTCAAATTTAGAAAATGGTGGATTGAATCTGGTTTCATAGCGCTAAACCTGTCACTTGTATGACAGTCGACAATTAAATAACATTTAAAAATGCAGTTAACATAGAAAACTTAAGACTGGGCAGCAAAACCCCAACCAAAACAAAGACTAGCTTTATAAAAATGTCACGGGAAGAATTAAGCGCTTACAAGGTTTATGATAAGAAATATTAACCATAACTCCTCAAATATTAAAAATCATCTGGTTCAAATAAGGATCTGAAATCCGCTGTTCTGTATCCATATCTTTTATTTCAGTCAACGTGCTAACCATTATAATAATACTGTGTCAACTTAGACAACGCTGAATGTTGTTTTTTTTCAATTTCGTTTCATTTTCTGGTTATGAAAATCAATAAAAAAAATCCATGGATTACATTAGTTCAAATCGCAAAATATCTACAGAACTTTGAAATTACGACAATATAGGAAAAAGAATTTCAAATAAGATTATGTATTCAATTTTTGAAGAGAGTATGGTGAATAATAGTGACGAGCGATAAAAATTCGTTTTAATATTACTGAATTATTGTGATACGAATCTTCAGAATTGTTTAGAATTCCGTTTGGATTACCACAAGTTGCTACATATTATTAAACATTTATTGTGCAAAACTTTATGTCTGTTTGATCTCACAAAAGTTTTCTAAATATGTTGGCAGATAGATCCAACATAAATGACACAAATATTAATTTGCATTGTTTAGATACATAAATTTAAGTCTAATAACCATGCTTCAATTCAGTTAACATTAATTTAAGATAAAACACATACGTGGGGTTTAATTGAAACGATTTATATTCGGCAATTATTAGTTTTTAAAATGACTTCAGCATGTTATAATCTTGACTAGTAGAATTTGTTTATCAAAAATATAGTAAATGTGTGTGTAAAATAGTTAGGATATACTGTGTTGTTATTAAAGTTCTGGTAATAAATGATGGTGTATTGTATTACGATTAAAATCGGGTATCGTAGTCATAATTCTATAATTTAAAGAGTCTATATTTATAATTGTATAGTAGGTAAACGATTTGTACTGTATCTGCACGATAACGATTGCCCTTAACGCACGTTTAACTGTTATTTACAAGAATATTTAAATTTAAATATCAAATGATAAATTTGTTTTTATTTTTCATAACTGTAATCATCGAGTTGCCTTTGAAAAAAAGCTAATTTTTTTTTTGTTAACCTGCATTATAAATTATACCTCTAATATCTCTTTTGGTCTTCTTCTGAGTGTTTTATCTTTGTCGATTGTATACAATGCCAATATACAATTATTGTTTATTCGTTAAAATTACCGAAAATGGAAAGATTTGATTTATAAAAGGTTTTTTTTCAAAATTTTATAAAACATTCCCAAACCCTTAACAAAATAGAAAACGCGTGTTCTTACATAGCGAAAATAGTTTTTTTTTTCAGAGCATGGGCTAAACGAGTAGAAGTTGAACTGGACACTTTGTCAGAATGGGTTAAAACTATCAGGTATCTGATAAAACGTCGCATTCACAAGTTGAAAAACTGTGTTAACGATCGACCAAAGTCCATTGTCAGAGACAAAGAGGCCATGCAATGTCTATCATCTCTTCATGATACGTATGTTGTTGTTCCTGCAGACAAAGCTTCAAATAATATTGTCTTTGTATGTAAATCGTATTACTACGAATGTCTTGTAAAAGAATTGGGTATAAAGGAGCACTCAGGTAATCCCACATACAAAGACATATCATTTGACAAGGATGAGATTTTAGCAAATCATAAGTCCTTCATGGCTTCCATAAACATTACATTGAACACCAAATCGGAGGACTTACCTTGTTTGTATTGGATACCAAAGCTTCATAAAATTCCGTACACACAACGGTATATTGCTGGCTCATCTTCATGTTCCACTAAAGAATTGTCCATTAGATTGACTAAAATTTTATCCGCAGTGAAAGAGGGTCTTCAGAAATACTGTGAAACTGTTTACTCGCGTAGTGGTATTAACCATATGTGGATTCTTAAAAATTCTAAAGAACTTCTAGACAATTTTAAATCTCGGTCTATTTCTGAAATTAGTTCTATCAAAACTTTTGATTTTTCAACCCTGTATACCACCATTCCCCATGTGAAATTGAAAAATCGCCTAAAAGAAATAATCCACAATGCCTTTCAACATAAAAATGGTAGCATACGCTATAAATTTATTACTTTGGGATTTCATAAGGCATATTTCGTTAATAGTGACAAACAAAAAGGTAAAACCTGCTACACAAAAGAACAAGTGGTCAGTATGCTGGAGTTTCTTATCGACAACATATTTGTTGAGTTTTGAGGTAGACTTTTTCAACAAACTGTCGGCATTCCTATGGGAACGAACTGCGCGCCTCTCCTTGCTGACCTCTTCTTGTTTTCATATGAATCGGAGTTCCTTCAGACACTTGTCAAAAACAAGAAGATCAAAGAAGCCAGGTTATTTAATTTCACTTTCAGATATATTGATGATGTTCTTTCCATTAACAATCCAAACTTTTCTGATTGGGTTCCATTAATATATCCACCAGAACTAGAAATTAAAGAGACAACAGACACGGCTTCATCCGCCTCATTTTTAGACTTATACCTCGAATTTGACATACACAGTCATCTTAGTACCAGAATCTATGACAAACGAGACGATTTTGATTTTGAAATTATCAATTTCCCCCACCTTAGTAGCAACATACCAACTTCACCTGCATATGGAATATACATTTCCCAACTTATTCGGTATTCAGGAGCTTGCAGCTCCTACTCAGACTTTGTAAAACGTCACCAGTGTCTGAGCAGAAAGTTGATGAACCAGGGGTATGTCAAAGAACGTCTCGTCCTTTTTCTAAAAAAGTTCATCGGAAGGTACCCAGAACTTGTTGATAAATATTCCGTATCAACTTCACAAATAATACACGATGGTCTTGAAGTATAGATTTTGAGTACTGACGTTGTTTATCATCTTAATTACGTGTTATATTATTCTTTTATTTGTCTTTATTAATATTACTTTTATTGTTGTCTGTTTTTAGAGATATCCTTTTGACGTAACTCTGTGCTTATGTATCCCATCATACTTTGAACGACCAAATTATTTTATGATGTGACTCTGTACCTATGTATCTTGTCATACTTTGAATGACAAAATTATTTTATGATGTGACTCTGTACCTATGTATCTTGTCATACTTTGAATGACAAAATTATTTTATTCATTAATATTACTTTTACTGTTAACCAACTTTTTTTGTGATATACATTTTACGTGACTCTGTACTTATGTATCACGTCATACTTTGAACCACACTATTATTTTATTTATTATTATTACTTTAACTGCTAAGTCAGTGTTTGTTATATCTATTTTGCGTGACTGTATTTATGCATCCCGTCATACTTTGAACGACAAAATTATTTCATGTCTACCTGTGCGAATTTCAAACGCGCAATTTTACACCAGTACCCATACCATCCTTCCTTGATGGGTGCATTTTACATAGACAAATATAATCGTATAATATAATCAAAATGAGGATGTTAATTTGATGTATGCCTTTTTGTGCTTCTTCGTTACATTTTTGTTTTATAGTGATTAAGATGATAACACAATGTTGACTGCTGTACCCCTATTTTTGACATTTTTACCTATTATGTCTGTTTGTTTTGTTCACGCATCGGTGACTATATAATGGAATTTGATGCGACTGTCATACAAGTGAGAGGTTTAGCTAGCTATAAAACCAGGTTCAATCCACTATTTTCTACATTTGAAAATGCCTGTACCAAGTCAGGAATATGACAGTTCTTGTCCATTCGTTTTTGATGCGTTTTGTTATTTGATTTTGCCATGTGATTATGGACTTTCCGAATTGATTTTCCTCTGAGTTCAGTATTTTTGTGATTTTACTTTCCCAAACCCTTAACAAAATAGAAAACGCGTGTTCTTACATAGCGAAAATAGGTTTTTTTTTCTTACTTTTACAATGATTTCATACAATAATCTTGATAATGCATTTCCACCTTACATGACGAAAACTTCATCAAAATAATTTATCCATCACAGTCTAATTTAATCGACTGATAAAACTTTTATGAAGTTCCGCTTACGACATAACGATTGACGTAACTCTTAAAAGAAGTGACTTCAATTTTTTGTTTTTTTTTGTTTTCTGTTTCTAAATATAATTCGTTTTAGATAATATTATATTTGTAGAGATTTTGATATATATAACTTATATATGCATGATATTTTTATTAGTTGTTAGTGGCTTTGAACTAGCTGTCAGATAACTACGAGTACTCTCAGATCTGTTCCTACTTTATTTTTGTTGTCGGGATTTATAAGTACCCGGCCACGTCTACTTGTATTGTTGTTCATCTGATGAGTTAAGCCTTTTTCAACTGAATTTTATAGTGTGTTCTTATGTTGTACTGTTATACCACTGTCCCAGGTTAGGGGAGGGTTGGAATCCCGCTAACATGTTAAACCCCGCCACATTATTTATGCATGTACCTGTCCCAAGTCAGGAGCCTGTAATTCGGTGTTGGTCGTTTGTTTATGTGTTACCTATTTGTTTTTCATTCATTTTTTTTATATAAATAAGGCCGTTATTTTTCTTGTTTAAATTGTTTTACATTGTCATATCGGGGCTTTTAATAGCTGACTATGTGGTATGGGCTTTGTTCGTTGTTGAAGGCCGTACGGTGACCTATAGTTGTTAATGTATGTGTCATTTTGGTCTCTTGTGGACAGCTGTCTTATTGGCAATCATACCGCATCTTCTTTTTTATTTATATAACGAATATACTATTACATCTGATTCTAAAAAAAAATCATAGGTTGTCTGCCAACTACCATAATGGTTGAGTATATAAACAAATGGTTCATAATTTAAACAAAAACAAAAAAGTCATTTGCACAACGTACATAATGAACGAAAAACAACTAACTGACAACTTCGAAAATGAATACCAACACATACCATTATCATCTCTTCTATCTGATTTGATATAAAAATAAGATAAAGAAAAAAAAGATGTGGTATGAATTCTGTGATCTAAAACACATCTAGGAATTTGCTGTTCTTAACAGAGGCTTACGCGAAAATGCGACGATATACAAACTCACCGACCAATGACCGTTGTTTTGTTTTATATATTTCCTTTGCTTGAAGCAGGATTTCAAGTGCCAGTTCAACAATCGTTGCGAGACTTTTTTTTTTGCAGATATAAATACATTTATTATATAAATACGAATATTTAACAGCGAATTAAACCTCATGAATTAAAAACGGAACAAGCAGGTATATTAAAATTGCTTTATCGACAACTTTTTGTATTTAGAAAACAATATCAAATCCTGAGGAAATAATGTGGCAATATCTGTGTGTACACATTTTTTCACAAATGATATCGGATATGTTCCTTACGTCGTAACTACAATCCCTTTCCCTTTCATAAATGTGACCTACTGAATTAGACTATTTACCGGATTTGTTTTTGTTGGGGTTCGAGTTGTTTATTTTTTAGGTTTCTATGTTGTGTCATGTGTACTATTGTTTGTCTGTTTGTCTGTTTGTCCTTTCATTTTTAGCCAGGCGTTGTCAGTTTATTTTCGATTTATGAGTTTGTCTGTCCCTCTGGTATCTTTCGTCCCTCTTTTATCGAGGAAGATCATTCAAAAGAATCGTGTACTTTGTACATTAGCTTGATTCAAACATCGACTGAATGTATTGATGGTTAGATATACAGATACATGTCTATCCATTTTCGTAATTTGTGTACCAATGAGACAACTCTACCGTCCAGTCACAATCTATAACAGTAAACCATTATAGGTCAAAGAACGGTCTTCAACACGCAACCTTGGCTCACACCGAACAGAAAGCAATTAAGGGCCCATAAAATGACTAATGTAGAACCATTCAAACGGGAGATCCAACGGTCTTATCTAAAGAAAAGAAAAGAAACGACTTTCGATAGAAATATACAGTGAAATATCTATTGAAATGGATTAACACAAACAAAAGACTCACGTACACAAACAGATGAATATACACTGAACGAAAAATGATTATATTTGCAGATATGCCATTTTATAACAGTTTAACTTCTTTAAGATTTCTTCGTGTCAATAGGTTCAATAACAAATTAGTAATAATAATTAGTAATACCCGACTGAATGCTGTGAGTCGAGTAAGTTGTAAACAGCAGAGAATTGTGCAATAAAGAATCTATTTTATTAAAAAAAAAAAAAAATAGTAATAATTATATATTTGTAGATAAAGGTATGATATCTCAATGGTTCGTAAACGCTGTATATTCAATCTACAAAAACACGACAAAAATCTATTGAACTTGATCACGCCTCGTTTATCGTCACACTGATAACTATTATTGATCTTGTCAAAAAGCCGTATTAAATGACAAGTATGTCTATGTTCACGTTAAATACAGTGATTTGGAAGCGTTATAGCACTTGAAAACTTTTTAAGACACTAATGTTTAGTGTTATAGGTACATAATGATTAAAGGGAACGATTACAGAAGCGAATACGCTGTTCCGTTCAACAAAGAATACCAACACGTTTAAAATAAACAAATTGTTAATCGTAACCAATATATTTACTGACAGAACAGTAAAGATGTAAAAACGGAAAACCATATTGATAATCTTGTGCCTTTTTAATTATCCTTATTTTCCATTTGTCGATTAAAAAAAAACTAGGATAATTATGTCAACTGAAAAAGTTCACACCCAAATGTAAATAGTAAAGTTCGTGCCTCGCTGTGTGTGGTGAATTACTTTATAGTTTAATGTTAGGGTTTGTTGGCTTGTAAGAGAGCTCTTGTTGAGCGCTCAAAAACATGTTTAATCCCGTTAAATTCTTTTTGTGTCTGTTTACAGTCAGGAGCCGGTAATCAGTGGTTGTAATTTGTATATGTCTATCATATTATTGTCTAATGAGTAAAGTGTTTTGTTTCATATCTTTTTTTTCGAGCCTTTGATAACCTTTACACGATGTGGGTTTTTTTCTCATTTTTGACTGACACACATCATCCTATCATTTCCACTTTGTTTTAAATCTGATAGATGATTGTATCTATTGGCAAGTATGATACATCTCTTCATTTGAAGACA